>VZTZ01015593.1:35020-62934 GCA_013400955.1 Drymodes brunneopygia | reverse complement strand
TTTGGCTCTCTGGGCTGGGAGTGCCCATGGCTGGGTCATGTCCAGCCTCTCAGCCAGCAGCACCCCCAAGTGCTTCTGGGCAGGGCTGCTCTCCATCTGTTCATCCCCAGCCTGTGCTGATATCAAGGGCTGGTCCAACCCAGGTGCAGCACCAGCACTTAGTCTTGTTAAACCTCATGAGATTTCCCTGGGCACACTTCTTGAGCTTGTCCAGGTCCCTCTGGATGGCATCCTGTCCTTCAGGTGTGTCAACAGCACCACTCAGCTTGGTGTCATCTGCAAACTTGCTGGGGGTGCACTTGAACCCCTCATCTATGTAGTTAATGAAGATATTAAATAACACTGGTCCCAATACAGACCCTTGAGAGACACCACTTGTCACTAATGTCCTTTGTGACTCTGAGCTGTTGAATGCAGAGTGTAAAATAGCAGTGGACAGTCGAGACTGTACAGACTCAGCTACACTCTGAAGTTGTAACAAAAGGAGTTCATCTCAATGAAAAAAAAGATGAAATGAAGGTGTAACTTTCTTGCAGTCGCTGGTGCAGGAGGTTGTCCCACTACTTTCACCTGAAGAAGATGAGGAAGAGGAAATAATCTATATTACAGAATTGTTTCAGTTAATTTCCCAGTTAAGCTCTTTTTATTTTTCTCTGGACTGTATGAGAAGAATCCTTTGCAAATGCCTACAGTTGTGTTAAGCAGGCCACATGTTTCAGAATAAGCAAGCCTAACCTTCTCCACCCTTGTCTGAGTCCCCTGATGTTGGTAAGCAGATCCCTGGTGTGTGGAATGACAGAGCCCTGCACAGAGGCACATGGGGCACTGAAAAATTTATCTCCTCTTCTGAAGAAGCTGCTGCACCAGAGGTTTGATGTATTATGCAGTAAGGCACAAGCCCTCCCACCGGTCAGTGACTGCTCCAGCCCCATCAGAAGGATTGATATCTACATCACCCCTGTACTGCAGGGCCAGGTCAGACACTAATTCCCAAGGGCTGGGCCACAACACTGAATTTTTATATGAAGAAGTAATCTGAAGTGCTGTGGATGGTAAAATACAGTGAGGCTGTTGTGGGAGAGGATTGGTGACACATCTACCTGGAATAGCTTTGGGTCTCAGGTAGTGAAGGAGGACATATACGGTAGCTGCTCTGCATAAAGATAACCAAGTTTAGCAGAGAAGACATGATGCCATGTCTCAAATACTGCTTTTTATTAGCACATCTGTGTGTGGATCCAGGGAAAGAGAGTTCACAATGATCTGCATTTCAATGAGACATAGGAAAATTAAGCGTATCTGTCCTGACATTTCCAGAAAACAGGAAAAAGAAATCCTAACAGCTGTAGGTGTTCAGTGAAGGCATAAAGCCCTTAAACACCATAAGTCAGTCTGGGTGCATCCCTCTCTGGATGCTGAACCATAATCCCCAAGTGCCCAGCACTCACAGAGGCTTAATCCTTTTCAACAATGGGATGAGCTGGAGGCTATATCCTTTCAAGATTTACATAACACCCCAGCACACGTCTTCTGGGAGGATAAGAGCTGCTTAGTATGTCCTGCATTCACATTTTTACAGCCACTTGGTTTGCATCCATGTCTCTCTCCCCAGTGGGAAATCCCAAGCTGACAACATTGCCCTCAACCCACCACCAATGCTGGTTATGGGTTTTGGAGCTGGCTCAGCCCAGCAGAAAGCACTTCTGCACCCCATGTCCTGGGGTCCCCGTGTCCCTCACCCTGTCACACAATGTGCCTTGTTGGGGCCACCCCATTGTGATCCCCACAGACACACACAGGTTCTGTGTCCTCTAAAGATACAGCAGCAGAAACATGTAAGAAGAGGAGAACTGGGGCAGTTGTGTGGGGAAGGACAAGGGCTAACTGGTATCTCATGAAAAGCAAGCCACAGCACCCTGGTGTGAGCCAGGCACGCTGTGTTATGAACCTTGCCTTGCCTTTTATTGGTGTTTCAATGTGCAATTCTTGTGCTGCATCCTTACTTTAAGGGTGATCACCACAGAGCTCCCCAGTCGTGCTCCATTGCTGCAGCACTACAACAAGCTGTGTTTCAATTGGGTCAGTTGGATTTTGCATCCACTGGAATGAATGAAGTTTACTTTCAAACAAAACTGTTTTCTGGTGAAGTTCTAAGTTCCTTTGAAAGGGAGAAGCAATCCTGATATCAGCCTTCTTCACTTTAATTACTCTCAGTGTTTTCTTCATGGAGCAATCTCCCATGGATGCAACAATCAATTCTCAGGACAAGGAGAGGTGAACAACTAACACATCTGAACTGAAAAGAGAAAGAAGGTATGAAATAGAGAAAAAAACTTACATGAAAATTAGCCCAGACTTTAGTTGTCAGCTGATATCCTTTTACCTTCCTTTTCCCATCAGCTGTATCTCCTTGCTCTTCTTTTGCAAGCCCTATAGCAGCTTCATCTGCAAATTGGCAGATCCACAGAGTTCCCCTGGCTCTTCTACAGCAGTACAAGGCACTCGTGTCCAGCTGCAAAGACTTCCTTTTATTTTGCCAGGGACACATTCCAACATTGTTAACTGTGGTGTTTTCAACATAAGTTTTAGCTTCGTGATACTTTTATAAATCTACAGTAGCCACACTGTAAAGTCCACACACATATGGATCATGCCCTAATCC
Source organism: Drymodes brunneopygia (assembly GCA_013400955.1). Classification (NCBI taxonomy): domain Eukaryota; kingdom Metazoa; phylum Chordata; class Aves; order Passeriformes; family Petroicidae; genus Drymodes; species Drymodes brunneopygia. The sequence continues at coordinate 60,272 of VZTZ01015593.1, read as the reverse complement.
CCTACTTAGGAGAGCAGGGTCTTCACAAGGAACTGAGGAAGAAATTTGGAAATATAACAACATACAAGTCAAACTGGACATTATTAAAGTCTGTCCCAAAAATGTAATTCTTTTGCCTTGTCCATTTCTTTCTTCAATGTGCATGTAATATTATTCCTTCCACCACAATATACAAAAATCTGTAAGAATTACAGATTAAGAGGTAGCTCGTTGTCCTTCTTTGCCTGCTTGAGTTACTGTTCAAGCAATTAATTTTGCCTCTGAGAATGGTGCTGAAAATACAAATCTGGCACTTGCGTGGTATTTGATACGGCAATGATGAAAGTCCCCTAGATCTGTCACCAGAGCCATTGCATAAAATTTATTCAACCAAGAGAGGCAGAGTGCAGGCACACCTAAGCAGCTAGACTTGGCCACTTATTGTGTTTATGCAAATCTGGTAAATGGGGTAGAGTCAAAATCAGCATTATTGTAATCTTACAGGGAAACACAAAATGTCCTCATCTTATTTAACTGCTGCCTCAGTTAAGCCACTGTATGCTTGGGGATGTGTCTGTGCTAGAAAAGCGATGTTGATTTTCCATCCCTTGTCAAGTTTCACCACAACCTGCAAACACCAGGAGTGCTAAAACCATACAGAGGCCAAGTACCTGCTGCTGGACAGCACTTCAGAATAGGCAAGACCAGAGAAATTCAAAAAGCCCAGAACTACAGGTACTTCTCCAGACCACAGAGTGTGTATAGACTGTCAGTCAGAGAACAAGTGCCTTCCAATCCTGTTCCACCTTCAGCCTCCCCACTGGGAGTCAATGGGCCCAAGGGGGTGTCCTCCAGCTGCTTTGCCTCAGCAGCTCAAATAGATGACCAGTTCATTATACAAGGACTTGAAACTGAGGGGAAATCCTCCACAAATATTTTTGTAGAGCAATGTAGGGCAGAGCATTAACTTGCTCAAGATAACCAGAGTGAGAACCAGAGCCAGACCAGAGTTGTTTTCAGCACCAGACCTGCACAGCACCCTTGGTGCCACAGGTTCCAGCCTGTGCGTGGTGTCCAAGGAGGCATTGCTGGCCTCCATCTCAGATCCCTGGCTCTTCAGGACAATGAGCCACCCTTGGAGCAGAGAGGGAGTTAAAGAGGGAAAATTTGGATGAAAATTCATATCTCAGTTTCAGGAGAGTTGGGGGGATATACTGAAAATCCTCAAAAATACTGTGGCTAAAAAATGCTTAGAGTAGACCCACACTAGGGCACAGTCAGGGGGACACATACAGAGTTATACAGAGCTCTGTACAGAAACACAGCCAGGAAATGAGAACAAATATGAGCATACAATGGGTTTGTTTATAATTTAGAAATGCTGCCATAGGAAAAGGCACCCAAAAGAAGACAGATATTATTTGTCCCCATCACTCCCTCCTGCCAAAGAAAAGGGAAGTCCTGGATGTCAAATAATATCTTTCAGATTTAGAATTTTTTTTGTTGGGGGTAGGCAGGTAAGCAAACCAAAACACAAAGAAATACAAAATTGTATTTGTTTGTCTATCTAGTTTTGTGTTCCATAATACTTTCCATTAACCTTAAAATTAAACAACAACAACAACAACAACAAAAATTTTTGCTGTTTTCAATTTTCCAACAAAAATTGAAAACAAAAACAAAAACAAACCCCACACTGATAAAATAAGAGCTGCTGTGATTACTAGGAAGAATTTTGTGACAGGAGACTTCCTGCTAATAGCCCCTTGAACACAATGTTGTGGAAGAGAGAGAGGTGAAAAAACACTGCTATAAGCACTAAGGCCATTTATTCCTTAACATGGGAATGTATTTCTGCTCTTTTTCCCTCCCTAGATTCATTTTATGTTCCCATCAGAAGGTTAATTGTGTTAACAGGAGTTACAGCCACAGGGGAAAGATGTGATTGAATGCTGAGTGCAGTTTTAGCTGATAACCTCCGAGTGAGTGAAAGGGCACAAAAAGGGGTTGATCTCCTCTAAAGGGGTTGTCAGTCATTCAGGAAAAAGTGCAGCTGTGGGAGAAACAGCCTTATCTCCCAGGACACGAAGAAGAGAAGCTATCAAAATAATCATGAAGCTACACTCATCCCAGGCTCTGTGTCTGTGCCTGTGGCTCTGACACTGGAGTTAAATGAGAACAACTGGCTTTTTTGTGTAAATGAACAAGCAGACCCTGACTTGATGCACATTCTTGAAGACTGATTAGATTGCATGACTATATATAATTAACAACAGACTCCAAACAATTATACCTCTAAAAAGGTGGCATGAAATCTTGACATCTTTTAGCTTGATAGCACAACTCCTGTTTGCTGGATTGAGGATATGATTGCATGCCAAGGTTTTAGGTAAGACTACCTGTGAAATCTTTCACACACATTTACATTTAATCCAAAGGGTCCATAAGAGGGTCTTCATGAAAAACAAGGCACAGTCTCTCCTTCATGACTTTAGCCCATGTCTGAACTCATCCTGCCAAATTGCTAGGATTTATAGGAAGTAGCTTGGAGAAGAAAGGCTAGTGGTCTTTAAGATTAAATATTTCCATAAGCTGTAGTTGATGAGAGTGGGCATTTGTGGAAATACTTGCACTCCAAAGGACCAAGGTATATTTCAGTGCTTGATTTCTTAAAGGTGCACTGAAAATTCCAGAAACAGAAAACTTTCTTCTCCTTTGCACTCTACGTTTACCTTAGAAATGTCTTGTGAGCACTCCAGAAATAGTTTTAGTTGCTGCTACCAGCTGAATTGCAGTTGTCCTTTTCTACCTTGTCAAAAATACCGCTGCTTGTCCAGTTACAGCCATAATACAACAATGCAGTCCTGAAAGAGAAAAATAAGTAGATGGGGGGGGGAAATGCTTAGGTTTTTGTTTAAAATGCCCAAAAATAAACCTGGCAATCTTTTCCCCCAAAGCATTTAAGTGTAAAAAAGTTCTGTAATATTAACATCCACAGTGCAACTTGAACAAAACAACTAAAAGGCTTATTGACTTGGTAGCAGGGAAAGCCAGTTTGAAATATTTGATCCTATCACCAGCTAAGCAAGTATGCGTAAAGTGTAAAGCCTGCATTTGTTGATTTCTGAGATAAAAATCAATAAAACTGTCCATAACCTATAACTCTTTGGTTTACCTCTCCATAGAGATCAAAAGAGAGTAATTAGATTTCTGCCTGACTAGCAGGGGTAGAAAACTGTTTCATTTTGGATCAAAACCTTCCCAGTGGATTACACCTTCTATCCACTGCCTATCAACACTAGCCAATTGCTTCTGTATTTGACTTTGACAGAACTACCAGAATGTTACTATCTAATTTTCAGCGTAGTTGATAGAGGGCTTGGATGCTTTATTCTAGTGTCAGATTATAAAATTAATTCTTCTCACTTTGTATTTTACATTTTTACTCTGCCTGGTACTTTGTAAAACCAGCCTTGCTAATATGATTAATAATTAAAAAACAAAACTACAATACCCATCCTACCTCTAATTTCCAACAAGCAAAAAACCCTTTATCTATTATTGATGATCCAGCCTTTGTATTCAGATATCACTCTAAACAAGCAGTTGTCTGCCTTGGATTGTCTTTGCATTTCATATTCAAATGAGGTGGACGCTGTTGCATATATTTTCATTTGATGACATTTTAATATCACCAGATGCTATTGCCTGCCTAGGAGATAACTGTTCCAACATACAGCCTTCTTCCCCCTCACAGCACAGTGATATTAGGGGATGAGCAGGAAGCAGGTCATGCTTTAAAATAACATTTTATAACACTTGTTACTACCATGGTGTTCTTGCATTTTAACAGCCCAAGAGTCTCTGTAATAATGTTTTTTTAAAGAGAAATGTCACTTTGCATTTTGGTCTTTCTTAACTAAGTAGCTTTTTGAACAGGCTGAGAGCATGAAATATCAAATAACAAATAGCACTCACAACAACTTCATATTGTAGATAGAGATTAATATGTTGGAAAATATGTGACAGTTGATGTTCCATGTAATGAGCTGTGGTGAGGGACAGATGCAATAAATTCATGCGCTGACACAGAGGGCTTTGTCTGATAAAGTCCAGATCAGAGACAGTCACCTGTAGCCTTACAACACCTCCAAGTCTACTCAGAGTAAGATTTTGTGGGCATTTTGCTTATTTGCTTACAAGATTAACAAACCTCCCCATTCTCACAGCTCAGAGCCTTCGGAAAATAAAAACTAACCTCATTTTTAAAGAAGAACTGAAGCTTGCAGCATTTGAACCGGGCCACACCATATACTTGTACAAAAGTATTTCATAAGATCTGACCTTACATTAAGTGTATGGATTTAGACTGAAAAATCCATGAGCTGGAACATTGTTCACTATATCTTGAGCAGGAAAAAGCACCCTAACCTCTAAAAAGGAATGTATGACTAATGGTTATTTTTTTTTGCTACCTGTGGTTTCTCTGTCCCTGCACAACGCCGGCACACAGAGAGTTGTGTGCAATCATGGAGGGCTTTTCTGTGGCACTACATCCCGACACCAAGAAAATCTTCAAATGGTGGCTGGAGTTGCACAAAACAAAGCTGCATTTTGCTGCAATGTAGAAGTGTCAGAGGGATCCAGTCCTCAATTGCACCCAAAATCCAAGTCTTCATTCTGACCTTTTGAAGGGCATAAAATAGATACTTGATGATGGGGGAAAGACAAAGCACTTGTCCTCATGACTAGTTTTAAGCAGTAGCTTCAATGTTTTGCTGAATTGGGACCAGTGACTTAATTGTGAAATTATTTGTGTTAGAAGACAGTCATTTCATGAGGTAACCTTAGCATCTGAGGAGGACAGCTGAGTTAGAAGTGGCACTATATTAGCATGAAGCCATTGTTCACCTGACGTCTCTGGAAAGATGTTTGGGCACTTCATGTTCCCTCCATTGATTCCAGTTTTGCTGGTGAGAGGACTATTCTGGTCTTCATCACTGCCCCCTGTTTTTCCCCTGCCTCATTCTGCTTTCTGCTCTGGGAAGGAGGCAGCTTTCTGTCTTTATTAGTCACACAAGTCAAGAAGTACTCCCTTGACATAACAGGCTGCAGCATAACAGACTTGGAAGAGGTAGCAATTGCACCCTGTTCTGTGGTGCACCCTGCTCTCCATTCTGCCTCTGGCCAGCGGCTCATTGTGTGACAGGGACACGCTGTTCCTTTTCTATGGGTACCCGGGCTGGTGTGGCTGCCTGCCTCAGCCTCGCAGGCATAGGAATTGCACACGAGCTATTTCCAGGCAGGCAGTGTTCTTAGACCTTTCTCTATAGATGCCAATTAGAAGATTAGCGTCTTTTCTCTCCCCCTCTTTGCTATTAAATAGTCACACAAAAGCTGAGCTGACAAATTGCTCTCTCTATGGTGTGGGACAAAGACAGACAATAGATCAACATCATTTACTATACTCAAATCCTATTAATCACAGATTAATGAGAACATGTCTGGGGGGAGAAATTACCAGAATGCGGGCATATTGTCTTGTTACTCATGTAACATCTGCTGTGGCTTTACCTTTAGTGTCATGTCATCCTTTATCACATTGAAATAATGTTTGTTCCAGAAACATAATTATGATAATGGGTCCTTCCTTTAACAATTACTGAGGTAGAGTAGAATTATATTTCTTAGCCACTTGGTTTAAAAAAATATATATATCTCTTAACTACTTTCTGAATGCTTCTATTAGTCATTATCCGATTAAGGAAGATGTGTTTATAGGCATTAATAGAAACTTGTTATTCTCTTTATTATTATTAATTATAATTTTATTCATTACTTCTCTGAAAAATCACGTGCAGAAGTAAAGCTAGAGTTTACATTTTAGTTTTTACTCTCAGAGAATTATTTCTCTTTCGGCTTTCTCTTAAACTATTGCTAATTTTTCATTAATTCACATTACAACAGTATTGGACCACAATGTTTGTTTTGGAAAATGTGCACTTTTCTAGCTATCTTCTTAAAATAATTCTATAGCTGAATTGCTTATCAATTTGTTCCCATATTTTCTCTTCTGCTGTTGCCATTGGTAAGGAATATTGTTCAAGGCAGCAGCCTAGCATGTATAATTGTCTCAGAGCATTTCACTGCTCAGCCTGGATGCAAATTCAAAGTTTTGGGTTTAACTAATTAGAATTCTTCACAACGATTCCTAATGTTGTTATCCTCAATATGGAACAGGATGCTTCACAGATAAATAGCAAAGCAATTATAGCTATAATCAGTCGGCAAATAAAGAGGAATTGCAGTCTACACGTGTGACCGTGTATTTCAAAAAATTATTTGGCCCTTGTTCATCACGTCCCGAGTACTTGCTGGTCCCTGCTGGGGAGCCGTGGTGAGCAGGACGAGGGCCGGCCCGGGATGAGCGAGCGCTGCGGCGCTTGCGAGTGTTCAGCACCGCGGGCCGGGACAGCTCCGCAGGGCAGCCGCGTGCTGCGCCGCCGCCCCGGACTCGGACCGGGCACCGGCCCCGATCCCGGCGTGGGCGTGGGCGTGGGCATGGGCATGGGCACGCGCACGGGCACCCTTTCCCAGTTGCTCTCGCCTCCCCCCAAGGCCGGCGGCGCGGCTCCCACCGCCCTGGCTATTTCCCCTCCCGAGGGGAGGAGTTGACCGGAGCGCTGGAGAGCGGGGCAAATCCAACGGGTGGGCGAGCCATCCCGCTAGATAGACACGATCTGTGTCTTGCAGTGCCGAAATGCCTTCTGAATGTGCTGTTAATTAACCCCGGCGCGCTGCCGGTGCCACCCCTGTGCTGGCTGCTGTCTGCAGCACCCAGCCCACAGGCGCCAGTGTCCCCTGGGTGCCGCAGCCCTCGCCTGAGCGCCCAGCATCACCTGCGTAGCTGAGGAGCATTCGCGGCTGGGTTCACAGCTGCTCTCACAGGGAGCAGGGAAACACCTCAGGGGGCCAGTGAACATTGTTATGGCTGCTACACGGTAACCTCCAACCTTCCTTAGGACTTGGGCATTCTGGTGCAGCACTACACGTAAGTGCCATTGCTCATTTGTGATTCAGAGACCTACACCCTATTTATTCATTCAATTACCAAGTATAAGACCAGTGATAAGGCTACCAGAACTTTCTGAACCTGGTTAAAGAGAAAGAAAAAAAAAATAGGAAGCCACTCCAGTGGTGTTAAATGTGAAATCTGTCATGAGGATTTCAGCAGACTCTAAATACATGGTAGCAGATTCACCATTCTGTGGAGAGAGTCCTGCTGAGGCCACCTCTCTGACAGAGCAAAGCTTAGAACAGGCAAGATCAGGGTCCTTCAAGTTATGGTCAAAATAAACTCCAGGTATGTCGGATCCACAACAGAGCCACCTTCAAAGTAGGGAGACTTTGGGTAGCAGCTGCTCAAAATGGTCTTAAGGATTACATAGGGATTTAGGTACCTTATTTCTGTCCAAATTCTGTCTCTTTTTGTGGCTTTGGACTGTAAAATGAGAATATATAGCCTTTCCAAGTGACTATGAGGATAAAAGTATTCATGGTTTTGAGGTAATGGTGCTAAAATTCTGGTAATGGGGATCCAGAGATAGCTGAGGGCTGCTTACTCACACTGTGCTTCCTTTCTCAATAACTAATAGCATGTATAGGCTTTGATGTTGATGTGTAGTCAGAAAAGTGGTCTTGATTAAAAGCATTAATTTACCTCTTGCAGATAACAGATTCATATACACAGGTCTAAATCAGGAGTAACTGCATCAAAATAAACAGCCCTTGGGTAAAACAGGTGTAAAAGAGAAGAGAACCAGACCCAGCATCTAGCAGATATATGACAAGGTAAATGGACAAACACAAGAAAAGTGAATTATTGTTATTACACGTGCACGTTACATTTAGTACCATTAAAATCCAATGCTACAAAGAATATACCTTTCAAGCTTGCAAAGGGCTTGACGCAATAGGGGCGGTCAAGAACTCATCAGAACCTGTGAACATTTCCTTTGTATATGTTGCTTTCATTGCAGCATTGATATAGATCAGGAGTAGCTTCATTCGCAGAAAACTGGCAGAATTAAAAAAAAGTCCTTTAGCTTTAAGGAAATTAACTGAGATCCATTGACTCAAGAAAACCTTTAAAAATTTTGAATTACATCTTAAATGAACATTTAATTTTATAATTTGTCAACTTAGATAATAATGTTAAGAGATCTATGCTGATACAAACAATTGTGTTAATTACAGTAAAAGCCATCAAATTCAATTCAGTTCCTGGAATCAATAGCATTTCTTCAAGTACCATTTCTAATTATGGCCATACCTTCCACTTGGACTTTTATTAATGCATATGTTATATCTGTCACCTTCTTCAGTTGTGAGCAAACTCACTGTATGTTAATTCACACCTGATAACAATCGTTTTTCTGGTACTTGCCTTCTAAACCTGATGATAGAATGTGTCAACACCTATAGGATTTTTTGTTTTCTTTGAGGACTTCGTGGAAGTTACATTCTTTTTATTTTAAATTTGCTGCTAGATGACAGTTTCCAATTCTAATTATAAAAATGGACAATAAAAATGAAGAGTAAAAGACTTTACTCTCTTTGATGCAATCTCTACTGTAACCTCTAGACATGATGGGAAGTAACAAAATCTGAGCAGATTATACTTTAGAAGCTGTTACTTTAGAAATTTCTCTTCTCACTTCATGGGAAAGTTCTCTCATGCTTCCACACAGATAAAGGATGCCAATAGTTATTTAGTCACACTTCCCCCTGCCCCAATAATCTGTTTATATTAAGTTTAGGCCAAATTCTCTAGAAAATTCCCCATCACACCTGCTTTCCTGTTCATCACACATTTTCACATTGTGTATCACAGGCAAAGCCTCACCTCCTTCAAGAGACTCTCTCCTGACAAACTGCCAGGACACACTAAGGATTGATGTGAGTACATAATACCTCATGCTAATTTCCAGCACATTTCACCTCCACAGCCTTGCCTCCCTTTGCCCACCATGTCATCAGTGAACTCCTTCAAAGTGACATAGTCTTAATTACATTTTAACTTGATCCCAGAGGAAAGTGATATCTTCATTAACTGTTGGGAGGCAATTTTCAGGCTGAGTTGCAGGTGTATTTTTTCACAGACTCGTGTTCTCAGGCAAGACACAAATACAACATGTTAGAAAAATACAGTCTTTTCCTTAGCTCTCAGTCATCCTTTAATAGATTATGAAAACCATTAGATTTTTGTTGTTTGAAGTTTTTTGGGGAGAAAAAGGCACCTTTCATGTGACAGGGGCAACTCACCATAGCCTAAATGAGACATTTTGCACAGCTTTTTTTGGTCTCTCCGTGGCCCTTGAACGACTCAGCCCAAGCATGACAAACCCATCCTCAGTCTCCATGTTTTTTTCCACATCATCAGTGGAAACTCCGAGTTTTACTGCAGGCCAAGATTTCTGTACAGGCATAGTGACATTTGGCATTCCTAACACACCCCTAAGCCCTAATGTCACCCCAAAGAACAACAGTGCCACCAGTGAGGAAATACCGCCCAAGCAGAAGAGATGGAGAAGGGAAATAATGACTAATATGATCAATAGAAAAAAAAATGTTACGTTTGAGGCAAAAAGGCAACCACTAAGGTAAGTGGAAGTGTTACCAGAGTCAAACAAAGAGCTGAAAAAATTATGAGAGATAACAGGAGGAAAAAAACATTGTGGCTCATGAAAATTTGGGGGTTAAGGAAGAGCAGATTCCACTTTCAAGTGCCAAAGTCTGCCAGAAGATCTGCCCAGCAGGCTGGGGAGGTCCTTACACATCACTGTTCATTGTTGCAATATTACACACCAGATTTCACACCACTGTTCATTGTTGCAATATTACACATCACAAATAATGCTCATTTGTTAGAGGACAGACCATCTTTGTACCACTTGCTGTCTGCTCATGTTTATCAGGTTGCCAGCATGAAAGCTATCTGTATATGCATATCTGATCACAGTGGAAAAATTATTATACCAAAATATCCAATTTTCACCCTTTACATATAACTTGCATGAAAAGCATTAGATAACTTCATGGTTATCAGTGGTGCTGTAATCAAAATGCTTGCTCTCACGTCTCAAAACACTGCCTTAAGCAAAGATACATTCTTCAAAGTGCGTACTTATGGATACTATGAGCTAGGACTCTGCAGGCTACTCTCTCCTTCCCTCTGTGCTCTTATTCAACGCTAGTCATCCTCCACACTGTGATACAAACCAGGGAGGGAGCCTATGTTAAAAATAGAGTAGTACTGTGTAAAGCAAGTCCATCTCCTAGTACACACAGCAGGACATCAGACTGGGAATTTTCAAAAAACTACAATCCTAAGATTACAAGTCCCTTTATTTTGGCATTTTCTCCCTTCTAAGTGCTTAACTTTGCAACCTTATTGTTATTCTCATTTCCGTCACTTTATTACTGCTTAATTTTAAGCTTTCTCATACAACTAGAATCACCATCCAAGATTCATTCACAAAAAACTTCGGATTTGGTAAAATGCTACCAAGAAGACAGTACAGAAAGGCCTGTGTAACTCTGTAAATATACATGCATTTAATATTTACTATTTCTTATTTTATAGATATATTTTTATAAAAATATCCTATTTACTTGCTGAAAGTCAACCTAATCTCATATTTTGTCTCCTAAAATGGCCAAAAGCAGGTGCTTGAAGAAAAATATAGGAACAGGAAAGCATAAAGTGGTACTGTCTCTAAATATTCTCCCAACAGCCCTCTTTGACTCAGGCAATTCCTGAGTGGTGTCATTTTATTTAATAGATTTAATAGACTGACCTCTCCATTTATTCACTTTTGAACTCTTGCAAACAATCAGCATCTTCAGGAGGTTGTGAAAGATGGTGGAGGAATGGGATTGCTCACCTGGAGAGCAGAACATCCAGGGCTTCAGGCCATGCTCCAATGAGAGCTTATCTTTTCCATGAAATAGCCACTGAGTGGCTGTGTCCAGGGACTGGAGCTGACAGCACCTCTCCTGCATAAATGTTTCCCCAGTTGCTCCTTTTTCTGCAACAAAAGAAATTTTGAAGAATCTACACGAAGAAGCACCTTGCCAAAGCTGTGGGATGAGAGGCTCACTGGCCTAGGTGCTTCCAAGACACACTGGGAGGAAGGGAAGCAACCCAGCCCTCAGTGCAATAACCACCAACCTGCTGAAAAAATGAGCAGAGGCTGTTTCCAAGGAAAGCACCAGTACACCAAGCCCACTCCAGGCAGGCCCTGTGGGATAAAGGGCTGAGGGTCTGAAACACCCAACACTCAGCAGCTGAAGTCCTTCACCACATGGAAGTGTGGCATTCACAGACTTCAGGCCAGAGTCAGACGATTATTGAGGGGCAGATCTCATCATCACAGCTTTGAACTGAAGTGTCTGAGTCCTGCCCAAGCTCCATGACTGCATCCCACCCAGAGCTGGATGCACATGCAGTCACTGCTCTGCTGTTCCCAGTGCTGGTGCTTTGCCTTAAGTAAAAGCCCATGAAGCCTTTAAAGCTGTTCCTACAAGACAATATAATAATAATATTTAAAAGACATAATATTATTGAGCATGAATTAACTATTAACATTACTACTTCAACACACTAATAACATTTTGAAGTACCCTTAATAGCTTATTCGTTTTAAGGGCAATAATCAGAAGAATCACCTGCTTCCCCTACCAGATGTCAAGGAACAAAACAATGTTTCCTTTTCTCATTACAAGACCCACTTATGATGAGAAGAGTGCAGCCCTGTAATGGCTTCTAGCAGCTGCTGCTGTAGGGACTGAGAGGGAGGAAGATAGCAAGTTAGTAGGAAAATATATGGAGGAAGCAAGGCCAATGGCAGTGCTGGAGAATCCAATACAGCATAATGCAGGTGCCAAGATGATCAAATGTGGGTCAACAACAGGTGGCACTGCCTCAAAATCTTGCTTGTCTCAGAAGAGAATGTGCAGTCAGACTGAGCAAGGGGAGAGGGGTTTACTCTGAAACACAGTGACATAAGGGCAAAGGTAATGATGCAATGCAGACAGGCTTGGAGGCTTGGATCAGCAGGTCCTGCACCTTGGTTAAAAGTTAAAGGGTTTGGTCAATTGTGTACAGGACAGGTTAAAAATATCTGCATCGAGGTTTTTAGCATTCACAGTCAACAGGCAGTGAGGAGCAGGCATGATGTTTGCTCAGAGTAACTCCAAACTTCTCAGGAAGGTGGGCACAGGGTACCCCATCCCTGCAGGCGGGACACCCCACCTTTGGGCTCAAGCCAGAATGCTCCGTATTGCTCTGAGCTGTTGCCATTAAGGATCTCTGCAATTCACTCCCTGATGCCATTTACATTAGATCTAAGAGGAGCTGGAGGATTTAGCTACCCACTTGTAACTGCCTTGAGACATGGGATATTTTTCAAAGAATGTGAAAACTCCCTACCCAGAACATCTTGAGAAAACTTGAAGGCCCTGCAAGCAGCTGCAGAGAAGATTACTATATGTTTATGCAGTGCTAGAGATTAAGAGTTGGACTCAATGATTCTTGTGGGTCACTTCCAACTCAGAATATTCTGTGATAAACTGTGAATATCTCTGGTCACTATTTGTGAAGAGTTTCTTGTCCATACAAGGCTTTTTACTTCAGTTTTCATATGTTTAATGCTTTGTTTTCTGAAGGCTTACAGTATTGTTATTTTCAACAATTCTATTTTTACCAATTTCCGCCTGCTGCTTGTAATACTAAACAGTAGCAAATCAGTGAGAAAGTCACACAACCTGACGTGGACTTCTCCAAAGAGGCATCAGGTGACCAGGAATAAGCTTGATGCTTCAGCATCCTAACTCATCCAGGCACAGATTCCTGGAAATAAGCTTTTTAACTGTGAATTAATGCTGTGCCAAATGCCAGCAGGCTTGACTGCACCAAACAGTGCTGTTATTGAACAAGAATGCAACAAGAACGCTGACTTCACATGGTCAAGGAGAGAAGAGTCCTATGTAAAGACGTACCCTGGGAGCCTGACGGAGGAAACGCGGCTATATTGTTTTTGTAAGGCCAGAGCTGTTCACCTGGACAAATCATCGCCGTCTCCATGGATCGGTACCTCTGGAAAGGTGAGCTTGCGGGCTCCGAACCCAGCCACTCCAGCGACGGCCTCTCGGAAGGGACACTGCATCCTCCTGCAGGGCTCAGGCACCACTAGAGGGAAACCCAGCACCGCCCTCAGCCCTCCCCTGAGCTTCACACGGGAAGGAGCGAGCGGCGGGGACGGCGGCGGCTGTAGTGAGCAGCGCAGCGCCGGGCGGACGGGCTCCTCCCGCCGGGAGGGGAGGGGAGGGGACCGGGCCGGGCCGGGCGCTTTTCCCTTCCCCTCCTCCTGCCCCTTTCCCCTTTCGCCTTCTCCTTCCTCTTTCCCCTGCTCTACCACCGCGAAAGGAGTGGGACGGAGAGGGGTGTCGCACTAAAACCCTGGGGGGAGTAATGGTAAACTAAACTAAACTAAAATATAAAATTTGTCAGTTGAAATTAAATACCATAATAATAAACCGCTGGGAGGGATGCTAGAGTTTCTGAGGGTCCCTCATCTCTCTCAGACCAGTAGTCACAGCTCCTAATTTTAATTTAATATTAGCCAAAAATGGCTTCCTCCTGGTTCTCTTCATCTTCGAAGTACAGAAATCTCTCCTGCTGGCAGAAACCCCTTGACCCATTTAGAAGGTAGTGTTCCAAACAGCTACTGAATTGTTTGTTAGCAACGAGATAACTATCAAAGGACAGAGCAATGACAAAAAAGGTTATGAGAATTATCATTATCATAATCATCATAGTAACATACTTCCCTAGCTTGTGTAACAGACATGTTTCCTCCCCTAGATCTTGTCTTAAAAGAAAATAATGCCAAGTCTTTTACCACATCCATAAATGATCTAAGTAAACGAAGTGAAGGGCAAAGTAGCAAAGGCTGCAGTTGATACAGAAATATTCAGAAAAGATTAAACTACAGCTAAAAAGCACAGAAATATTTCATAATGTGATGTAGCACAGCAAGAAGAAGCTAGATTTTGCGTTAAATTCCTCATGAACAAATGCACTGTACAGCTCATGAGGGTGAAAATCTGTATGTGCTACAGACTTAAATGAACTGCTTTTACTAGGAAATTCATTTCAGATTCATAATGGATACTTGAGATCAGGGCTCCATTGTGGGAAAAACACCCACAATTACCAGAATTACTGGAATTAATATGACTAAACAGAGAAAAAAACCCCCAGAAAACATCACTTTACCTTTCTATAAATCCTTCTTAACTACCATTTGCACTCTGTATTAAAAAGATATCTGGGGAAAAAAAGGTTCTGTAAAAGGTAACCAGGTATGGAAATGTTCTCATTTGAGAAAAAAATAATCAGGATAGAAGCAGGACTAGCTGAAGCTTGGAAACGAGACAGCAGAGGGTAGTGACAGCTCAGTCACATCACAAGTGCCCTAAAAAGGTGAAGAACAAAAATCTCATTCCCTATTTCTCTGAACAGAAGTATTGATTTTTCTCAATTGAAATACCACCTAGTAGTTTTAAAACAAACACCAGGGATTTTTGGTGCAGATGATTTTTTCTGATCAGCATCTTTGTCACAGGATGTCGTGGAGATCAAAGATGTGTCAAAGTCCAGAAGGGATTAGAGAAATTCACTGCAGCTTCTAAACAAAGATGCATGGAAAGCTCCTAAAGCTCTGGAAGCTGGATGCACAGTCCAGGAGTGAGACCAATACGTATTTGTCTGCTTATATTTTTCTTCTCTAAGTGTCTTCAGTTGTCAGGGTCAGGAATGGAGTGCTGGACTACATGACCTAGCATGGTGTAGACAAGTGGGAAAGCTGGATCACAGCAAAGCTGTGATTTTCTGAAGTTCATATGAAATTTAGGTTGGAGCTGGGAACTGATTTCACACCTAGAAATCATCATCTCAGGAATACAGCAATATATAACCACAGGAGCAGCTTCCCTGTACAACTGTGTGCCAGAGTTTCACTTGCTGGTCTGGAAATGAACCAGGCAGTAAAAGCGATTAGCAGTGGAAAGACACTAGACAGCTATAATTATCTAAATGCCTTCCTATTAACCATGTGAGAAACTAAATCCTCACAATCACATTCATTAGTAGATGCTAAGGACAAACTAACTACATGAAGTTTCATTTGATTAGGCAGAAGAATTCTACTCCAATATGATTATGTTACACAGAATGACCTAAAAAAAATAAACCAAGTCTGTTTCAGAGAGCAAATGAATGTTAATACTAGCAGACAAGGAAAGAAGCCCTGTCCTTGTGGTACAAGGGCTGCTCCTACCAACAGTACAGCCAGGCTCCCTCAGCTGATGGCAAATGTTCCCAGCTCCCTGGTGTGGCTCCTGTTCCCACTGCTAGACCTGTAGATGGTGAGAGCAAGAGGGACAGAATCAGTCCTGCTGCAGAACATTGTAGTGATTCACCTGCATGTTAACCCTATGTAGAAAACCCTTCCATGCCGTAGCAAGAACAGCTAGGGAACATGAGAAGTTCACCTTGTTGATGCCTGCAGTTTTTCACCCGAGGCAAAAATGTGGTTCAGTGGACAGAGCATCAGTGTGAGCAGCATGAGTGCAGCCTGACAGCTGCTCACCTCAGAGGTGCTGGGTTTTAGCCACCCCTGGCACACCTCGTTGCAGAAGTGCCAGTCCCATTGCCAGACACATTCACTCCTTCCTGTGCATTGCACGAGGAGAGCTAAACATAACAATTTCTACAGACATGTGAAAACAGTATGGGAGACATCAGTTTTCAGGGCAGGCTGCCTTCTTGGTATCTTCGCTGATTTCTTGCTTGAAATACTGATAAAGAGCAAACATTTCTGAATTAACCTCTTCCAAGAATTTACAAGTATGGACTAAGAAGGGTTGGTGTGCTGACAGTGGGGATGGAGGAGCTCACTGCACCTTTCAGGAAAGTGTGAGGGCAATTCCAGCACCAGGCTGAATCCCACTGGGTCTATAACATCCATAATTCCTAGATATTGCGGTGGCAAGCATCATACCAATGTCTAGACACAACAAAACAACATCCATGCATAATGAAATGAACAATGATCACAGTCCATCCAGAGCATGAAGCACTCCAGGGAAGACCTGTGTCTCCAGAGCCTAGGTACCAGTGATGAGGACAGGAGGAGAGTAAAAACCTGAGCCAGAGGGTCAGTTTCCAACATGAATTATAAGCATGACTTGTTCTTGACTGAAACTGTAATTGTATTAAGCATGAGTTCCCTCCATACCCCTTTATTGCCAAGCAGACAACATGGATATCTGGTGTTTGTGTGACTTTGTCCAGTCATCCAGTTTAGGAGATTCAGACCCCTGTGAGACCCTTCAGGCAAGAAGGCAGAAAGGAGAATGTAGCCTCTCCTGAGAGGCTTCACTACATTTCTGTGTGGGCATAAGTCTCTCTGAAATCCATGAAAGCTGCCTGCCCAGATGAAAAGTACCCAGACATCATCTAAGCACTCTTCCACTGCTCCACAGACTAAGTAGGGACACTGCTATGTGCTGTTGTCAGGTTGGGGATCACACATTCACAGAGTCCAGAGGGTAGGCAAGTGACCAAGCATCTGGCTGATCTGCTGCTCTATCCTGTCCAAACACTGCAGGTGAATTCTTTATACATAATCAAATAAACCAGAAAGTTATTAGATTTGAATTAGCATTCATTAACACAATTGATTCTGTTGATTTAGTCATCTAAATGGTCAATGCTAGGATGTTTGGATAATTATTACTGTTTAGTGATATTTCCTCAGTTAATTGTTTTTATTGAATGACTCACTTTGATGATGCAGCTGAAACTAATGTGCAGCTGGGCTCCCAAGGAGAAGGCTTTTATCTGCCCAATCCACCTCCCAGGGGCTTCATCCTTCCTGTAAGACAATGCATTTTGGTGCCTCAGGATGGTCCTTAGGGAAGAAACCATTTGGGAAATGTTCCTGCCTCTGCCAATGCATGCTTGATCATATGTGGCGTGATTTCTCACAGCAGCTCACACCAACAGGATTTTAAAAAACTGAGCTAAACTAAGCTGAAATGGGTTCTTTCCAAATTCTGCTTGAGTGGGTGCCACCTGTGAGGGCAGCAGTGCAAGAGCCCTGTAAGCTATTTCCTACTCCACCCTCTTAAGCACACCCCACCCTTGCTCCATGAGCTAAGACCCTGCTAATGCTGCCCTCCTGCTCTTCCTGCACAGAGAGACTCACCCCACTCCTCCAAAGCCAGGCTGAGCCCCTGCCCTGCAAGAGTGCCTGCCTACATGGGAGGGCTCGTGCAGTAGTCAAGCTCTGGGCTTGACCGCAGGTGTCCTTCACCACATTCAGTAGGTCACAGGTAAGGTTCTGCAGTACAGCACCATGACAGTGTAGAGAGATCAGAGCTGATGGTAAAGTTTTCCCACCTGCAGCTCTCTGGAAAAGCCCAAACGGGCAGACCACTGCTCCAGCAGCAAGAGTTCCTGTAGGCTCCTGGGACACAAGGACACTTTGACTGTGATGACTTCTGTCTTCAGAGGTCTCCAGGGCCAAAGAACAGCCAGCTGGTGAGGATACAGGAGGTAGCTGCAATGGCCATAGTGGGATGTTGGGCTTTGGGAGGCAGAGGATGCAGAAAAGTATTTGTGTCTGTGAATGGAGGTAGAAGAATTAAATAGTGTGACAGTCAAACAGTTGTTTCAAAGAGGGGCTGATATAAGTTTTCTTTAATGCTCTGGGGAAAATCACTCCCTCCCACCTCACTTCCTTTGCTGGCTTTCCCACAAATGTGTTTCAGAGCCTCCATGAATCTTCCTGACTAAAGCATAAAACCAAGCCTGTGACCCTAAGAGGTCAGTGTTTTCCCAAGCAAGTTATATTTTTGCCTGCTCAGAAATTTGGTCTGGGAAGAACTCAAGGACTAGTTTTCACCATTTGTACGGGATTCCTGAACATCTAGGAATGACCAGCATACTGTGCCCTCAGGGCTGTGCCATGGGCAGGACCTCCAGACATCACCACAGCACGTGAAGAGGATGGGGAGTTCACAGAAGAACTGAATTTACTGCCGTGCATGAACTGTCTATCCAAGAAAGGCAGGAGCTTATTCTGCAGAGATATTTCTGTCTGGGAAACACCACAACCATAGGTTAGTAAATAACTTCCATGAAATCTGAAGAAATCAAAGCCCTAAAAGGCATATGCTAAATGAAAAGTTAGCCCAGGAATGGATATAGCCTGGGAGACAGATAAATTTAAACTCCTTAGAGACTAGAAAATCTCCATTGCAATCTCTGTCTGCTCCCTCTTACTTCCCAATACAACTTCGGTAATGAACCACTGATCCCAGCCCACTCTGTCAGATGCAGCATTACTTCCAGTTCCCCTTTTCTACAGCTTGGGTACCACAGGACCGGCAGGAACAGACACCTTCCGACCACCGGCTGGGCAGCAGAGGTGAAACAGCACCACAGGATGGCACTGCTCATTTCCTAGCTCCCACATGTGATAGGGGCCCCGACCTTACTCCCAGTCATCATCTGCCTTAGGAGAGGTCATGCTCAGAGTATTGGCTGCATGAAACTAAGAGGGAACGAGAGCTGTGCGAGAAAATGAGGATTTTGTTATAACCTGGTGTAGAAAACCTGTGTCCTGGGACTGCAGGCAATACTTGGAGCATGCAGAATATGGGATGTATTCAGCCTCTCTCAGCCTGTCTTTAGCCTCTCTGTGTGTAAATCAGAATTCAACTAACACTCCTCTAAATGCAGTCTGGCTCTTTGCTCTCCCTTGGAGATTTTCTCGCAGCTTGCTCTTCTGCAGAGAATAACTGTGATACCCCAGGTGCTGCAGCCCCACTCTCACCAACAGCCATTTGTTTACCTAGAAGGATGGGCTGGACCAGGATATGGCAGCAGAAGCACATCCAGCCCTTGGACAATGCTGTATTCTCCCTGCTGACACAGCCAGTGATCCAGCTCTGAGCATAGCTCACAACTATGCCAGAAAAAACTCAGGTTAAAACCTTGGGAACTTCCCGAGCAGAGCACCAGATGGGTGTTTTCCACTGAAATATCTAAAAGCCAAGCCCCTCTTAGGAGCTATCTCAGCAGCAGCTGCTACCGACACCCCTTGAGAGCCTCAGGCAAATTGTGGATGGCAGATTGGGGTTACCACACCCGGAGCCATGCAGTCTGCCAGGCTCTGCGATTCCAGAGGACTTTCACCAGCAGAAGGAGCAGAGAGCAAAGAGCCTGCCCTCCTCCAAAGAGGGTGTGCACAGGAGGAGCTGACCTCGACAGTCCCTCAGCTGGCAGTCCCTGGGCTTTTTCAGGAAGAACATAGCCCAAAGTTCATCTTCTGTTCTTGTGGGTTTTTCCCCTCAGTCTTATGCCGTTAGCACTGTCTAGTATTTCCTGCTTCCTCCCCTGGCAGCTCCCCTGCTAGCTCACACACACAGCTACAGCGCTCAGTTCATTAGCCCCTGTGTTTGCCACATCCGTCCCCAGGGAAATCCCTGGGCCCGCATGCAGTTCAGCTTTAACTGAGGCTTGCCGTGCGCCTGTCTGCTGCACTGGGCTCCCACTGTGCACGGAGGAGCAGTGGGCTGCCTTTTTATGTTTATCCAGGATTATTTGCACCCACCAACTTTAGGCATAGAGGTTGCACAGGAGCATGAGAGGTTCAGAGCAAACTACGTGCTGAAACATACAGCTCCCATTGCCCACATGCAGCTGGGCTCTGACAGCCCCAGAGTAACTCAGTTAAGGTCCCTAGTTTGCTCAAAATATCATCTAGTACCACAGAGAAATTTATATCTAGATCCAGTTTTGACTTTCTCTGTAATCCAAATAGAAGGGAAAGTAGCTCTCCCCTTTGCACAGCCCTGTCCACTCTATCAGGTTTAGCTATCCCTCCCAAATTCTCACCAGCTCAGTTTTCTGCATGGTCCCACTGTTCCGCCCTCTCCACCTCTGCATTATCCCTACTTGCTGGGAAGAACTAGAGACTGTAACATTACCAAATGTCACAGCTGTCTGCAGGGGGAAAGTCCCTTTTTAATTATTAGCATGCTCCCAGTTCATATTTTCCCCATCAGGTGCTTCCACTCTATCTGCAACCACATAGGGGGCTGTACTGATGGGAAGCAATGTTATTGCTGGAGGGAAAGTAGTAAAACAAGCTCAAAAGACCTGCCTTCTCCCTCCCCAAGACTCTTTTTTCCTCCATGAAACACATGTGGCTGGAAGCTTTGCTGCATCAGACAGTGAGCATCAGCTTAAAGCTTTTTGAGCAACATGCTTTAACAAAGCTTCCACATGAAAACCGGGAATGACACCAGAGAAAACTTGTCTTCCAAGTGGTAGCAAATTTCAAATTACTTGACTTCTATTTACCTTTAAGGCATAACAATAAAAGCAGTTGAAATTGATATAGTACATGTCATCCCTAAGGATCCCCAGAAATGCAACCAATTGATAAACAGCCCACAGTCCATGCTGAGAAATACAGACCTTCCCAGGGATGCAATACATCAGTTTAAGACATGCCAAAAATAAGCTGCAGTCAAAAAATAAAAACAGACTAGTGTAGCCAACCAGAACTCTAGATCCATTATGCTCTCATCAGGATACTGCAGCTAACTCTATTTTTGTGTCTGTGGCACATGGGTAGGACTCTAAATGCCCTAATTTGGACCTTGGCTTTAAATGCCAAAAATTACCCTGCAGACTATTTGCCTGGATATTATATCAGCTTAAATAAGATGCAGAAATGCTTGCTACTGCATCCACCATTCTGCTCTTTGGAATATATGACCATCCCATAATAATCTCTGATGAAAAGGTTTGAGGAGGTAGGGATACAGGCCACATGGCAAATGTGACTACCTTTGGCCCTCATCCGGGCTGACAAAAATGGACTTTGCATAACTTTCCTTTCTCTCATTTGGCTGGGTTTTTAAAGCTTTCAAATTAGTTACTTATAATATTATTATTATTATTAGAAAGCAGGAGGGAAATAAGTTTTCCTTGTTTACCACCAGACTAATTGTTTGGAGCTGCCTGGTTCTTATCTCTGTCGCAGCTGTAAACGGGAAGCTGAGATATGTGGATTTTAACTACAAAATATTATCAGAATGACAATGTCAAGTTTCCTGTGGCTTTCCTTGCACTAGTAAAGTCCATAGACTTTTGAAGTAACAAACCAGAGTCCTATTCCAAGGGGTAGCTGCATGTGCACATACATGTACAGACAGCAAGTCTGCTTCACTGATTTGCTTTGGTTTTGGCTTTAACATCCTGGGCCAAGATCTTGCTGGATGTTGTTAACTGCCTTTCCTGGTACATTTACTGGAAGCCATGTACAGTCTTTGAGATTAAATAAGAGGAAATAGTTAATAGGTATCTACAGCAGCAATCACAAAAGGATGAAGTTGAGGGACCAACTCTGGTAAATCAACAGCACTAGATGGTTGTCATGATTAATGTGGCAATCAGGAAATTACAATTTAATGTGTTTGCTGGAGGAAGCAGCACAAGAATTCTTCATGTACTTTTAAAACAGATTGAAAACCTACTGCCCCTTTTCAGTATTCAGACACTCGAGGCTGCTTCTAGGAGCCCTGCCAGTTGATTTCTGTGAGGCAGAATAAAAACAAACCATATCCCTGCAGCACCACAACCTTACCAATTGAGTGCTCAGGGCACCTAAAGTGGAGGAGGCTTTTGCAAAACCTAGCTCTTAGGTATCAGGTGCAAAACCACCTCCCATGGTTACCCTCTTTTTACATTGTTAAAGCAACTTTCAGGTAGTCCTTTGGCCTTGAAGTGTCTGCTGGACCAGGCAGCACAGACTGCTAACATAATCCCAAATTAAAAATGCAGAGAATGTTAATCTCCTGTCACGATGATAAGCACAGAAAACACTCCTGTGAAATTAATGCAGACATAGCAGAGTATTAAACCAGAATACATGAGCAGATAAAGAAGGTTCAGGTCGGCACAGATGACTGCAGTGTTCATGAAGTTTTGCTCCTGTTTCAGCAGGGCCAACAACCCCTGTCCCTGGATAGGTACAGCTGCTCCCTCCCCCGGGGGGCATGTCTGAGCTTCCCAGAACTGCAACACTTGGATGAGAGGCCACAGAGGAAACTAGGGCTGTGACAGGCTCCACCCTATATCTAAAAAGTTTGTTTCTTTCTATTCTTTTTCTCTTGTGGACCATATAGGAAATTGTATAGAAAATCTGGTTGAATGTGTTAATTTAAAAAAAAAATTAATAAAAAGGATGGTACTTGAACAGCACAAAGCAGCACCAATGACCTTCACCAATCCAAACCCTTTGCTTTATGCTATCTTCTGTATGTCATCCCTTCAGGCAAATATTGTACAACTGTGGTAACTATGAGGAGTTAACTGTGCTAACTATGAGAAGACAACAGCTTTATTTGTTTCATTGTTAATGAGGATTCCACTTGCCCCGGCATCTGCAGCTAGCTGCTGCTTTACATATGGATTTAGGGCTAAACCCCTTCTCAAGCTGTGCTTTTCGCTGCCTCATACCCAGGGTTCCTGGCCCATGTGTGGGCCACCCCTGATGCCCAGGGCCAGGCTACAGAGCAGCAGCATCTCCCTGGGGCAGGAAGTGGGCTGGCCTCAGCAAGACTTTCCATCCAGAAAACATTTTCCATCACCTTTCCGCCACCTACAACTGGCTGCAGTACTGCCACGTTAAAATACACACAAAACAAAAGCATCTCATGTGCCTCTGAAAAGAGGCTGCTTGCAAATGCTTGCTAAAAATAGTCCTGTGATGGCCTGTGAGAGCAGCTGGAGGTCACTTATAGAAGGAGGCAAAGAATTCCCTCTGCTGAACTCAGTTTCCAGCCATCACAGCTAAAACAGAAGTTTTCAAGTTTAATGTCTGTGTGGTTCTAGCAAAATCCCAACTGCAGGCAGCAAGGTCCTTGCTGGGCTCAATTCCCCTGCTAGTCAGAGCAGGAGCTTGCTTTTCAACTCCTGTCTTCCTTTTTTGAAGAGAAGCGGATAGGAGGAGATTCATTTGTTAATTAAATTTCCCCTGCCAATTTACATTAAAAAGGGGAAACTGTTTCAAAAAGCTCACGAAACTTTCATAACCTTTAACTTAAAAAATAAAGAGTTGTACGACTTTTTTCTAAACCTGCCCAAAAGCACCACCGGACTGTCCCAGGCCAAGTGATGAACACTGAAAAGAAGTCCAGGAATGGCCCAGCTGGGTTGAAAATTAGAAACATTTGCTCACAGAAAGCCAGGCTTTCTTCCTCTTCTCTGGCTCTTCCTTTAATCTTTGGATTTTCTCATAAGTTCTTGTTCAAAGGGATGCCATCCCATGGGAAAATGACAAAAGGAAAAAAAGCACAGACACTCTTACTCAGCAAGGCCAGCAATAGTTGCAAGAGAAGAAAAATTCTTCACGGGAATCCCCTACATCTGAGAAGCAGAAGCAAAAATTCACCAGGAAAAAATTCAGTGCTGTCAGCCCTGCATACAGACAATGCCTTTTATCCATGTGGCATCCTGCATTTATCCAGTTTTTATTACCTGCAGATGGCATGGCAGCAGTAAAAAAAAAAACCAGAGAAGAGTCACTAGGAATGGTCAGAGAAAGTAAGAATAATGGCTGAAGATGCAATTTCTTCTTTAAACGGTTTGTTCTGTTAAAGAATGAAAACTTATATAGCAGAGATGCAAAAATCCTGCACACTTGCAGGCGTTGTGGCAGAGTAACATCCATCACATGCAATACTGCCTGAATCTCTCCAAGAAGTGACACTCCCCGCCAAGCAGGGCAGATGCAGTGTACTGATGCAGCAGCAGCCTCAGCACCGCTCCAGTGGTGTTTGATTCCCTGATATTTTAGCCCTGGGCTCACTACAAAGCTTGCTCCTGATTGTTGGATGAGTGCTGGTTAATGGCTCCTACGGTGGTCCCTCTCATCAGACTTCAAATTGAGCCTCACAGGCTCAAGGATCTGTCATTTTGCAGCTTGTGGAAGAGAGAGGTGCCGTGCTACACTGCACCTCGTGGGTGATGGAGTTTCTAGGAGTGTTAATGCTCACGGCCCGGCCTTCTGGCCAAAGACTCCTGGGAGGACCATACTGCAGCCTTGCAGTGCCTGAGGGCAGCCTACAAAAACAGATAGGGACAGGCTTTGTAGCCCGGCCTGTTGCCATAGGACAAAGGGTAAGGGTTTTAAACAGAAGGAAGGTCAATTTAGATTAGATATAAGGAAGAAGATTTTTTACAATGAGGGTGGTGGACCCTCTGGGCAACCTCTTACTGTTAGAGGTTGCCCAGAAGGGTGGTGGATGCCCCATCCCTGGGAAAGTTAAAGGTCAGGTTGGATGGAGCTCTTATCCAGTTGAAGATGTCCCTGCTCGTAGCAGGGGGATTGGTCTAGATGGGCCTTTATTTTCTCCTAAATTTTTGTTCGAAGGAATGCCATCCCATGGGAAAATGACAAAAGGGGAAAAAAACGCAGACACTCAGTGAGGCCAGAAATAGTTGCAAGACAGGAAAAAACCTTCTTTATAGAACCCTTCCTACCCAAATTATTCTGATTCTATGATCCCGCAGCCCCTCTTACGAAACTGCCGGAATGCCGGGGGGGTGCAGGGTGCAATCGGGGCCAGCAGTGCCCAGCACCGAGGCGCTCCTCGGCCTTCAAGGGCCCCGCAGCGCGCAAAGACCCCGAGGTGCAGCGGGACCCCGCCGGGGAGGAGGCATCGGGAGCCCCAGGATCGGGCAGGGCAGGGCAGGGTAGGGTAGGGTAGGGTACGGAAATCCCCCTGGGGCGCGGCAGGGAAGTACCGACGGGGACGCCGGAGAGGCAAGTACTTCCCCCCTGGAAAAACGCCAAGTTTCCTCTCGGCCCGACCTCTTCTCTCCCCTCCTCTCCACCGCCCCTTCTGGGCGGCCCGAGCCGCTCCGCCCTCCCTGCCAGCGCCGGCGGCGCTGAGCAGGACTAGACCCGTCGGTCGGGCTTTGAGTGGCTGGAAATTCCCGTCCTCGGCGGCTCCTCCCCCGCAGAAATCCCCCGGCCGCGCGGTATATGCGAGGCGCCGCCGCCACCGCCGCTCACTCGCCGCCCCGCAGCTCCGCCGCCATGATCGCCGCTCGTCGCGCCGC
>VZTZ01015593.1:9436-34250 GCA_013400955.1 Drymodes brunneopygia | reverse complement strand
TCGCTTAATTACTCCTTTTCTCCCCTTGCAGTTTTCTCCATTTGGCCATTATTCACGAGGAAAAAGCCCTAAGCCTGGAGGTGATCCAGCAGGCAGCCGGTGACCGGGCTTTCCTGAACTTCCAGAACAACCTCAGCCAGGTACTTTCACCCCGATAGCCCCAAATCCGGATCAGCCTCTGCCACACCCACACAGTACCTCTGGGGAATTCCCCCAGAAAAGTCCCTCTAATTTTTTTGTTTTAATTGATGGAATCAATTGAATCAAAGCCTACGTTCAGGAAAATCCCCAGCTGGCTCCAGCCGGTGTTGGTACAATGCTTCCTCTCCCCCGAGAGAGTGGCATTTAACGCCCACATTTTTCAATTATGATGCCATGCGTTGCATCCCTCTCTATGGAGATGTTAATGATACCCTTCATACCAGCTGACGGTTGGTTTATCCAGAGAGCCCGAAATTCATCACTTCCAGATGAATGAGCAGCTGTACAACAACTTGGGAAGTATAAAGAACGCAGTTTATAGGACGTGCTTTCGTGCTTTTATGTGTTAGCACAAATCACCAAGCGATCAAGAGGTCTGCTTGTCGAGTTGTTGCTGCTAAATTCGTGGTGTAACTTACAGTCTGCTTTTGCTCTTACGCTTGCAGACTCCTCTTCACCTGGCAGTGATAACTGATCAGCCTGAAATTGCTGAGCATCTTCTGAAGGCCGGATGCGACCTGGAAATCAGGGACTTCCGAGGAAACACCCCCCTGCACATTGCCTGCCAGCAGGGTTCCCTCAGGAGTGTCAGCGTGCTCACGCAGTACTGCCAGCCACAGCACCTCCTCACTGTCCTGCAGGCCACCAACTACAACGGTACGGCCACACTCCTCAACAGTTCATCTTGGTCTGCTGCACTGAGGGTAGGGTCGGTCTCCTGTGGATCTCAAAGATCTCTGGAGTTGAGGAGCCCAAAGCATACAGCAGTGTCTGACTTCTTAAAAATACTACTGTCCTGTAGGCCTTCTCACTGCTGATTATAGTCTCTCATGGCTTTGAATTTTGCATTTTCAGGGAGTGCCTTTGCCGTGCTCCTCCTTTTTTTGGTTGTAAGAAGTTACACTCAAACACTGGAATAAAACCTCCAAGAAATCTTTTCAAAATCCAGCCCTTTTATTTGTACTGGAAGCTGGAAAGCTCTTCTGGAAAACACCATTTTGTTGTGAATGAATTGCAAATTTAGATACCATTCTGGCCTATTATCTTGACTTCTAAGTAATGATGAGGCACTGAGTTAGGCTTACTCAAGTTTTCCCTTTGTTTGTGTTTTTCAGGACACACGTGTCTTCATTTGGCATCTATTCAAGGATACCTGGCTATTGTAGAGTATCTGCTGTCCTTGGGAGCAGATGTAAACGCACAGGTATGTGATGTGTACCGTGAATTTAACTGAGCGGGGCTCTGAAGTCTTAAGAATCAACAGATCTGGCAATGGCCCTGCCTCTCCTAATATGCCAAACCTTATGCTGTTTTCACACAGGAGCCATGCAATGGCAGAACAGCACTACATTTGGCAGTCGATCTGCAGAATTCAGACCTGGTGTCACTTCTGGTGAAACATGGGGCAGATGTGAACAAAGTGACCTATCAGGGCTATTCCCCCTATCAGCTCACATGGGGAAGAGACAACTTAAGCATACAGGAACAGCTGAAGCAGCTGACCACAGCTGACCTGCAGATGTTGCCAGAAAGTGAGGATGAAGAGAGCAGTGAGTCAGAGCCTGAGTTCATGGAGGATGAAGTAAGTAGCTGGTTTCATTTTTACAAGAGACAGGGAAAATCCTGTCCCGTGCAGGGTATTTTTTGGTGTCGCTCTGACAGCATGCCCCAGTGACCCTCTTGCTGTTGTAACAGATAGGTCTACAAAAGATTATGCTAGCAACAATCAGCAAAATGGCAGGGTGGGCAAGCATATAAACAGAGTAAAAATAAAATGTAAAAAATAGCATGAGGGAATGGAGGTTAGCTTCATGCACCATGGTTCTGTGAACACTGTTCTGTGGCTGACACAGAACCTCATGAGAGAAAAGTTAGTGGGTGGTTTTCTCCTCCCTAGCATTTGTTTTTCTAACATTCTGAGTGCTGCATTAAATGGCATATGTAATCATTTTGGTGTAGAAATTTTATACGCTGCTGGAGTCTGGGCATGTAGAAGTTGGCTGTTATCCCAGAGTGGATATGATACTTAAAGTAAGATTTTTGCATTAACAGCATTTTGGTTTTTTTCTTGCAGCTTATATATGATGACTGTCTTATTGGAGGACGACAGCTGGCACTTTAAAGCAGAGCTTTCTCTGAAAAGAAGTGACTGTATACATATATATGTATAGAAAGAGGACTGACTTTCTATAAACAGAGTAAAAATAAAATTGTGGAGAGAAGAAAGAGGAGGGAAATACTACACTGCCCAGCAAGGAGAAGGAGCACATAATTGTAACAGGACAGTTCCAGGATCTGCCTTGTGTTTAAATACAGGAGTGGGATGTGTAACATCAGTACAGATACGTGATTATTCACACCACCTGATAAAGAGCCACATAGCCAATCTTCTCAGCCCTGCGAAGGTAACAGACTACACAACCAACCTGCTCGTTTACAGGGAGCTTTCTTGTGGCATTAAGTACTACAGGGAACAAGTGTCCTTTCATGGCAAGGTGGACTCATGCCGAGGAGGGATCTCAGAGACTCTGCGTTCATTTGCGTAGTGCTGGTGACAGTCCCTGTCATTTGACTGACCTCAGCTGCTCTCGGTGGGATGTCCCAGGTGGAGGCGTCAGACCAAGGGACTGGTGCCCTCTTGGCTCTTAGGCAAAAGTAGCAATAATGTAACTTTGGGCATTGGAAAAGTATGTCACACTGTGTGTGTCATAATTGCTACACTTTTTAGCAACTGTATATTGTGTAAATACTGTACATTTTTTGTTTATAATTATTTTGGTACATGTGAGATATGTATTTATTAAAAAAAGTCAGATTACAGTACCTAGTCTGTGGAACTCTTCGTTGCCCACCTCCCTGAGATCATGGGAATGTACCTGGTTTGCTTTTTAAGAAACATTTAACACCCAGTAGCCCACTGGGGTCACGCTTGCAGGGGCTTTAGGTGATTCACCTCCTCACTGATAAGATGTCTCAGTAACTTGCAGCTCTGAGCCCTTCTGCTGCAGCTAATTTTGGAAGCAGACGTAGGTGGTGTTTCCTGCACCCGCTGCAGCAGGCAGATCATGGGGCTGGGATTCCCCCTCTTCCAGCACCGATCTGCCAGCCCACTAGAGAGGGGGTTTTAGGCTATTTTTGGCAGCACCCACCCACCTGCCCTCATGGCACTTTTTGTTCCAGCTCCAATACTTCACAAATCTTGCCAGGGGAGGCTGGAGGTTTGCAGCACAGCCCTGTGTCGGTTCACCTCTTGTTTATCACCTGGCGCAGCTTCAGTTTGAACTCTGACCCCTTTGGAATTCCCTTTGAATTTCCAAAGGGGATTTCTGTGGGAAGAGGGAACATGTGCTGCTGCCTTGCACCCCTGAAATTCAGGAGGGGCATTCCCACAGCCCCACTGCAGGAGCTGCAGCTCTTGTCCAGTTCATAGCAGTGAAGGATGTGACTCTAACTTGCTTCAGTTATTTGTCAAGTTTCTCTCCAGCATTCAGGCAGACAGAATCACTTCACCCAAATCCTCTGCTCCACTTCATTATCTGGTAGCAGTGCCAGACTGCTTTCAGCCACAGACTTTTTAACCTGTTGTGTGTCCATGAAAGGATGGGTTGTGTAAAAGGTGACTGTGCCCTGTTTGTGCTGTACGTCCTGGATGGGAACAGCGCAGCAAAGCTGCTGACGCAGGATGATGGAGCTCTGCCAAGACTGTTGGCCAGGGGAATTCTGTGCTGCTGGCACCTGGCCCAGCTCAGGCTGTTGGAGAACACTGTGGCCCCAGGTTGCACAGGGACACCCATTCCTTTTCCTGCCCTGCTCTTTCCCAAAGGTTCCTGACACACAACCTGCTCCAAGGAGGGTTTGCTGGTATGAGGAAGAACACCACATCTGGCTGTGTGCTTCCTAATTTGCATGGGAGCCAAAGGCCACTGTGGAAAGGATTATATAAAATTGTCATCCTGAGTCATTTTTATTTCCCTTCCACTCTCATTGCACGAGCATAACCCAGGTATAGGCACTGAAACTTCATCTGACAGACATGACCACATCTGCATTGCAAATCTGCATTTTCCTGGTGTGGGGCTGGATAAGAATCTGACAAAACTTTTTTCTTTTTGGGACTTCCCCTGCACTCTGACCAACCATTAAATCTGAGCGGGGAGTAGTGACTGTGGGCGTTTGCTCACTTGCTGCTACAGGTTTTTCACCAGCAAAGAATCCCAGGTGATTCCACAGCTGGAAATAAAAACTCCGGTGTTCCACTTGCTACATTTCAGTTTCCCCTTGCAGAAGAGGAGCTGGAAATGCTCTCAAGGCCCTGCAGAGGCATCACCAGCTATAGCTATCAGTGGTCTAAAAGTCCTTGGGTACACGGCTGGACCAGGTATGCAAATATTTAAACAGATACCATCTGAAAGTAAATACTTCCCATTTGAAGGCCAGAGGGATGGAGAAAAATGCAGTTATCAGTAGTACCAGGCTGGCTGAGTAGTTTCGGAGGCAGCGGTACATTCTCTGCTGCCCACTGCAATATTTAGACAAACAGTATCTAGAAAGGCACTGCTATAATGTTACAAGAATTCTGCGATGACTTAATAAATTAAGCAAGTGTTTTACTGTATGAGGAAGTTTTGCAGCAAAACAAATCATTGCCAAAATACCACATGCTGGTTTTGCTACTGTTTGCCTCCACCCGTCATGCCAAAGTAACTGTGTAACGTATGTGGAAGAACCATGGGTAAAGCAAGTAGGACAGAGATAAATGTGAGAACCTGTGTTTGTTAGCAAAACAGGTTGAGACATGTTGTGTATTTGTGGATTGCTAATGCAGGATTACTCATTGGAGAGCTTTGCCTGTTCACTTGATCGTATAGGAAGATTCTCCACTCTAGGACGTTCCCCTGGCACCCCCAGTTTTGAACATGTGTCCTTAACTGCTATATGTCCACCCTGTCTCTGCCCTTTCCACACCTATGCCTTCAGAAAGGTCTTCTGAGAGTGGTTTGGTGATGATCTGCCTTCATGCTGTCTCCTTGGCATTCTGGCAGATAGGTTGCATGGTCTCATTTGTAGGACATGGAGCAAGAACTCCGAATGTATTCCAGCATCTCGTTTTCCTTATTCAGACAGCGCAGCTGCTGTTTGCAGAGCACACTAGCTTGTTCTTGCTTCTACTGCCAGTGCCTCCCCACATGGGTCTGGGGTTCAAAATTCTGTCCCAACACCTTTGCCACATGCCCTGTGTGGCTCTGCAAGCTTCAAGAGCATCCATGCTGCTGCAGATCGAGGTCCTGTGAAGTTCAGATTTAGTTTCCTAACTGGCCCTCTCTCCATTAGCCTCCTCACTTTCCTCAGCCTGTGCCATGCCTGTGTCCTCTGCTTTTATTGCCTTTGGCACTCATATCTGCCTCTGCCTGTTCTTTTTTCCTTTCCTCCCTTTCCGCAAGGCCCCCCCCACCCTTTTCACCTGCAACACCAACTCATTCACCCGTCATTACATTACACAGCATGAGGTTACTTTTTTGTTTCCAGCCTTTCCCTGCTGCCCATTCTTGTATATCTCTTTGATAATCCCACAGGGATATTCCCATACTTCCTTATATTCCACACAAAGAACAAAACTCCTCATTTCCTCCCACACCCTCCTCTTTCTCCTTACATTCCTGCTCACTTTAGGCCTTTCTCACCCAAACCACAACCAAGATGCCACTTTCAGTGCCTTTCAGCTTTCTCAGCATCAGCTGTGGACTTTTCAAGAACCTTATAGTGGTGACAGATGAAAAACAGACTGCCAAGGTGGCGACGTTGGACAGCAGAGTCCAAGGCCTGATTTCAACCCCAGTAATTTAGAACCCTTTTCTTCCATTCCCTGCAGCTTTGCAAAGTGTAAAAAGCAAGTGCAAAAGGCAACCTTGCACCTAGGGACATGCACAGGGGGGCTTCATGCTCCCGCTGGCTCCAGTACCAGCCTGACATCCGCAGTCATGAGCAGATCCCTTTCACCATCCTCCCCACCTGCTTGTTCTGCTGCTCTCAGGTTAAGGTGCAGCACGCTCCTTGCACACAGCTCGGGCTGTGTGAGCTGGCTGACACGTAGATGTGGGTGTCTCTGCTCCCTAAACAGACAGAGGTCTCACTTAGAGGCCTCAGCCTTACTGTCTTCTCCTCCTTCAGCCTTTTGGCATTAGGGAGGGTTCCCTATTGCCTGCTTAGCATTTTACACACCAAGAACTGCATGTCAAAACGGGGCCAACAGACAGTGTTTACCAACCATGTGTCCCGCATGCAGCTGGTGGACACATCTACCTGCCTTCCTGGCAGGGACTTGATGCACCAGCAGGCAGTGAGGCCACCAGGACCCTTAACCTACCCTAGAGAGTGGCAGCCTCGCTGCTGCTGACTGCCCCACGGCTTCAGTTCAGATTTGGATGAGCAAGATGGTTGAGTGAGTAAAGGAAAAGATGAAACAAACAAAAAACCCAAGGAAAGATAATCTGATCTTCAGGGGGAGGACAAGTATTATCTGTGATTTGTTTTAATGGGAAATCTTCGATGATGATGGACTCTGGACGAGGCATATATTTTTCTGTGGAAGCTGAGCTGTGAAAATAATTAAGCATCGGGTTGTTCCTAGAAGTAGGAATATTAAAACAGAGTGCAGGGGTGGCAGGGTAGAATCTCTCCCTGGACTAATGGCTACCCTCACTTCAGGGGGGTGGAGGAAGGGCTTTTTCCAGCATTGCTGTGCTCCCAGCAGCAGCGCTTTGCTCAAGAGTGAGAACTGCCCAGTATCCCGAGGGATGAGGGAACAGGAAAGTCCTGTCCCCCCATGCCAGCCGGGACAGCACAGGGACAGCTGCTGCACAGCCTCTCCCCTTCTCCAGCAACTGCCTGTCACAGCTCTGGCATCTCTCAGCTCTTTGTCCCTTCTCCGAAGCGTTAATAGGGACGAAAGGTTTCCTTTAAACACTTTTATCAGGTCATAATCCAAGAAGTTTAAGTCCAGAGAGATTGAAACAGAAATTCCCCCTGGTACCCTGGAGGTTTGACTGCCTGCCCTTGCCATGATCCAGTGCTCAGATTTTCCCAGGACTGTCTCCTCATCCAGTTTTCCAAACAGGACTTTCCAGTCCTGTCAGAAGAGAGCTGGGATTTCCCCCGCTCACTCCTTTCTGCAGTTTTACCCTGTT
Source organism: Drymodes brunneopygia (assembly GCA_013400955.1). Classification (NCBI taxonomy): domain Eukaryota; kingdom Metazoa; phylum Chordata; class Aves; order Passeriformes; family Petroicidae; genus Drymodes; species Drymodes brunneopygia. The sequence goes on along the minus strand of VZTZ01015593.1, from coordinate 26,865 downwards.
ACAGCAGCCATGAACCACAGCACCGGGCTCCATTGCCTCTCCAACTGCAGGAGTGCAGCATCTTACCTGCCCACCACCCCAGGGGCTTCCTTGCTCTGAAGGAACAAGCCAGCACCCCTCTAATTTAAACCCTTTTCCGATGCACAGTTTTAGCGAGTTCAGATTTATTTTCCTGCATGTTTCAAGGGACGCTTTTCACCTCTCCAGCTGAAAGCACAATGGGAGCAAATGCATGGTTCAAGAAAGAGCCTTAAAACACAAATATTTTTAACGGGCATGCACGCCTTGAAGGGCACAGAGCTACAATTACAGTACAACACTTAGCTTGGTTAATTATTAATCCTAGATTTCAGTAGCTTGAAGGAGGGAGTTTCTAAAGGACTTGCAGGAGACTGAGTGCTTCTGCTCTGCTTCAGCAACGCTTTGTTCTCCCCGGGGAGTGCCCAGGGTCAGGTGAGAGGCAGCCCCCCGAGCAGCAGGGAGCAGTGGGAAAAGAGAACAGGGCGTGGTGTTTGCTCCTGCAGCGTGGGAGGACCCACCAGGAGCGGTGTTTTTCCTCTCTGCGTCGGGAAAGGACACACCACGTCCCAGTCAAAGCTCGGCATGCATACTGAGCTGGGCAGGACTGAAAGTAAGGAAGGATGGCTGCCCAGCCTGTGAATGAAACTACCCTTTTCTTTTCAGTTTTTCTAAGTGGATGGGTTTCCATTCCAGCATGCGTCAAGGCTGATGTTTCTGGATTTGTTTCAAAAACTTAGATCTGATCCCTGGCACTACCTTCTCTGAGATGTTTTGCCCTAGCAAACAAACAAACAAGCCCTCCCTCAAGTTACATGGACGCTCCTTACCCCAGGCTGTGCCAAGTGTGGCTTGGGGAAAACGCTCCCTAGGCAGGGGATTCAAACCCCCTCTCACCCTTGAGCACACTCAATCTCCACCTCCTCTCTATCAGTCTATGAACTAGGCTGCTAGAGTAAAACAAAAAATTAGTGGAACACCCAACATCCTCTGTCTGTCCATCCACCCCAGACCTCTTCATGCTCCTGCCTGTGCGGACTTGTCCCCTGGCAGTAGCAAGCTGAAACACCTGGTGCTAAGCTGATGGACTACCCCACCGAGGCAGGGGATAGCTCTCAAACTGCCAGGGCTCCTGCCTTGATAACCACTCATGCAGGACAGCACTCAAACCCATGGAAATTGAAATAATGAGGTGGAAACAGGGCTAGCCCTACAGCTGTGTGGGAGGCTGGCAGGCTTCAGCTGCAGTCAGCCCGGTTCAAACAGGCGATCAAACACAACAAGGACACATTCAGCAACTGAAATGGCAAGAAGGCAGCAGTGCCACCAGGATGGAAAATCTGGGTGGGACACCACCAACAACAGCAGATAAGGTCCACTGCTGAGGCAGTCTCATCCCCTTCTCAGGCCAGCCCAGCTGTAGCACTTTTCATGTAGAAATGCTTAAGGTTTCCCCACAGCATCCTGTCCTGACTCTGTCCCAAAGGAAGGGAGCTGAGCAGGTCCAGGGAAGGCCAGGACTTCAGGATGTCTGCCTTCCTGCCTTGGTGATGACACAGAAAGCCAGTTTCTCTTCTCCACACAGCTGGGCTGCCAAGGTGATCCAATCACCCACTTCCCTCCACAAGACACTCCTGTATCTGAGGGACTCGTAAAGTAAGGAACTGATAATTCTGTTTCCTTTTTCACAGAAGTCCATGCAAAGCAGAAAAGGGAAACCATGCCATTTACTTGGTAGTTGGCTTCCTTCCATGAGCAGTTCCAGGCACATGGTGGCATGACCAAGCAACCCTACCTAGGCATGGTGCCCTGGGAGGCCTGTCCCTAAAAACAGCTGTACTGAGGGGAAAAAATGAATTTTTAAAAAAACACGTAAGACTAAAACCACATTGAGAACTTCCCAAGTGAAACTGATTACTTCTTTAGACTCAGTAAACAAGAATTTATTTCATTTTTTTTCTTACTCATTGGAAACTTCAGATGTTTGTTTTCTCACTCACCTGAAAAAATGTTTGCTCCTAAGCTTTTGTGATTGTGACACAGCAGAATTTCCTTCCTCTCCCACTCTCTTCCTGAGTCATGTGGACTGGGCATACCTCCATCCTGGGGCTTACCATGCCATCTCTGAAAAGCCCTCAAATTTGTATCCAATTACCATCCATATGATAGCTATCAAACTCCTCATGCTTGCATAGGGACAGATCTTCATTTAGCCTTGGAGCTAGCAGCCTTCCATCAGGTCTGCTTAGCTCTACTTTCTCTCACCCTCACAGCATCTAGCCCCCTTCACACACAGACATCCCATTCCCTCTAACCATTGATTCTGTCTTTTGGCTGGTCTAAATATCCCAGGAAGGAAACTCAGCCCATTGGAGGTGACATTTTCAAAATTGATCCCGAGGACACTTTTATGCTGAAGGTTTGGGGGCTGCAAAGCAATCTGTGTCCAATGCACAGCTTTTGGATGATAAACTGATGCTGATTCTGACACCAACCAGTGTCCTGCCTCTGGATGTTTTGCCCATGATTTAGACCATATCTGGAGACTGATTCAACCCATGGTGTGATGTCAATGTACATCACCCAGGGAGTGTTAGGTATTTCCCATGCAGATGCTTTCATTCAGCAACAAAGCAAACACAGCTCAGTGTGTTCTCTTCCTGGAGGCAAGTCCCTGGTGTTGTAAGCACATTCATCGTGAAACACCACCACAGATGGCTTCTCAACATCACCCTAAGGAAAAAGTTATCTCTGTAGCTATTCTGCTTCGCTGAATTTACAGCTGGGCCCTTGAATGCTGTTGTTAGAAATTGCATGTTCCTTGTAAGCATGGGATAAAGGCAGGTCTGTGTAGATTTATTAGTAATTTTGCTAAATGGCACATGAAATATTATCTCCAGAGGTTCTGAGTCCTGTCTCTGAGGACACCAAGAAAACAACTTGGGAGCAGCCTCCCTTTAGGCCATGGCTGGCCTTCCACTCGAGTTGAAGTGTGCAGGTCAATCAGTGAGGATGCTGCTGCTGCTGGGCAGGGTGCTGGCAATGGCACAAGTGGTCCTGCCTCTCAGTGTCCCCTCCTTCCCACATGCCTGCCCTTGGTGCTGTAGGGAGATGGAGAGCTTTTAACCCAGGCTGGGCCTGACCCTGTCCCAGCCAGAGTTGAAGATGGATGCACACTGCTACATGCCATCCCAGAGGGGCCTTTCCAGAGTGAACTGAAAAGCAAGCATGCCCTCATGAAAGGACAGACTTTTTATCATATTTCAATCACTCCTTAGTCTGAAGAGCAGTGCTGTGACACATGCTTCACTGAGTTTACAGCTGGGCCCAGTTGCTGTTAGCTCCTGGTGACAGCTGAGTCCTCATACAGGACCAGCCATTGGATACAAGTGCTCCTGACATCAAAGCCCATGGTCAGGGCAGGAGATGTCCCCTCCAGTGCCTGGCACTCCAAGCCCTATTCCATTAGCTGTAGAGGACCAGCCTCTTTAAACCACAGTAGGAAGTCAAAGAAAATATGTGTGAGACCAGTGAAATGTGTAGAGTACAGTCCCACTTAACCTCATCAGTCTGTCACTGGAATTTGGAAGTCCAGAGTTCAGGGCATGATGCACCTACAGTGGATGTAAACAGTCATGACATGCAGAAGCAAGCAAGCTTCAAAATGAGAGCAAGCCCGGCAAAATGTCCCCCTTTAAAGGGTTAAAGCAGAGAGGCTCCTTGTGCTTTTAACCTCCAGTGAATGGAGTAGCTCACCTCCCCTGAACTGAGCCTCCAAGAGCTCTTCAGAAAGGAAAGTGCAAGCTGGCGCAGTGATGGAGCTGCTTAGTATGGAATTTCATTTCAACTTTTTTTTTTTTTTTAATGAAGCAGAGGTTAGAAAAAGAAGCAGTGGTGATATATGCTAATATCTTCAACTCATCAAAGCTTCAGCACAGAGCCTGCTTAGCCCTGTGGTCCCTGAAATGTATGGTTGTGACTTATGGCTGACGTAAACTTTGCTGCAATGGCTGACTGCTCCCCTGGGTGCAAAGTTAAGTGCCTTTTTCCTATGAACACCAGTTGGCTTTTTTTTGACTCCTGCTCAGACAGGATCAAAATTTGTACTGAAGATCTGCCCTTGAAAGTGAGAGCTCGACACGCATGGCTGCCTTACAAGAAGTGCAGAAAGAAGAGGAAATTGTTTGAACTGTGTGTGTGTGGCATGAGCTGCATCAAGCTGCAGATAGGATGATTCTTCTCATATGTGGTGCAGCAGCTACATCAGTGTCCCTCTCCCTCTTACAGCTGACAGCTGAATCATTTCTTGCAGGGCTGTAATCATATACCTAATGGACTTGCTCCTGCATAAACCCAGAACATCTCCCTTTTGCTAACTGGCAACCTGCTGGGCCGTCTGTCCATACACAGCACCTCACAGAGCTCATGTGCAATGCCAGACACTCTGCTGGCACAGTTTTGAGAGTCCCCAGAAGGGGCCTCAGCGAGAGCTGTGTGCTTCCAGCATCTGCCAACTGGGGCTGCACATGTCTCCAGAGAAAACCTCCCTTTGAGGAGCCAGGACAGAACGGGCTGATCAATACCAAAGGAATGAGGGAGAGGGAAAGAAATGTTTTTGCTAGCAAACAGCCAGTAATTTCAATTAGGAATTGCAATAACAGCAGTGAGTCTGACAGAATGTAGTATTAGCCACGTAAAATCCTCACAGTACAAATGTTCTAAGTCCCCAATGGGAAAAATGAGGTACAGATAGTCACTGATTTATGCTGCAGCATGGGAGGACTCAGCCTGCCCCTTAATACCACTGAGGACAATGAGAAAGTAAAACATAACCTGTCCTCCAAAGCACCTTCTAGTAACAAGTGGCACAGACAGGCAAAGGCCAGGTCTGGCTCTGTCTCTGCTGTCCATCATGTGTGTGACTGGGGCAAAGCCACTGCCACCCCACCCAGCTATGCTGCTCCTCACTCAGGCAGGCTGCATGCACACCTTAGGGCACCACAAACCAGCAGGCACAAAATGTTGCTGTAGGATGTGGAGTCACAGCCCACACAAGCTTCTGGCCCACAGCTTCTCTGCCCCAGCTTTGGGCTGCAAACTCCCCAGGGCAGGGACTGCCTTTAAATAGGTGTTTGCAGAGGAGGTACTTCCCAGGGCAGGAGCTGCCTGGAGCATATGTGCTACCTGTCCTCTCATCTACAGAGCCACGAGGAGCATGAACTGGTAAAACCATCAGCGTTAAAGTGTCTGCAAACCCGCTTTGATTTCTGCTGGGAGTGGCAAGATTTGGGCAGAGGTCTGTGCACTGGGCCTCCCTTGCGTGCTTTAGGCTCTACTAAATTAGCAGGCTTCCTCCAGCAGTGTGCAATAAGGTAAGGTGAAAGGCTGTGAACTCCAGTAACCAGAACTATGTGGAAATTCAGGAGGATTTCTCGCTGGCAGGGGCCCTGAGGTGTGATGGGTTTCACCTTTGCTCAGCTTTGCTGGCAGAGGCACCCCATGCAAATGCACTTCTCTAAGCTTTCACACACGGGACTTTCAAAGGGTTTATGCTCTTCAGAAAAAAATGTATAGGATCAGATTTTCCTGTGGCCCCCCAAGTAATTTTATTAATCACCAGGACAAGTCTCAGATGTCTTTCAACATTGAGAAATTCCACTTAATCACAATCTGCCCTGCTACGACCTTCTCGGCATCAGATGGGGAAAGAAATGATGCAGCAAGGACCTTAGTCACACTAATGCTGCTTCAAGGCTGAGCTGGGGAATGGGACATGAATCATCTTTGCCTTTTCTTTCTTTTAAGGGCAGTACAGAAGACGGCTGCTGCTCTGAGAGTAAAATACATAAAGCAGTGACAGGTCTTCCTGTTTCCTCTCCATCTCAGGTCCCTGCTGTGGCCTCTTCCCCGCACTTATCTGTATCTAAAAAGCCCATCTTTTCAAGCTAGTCCTTGGAGATTTGTTTGCCACATCTTAGCAAGTGCAGAGCCACACAGAGCAGTTGTTCAGAACCAGCTGGCAGAGTGAATCGCAGGATATTTTCCAGACAATCCAGTTCCTCCTTACAGAGAACTTTTCTATGTGTACAGAGGCAAAAGGGCAGTGGGATGTGGAGCTGGGAGATAAAAGACCAGCTCCTTGGAAAGGTGTAAGCATGGCAATGATAAGCATTGCATCACCTCACTTTTGTGTGCCTGCCGGCTTGCAGGAGTCCCCTGAGCACGTCTGCTGCCCAGAGCAGAGAGCGAGGGGCTGCCTGCACAAGCAAAGGGGAATGTCAAGGCCAGAGGTGCACACCCAGCCTCAGGCTGGACAGCACAGTAGGGTGAAAGAGGTGACTCGGGATCAGAGGTCATGACAGATCTGTTCTGTGAAAAATGTTTGCTGTGGCCTCAGCTTTTGTCCCCCTGATCTGAGGCACACAGAAAGAAGCACACCCTGGGACAGCAGACTCTCCCTTACCCATAGCAGAATAACTGAGCAAGGCTTGCTCCAAGGTACTGTAATACAGGGAGCAGAAACCCACACTGCATAGAAGGACAGAGAGAAGTTTTCTACTGGAAAATGCATAACCACAATTCCCCATGGGTGCAGACCCTTAGGAGAGGAATAGATACCTTGCTAGAAGAATCCAGCATTTTAATCTAGATACACTTTGGGCAAGACTTAGGTGACACTCAGATGAAGGGCTGGAGCTGAGCTCTACACTAACACTCCCCCCACCCCTTCAGCCTGCTCCTGCCTGATGGAACGTGGAGATCTTGCAGGGCAGGCTGCTCAGCACGTCAGCCGTGGCTCCCTGCCAAAGCACCCGGGAGCTGCAGCCTTGCCCCCGCAGCTGGCAGCCAGACGCTGCTGGGCCTGCCCCTGCAGGCTGCCTGGAAAGCTGGATCCAGTACAAGCTGGGCTCTGTGGCCAGGCAAAGCATGTGACTTGCTGCAAGCAAGCTGGGTCATGGTTTGCTGCAAAAAGCCGGCAGTGCATTGCTATGGAGAAATCCCAGCAAGCTGCTTGGGCAGGCAGGGGTTGCCCCATTTCTGTTTGGGGTTTCCTGGCCTGACATAAAGGTTCCTGTGCTGAGAGAAGCTGCATGCATGTCGTATGTTTGGCAGGTTACACTCCTGGAATCTCTGGTACATGAGGGGACAGTCTGCCCAGTACAGCCAGGGCACATCAGCTGCACTTTGTGCAATTGAGAGTCCAGGATTTCCAAACACTCAGGTGACTGGACATAGCTGCTGTTTTGCTGGGGTTGCTCAATGTCAGCTCGGGGTTACTGGTCTGTGCTCAGTGGATCTTATCCAGGGAAAAGGTCAGAAGAATCCTCCCCTGCAGATTGCCTGCCAAGGATGGACTGAGCCCTGGTTTGGATAGAAACTTGCAACTAATTCAGCAGCATGGTCTGCACGTGGAATAGCTTGTCATTCATTTAGGCACAGCTTTCTTTGTTGTCATAAATTTGCAGCCATGCAAACACAGATGACATGAAAAGCTGGGAATTCCCCTGCCCCCAAACCTTTCTATCACCAGAACAAAGCCACCTCCCTCCACCACAGACCATCAGGCTAGTTACAGCTCTTGGAAGGGCACCTGTAGGGACACACTCCAGTCACATAGCAGTGCCAGTGCTTGGAGACAGGCATCCATCCAGCCTGCAGAGTTACCTACAAGGGGACACAGCTTCCAGGGCATGCTTTTGCTGTTTCAATCCCAATGACCTCCCTCTTTCTCCCAGCCCACTACCACCCTGGAGCAGCCAGCCATGTCCAGTCCTGGCTTCTGACAGCTGGCACTCTGATCACACAAGTTCCTGTGCAAAGTAGGTTTCTCAGGTCCCTGAGTGTTTTATTTGATTAGATTTAACAACTCGGAGGTGATAAACCAGTCTGTTCCTTGAAGCCTTGCCACAGGAGCTGGCAGCCTCTACTGGCCACCAGAGATCGCCCTGCAGGAAGGGGCTGCCAGAAGTTACAGGAGCAGGGAAGCCCCTGGCAGGAGATATTGCAACAACATCCTCAGCATCCAGGATGTGGTGACAGGTTCCAAGGTCGCTCTCCTCCGTCAGCCCCAGCACGTTTACCTGTCAGGCACTGCAGCAGCCGCATGTGTTCCCTGAGCTCTTGCTCAATGTGAGAATCAAAGCTGTGCTTGGGGCCATCTGAGCTCATGTTTGATTATACTGAAAAACAGAGGCCTCATCCTTGGAGTTGAGCAAACCCGTAATTAATGTCAGGGGTGATCAACCTTGGGCACACATAGAGCCACTGAAGGAGCTGCTCACATTGCTCTCCGTGCTGCAATTGATTTTCCAGCCAGGCTATTGCAAGCTGTGTCAGGGTTACATGAAGAAAAGGCTGGGTTACATAAAGAAAACACCTCGTTGAGCAACAGGCTGAGTTTGACACTTAATAAGGCCACCCCAGTCACCAGCCCAGAGGTCTTTCCAGTCTGGTGTGTTGTCTTCAGCCATGACCAGTGTTGGAAAGGCTGGGATATAAATAACCTCACCACTGCTTGGGCTCTTAGGCAATTAATAGTTCAGGCCTGTGCAGGGTAATGCTTCTGCCCATGTTGGTGTCTATCTTAACTACTCAACAGCAGGAGAGCTAAGAGAAGTATAATCCAGTCCAGGGGCTCATGCTGCAGGGCCTACAGAAGTGCTTTCTAAAGTACCACAGGAATACAGCAGCTATTTCATACCAGCTTCAGGAAAAAATGCTTTCTGTCCAGTAGTGGAAATCAGCACTTGAGCATGGATCTCAAAAGAGGTTTAAAACCCTAAGTCTGGATGCTGATAGGCTGTGAAAGCCTGTATCCAAAGTCAGCACCTGGAAAGTGTGTGCTCAGCAGCTCCATAGCTCCTGCAGTATGTACAGCTCACTGGTGGCTTCTCTCTTGGCTTGGAAGCCCCTGAACAGCCAGGGGTCTGTGTGGGTGCCTGCCTCACCCAAGGACAGAGCCTTTCAATGGGCCCACCCAAGGACTGCTAGATCTTTACTCCCTCCTGGCCAAGCAACCTAACCCCACAGTCTTGCACTCTGTTCCTGACCCTGTGGCACTGCCCTGAATCTCTGGCATTAGGGAAAAAAAGGAGGCAGCATGGCCTCTCTTCTCCCTCTCTCTCCTACAGGGAGGTCAGGCCTCATTTCCATGGAAGTGTGCCTGGCAGCCTTTGCACTGCAGGACAAGACTCACCTTTCTCATGTGGATTCCTTAGCTGAAAGTTTATTATGTTCACCTGGAAGAGTGTTACCTTTGGCATATTTCAGGAGGAAAAGAGGAAGGCTGTGAGAGCCAGTGCTGTTCACACCAGACCGGAGGGAACAGCCAGCTCCAAAGCCTGGAAGTTAGGATAGACAGATCTTCCAGCAGAACCTGTGACTGGTGCTTCCAGCTAACCTTATCTAACCAGCTAAGCACCTCTGCTTAGCATAGAGCTGGTTTGGTTTTGACTCCTTCTGGAGAAGTGCAACACAGGACATGGCTTGCCCAGCCCCAGCTTTGCAGGTGGAAGAGCTGATGACCCTGGTCTGCCTGGCTGCCACAGCACTCATATCACAGCTGACAGAGAGGATTGCATGAGCTTTCCCCTAGTTCAGTTCAGGCAGAACCAGCCAGGGTGCCTTAATTTAAATTAACCTGTATAATTTTGCCCAAAGCAAGCACAGGGAACTGCACTCTAATTACTCCACCAGCCATCTGAGGGAGATCAGCCTCCAGTGGGAGGGGTAAGTGAGAGCAGGGAGACTGAAAACCTCTTCCAGAGCTGGCTCTATAAGAATAAAAGTCCTTGTGGCCCAAACCATGCAGGAAAACCCTCGCAGAAATCCACCAAAGTGCCAGGACAGGCAGGAGAAGCAAATCTTCCTAGCAGCAGGTGAAGAGGCTTTTGCTGAGCCTTGAAGAAAGGAGAGGTGGAGTTTGCTCACTTTCCATACAAAAAGACAGAGAGGGCCTTGAAGGCTTATCATGGGAATGAACAAGAGAAGCCAGTAGGACCACTGGGGAGCACAGAGCAGGCTGGAGGTAGGAGAGGGGCCCCCTCAGATGAGCAATAAGGGTGAGGAGGACACCAGGGAAATAGATGTTTGCCATGCTGGGAGATGGGGCTGCCGTGAGAAACTGTCAGGGAAAATGGCAACTTGCACAACCAGGTGTATGCCATACTGAAACAGAGAAAATCGAAAAAATGAGAAGAGTCTACTGGCTCTCAGTGCTTTACCATAGCAAAAGGAAGCATCAGTTTTCAGCCCCCTGCAGGCCCCAGAGCCACGCAGCATCAGGGAGGAGAGGAGCAGCAAAGCTGTGCCGGTGCACGGGTGTTACCTGCTCACGTACAAAGGCTCACCTTGCAAACATGCCTGGCTCCAGATAGTCGGGCACTGAGCTCCAGGGCTGGCCATGAGCCAGGGGAGCCACAGCTGCCCTCAGCCTGCAGGGAAGCAAGGCTGGAGAGGAGGAGGTGGGGCACTGGAAAGGATGCCAGCTGCTTGATGGAAATGCAATCACTTAAACCTGTTGCTCTTACCTTGGGAAATTCCATGTTCCTTCTCTAAATGAAATGTTCCTTTTGCAAGCTTGTTTTGGTGGGGTTCCTGCCTCCACCCAGGCTGTGTAAACAAAGCCAGCACTGAAAGTAAAAGTACCTGTCCTGCACTATATGCAGGGCTCCCTTCACTTCTTTTGTTAACTATGGTGTGACAGCCACCTTCCATTTCCTCAGTTACATGCACAGCTAAATCTCTGTGGTGTGAGCAGCACATGCCATCCCACGTGGGTCCTGTGAGGGATGACTGACATGTCCCAAATCACCTGCTGACAGGTAGGTGTCTGGGTGACTCAGCTCTCATGACCTGTTGCTGCTCATCAAGAAAAGCTTCACCACTTCCACTCTATCTAAACCAGCCAGGCAAGCGTTTGAGCTGATCTTTCTTCTCTGCTTCATAGACCCTTTGTGTCATAGCTGAGCTGCCAGTGCCCTTCTTTATTCCATCTCCTTTGAATGCAGAGAGCTACAGGGTGGATTTGCCTTGAAGTCACTGTTCAGTCGCTCAACTGAACACAGGCACGGCAGATGAGCTGTGAGGAGAAAGATCCAAATATTGAAATGGGAGAGGATCCCACTCTGAAGGACCAAAATCAGATGCCGGTGTGGAGTTGCCATGAAGCAGCCAGACAAAACTTGGTTTTGAAAGTTGCTACATGACGTTGCCCACAACAGCTATGAGAGCCCAGGAAAGCTTCCCATTGAGGGTCAGGGCTGGGGGCAGAAACACAGAACCTGGCAGAAACTGAGTGTGGGGAAAGGCAATTGTCAGGCAGCCAAAGCAGATCAGGGCAGAGAGGTACATCTGAAGACTTTGCCTGAAATGGCATCACAGCAAAATTACACCTGGATCAAGCTGATGCAATTTCTAGCTGGATGTACTGGATTTCTGTGTTAATGGGTGTGCCACACAGATACATTTTTAGGTGTTTGGGTTTTTTCTCAGAAAGTGGAGCCTTTCCTATGGTAACTTGCAATGAAAAACTCCTGTTCCTGGGTTTGGAAGAAAGAGACTGGGGAGAAGGCAGGACTTTCTCTTGGGCTTGGGAACCGCCGGAAATATCATCTTTCTGTTGTCACTCTCTTTCTCTTTCTTGCTTTGTGTGTGCCTGGCTGCTGCAGGAGCTAGTGGAGCTGCTGTTGCAGCTCCCATGGAAGATTACAGCAGTGGAGCTGTGCCGGAGCCGGTGCCAAGCCACTCATTTGGCCTGGACTGTGGTTTTCTGGGGAATCACCCAGACCAAAGAAAACACAGTGCACCTGATAGCTCTTATTAAAGAGTTTCTCACTTCCCTAATGCAGGCAGGCAGTGCCCTCCACCACTCTCAGTCCGAGCTGGGACCAAGCTGCCTGGCCAGCAGGAGGATGCTCCCATGCCCACCACACTGAGGTGTCTCCAGCCAGGTGAGGGGAAAATCACTCACAGCTTAATAAGGCACATAAGGTCCTTTGTGTCATTTTCTGCTTCATATGAACTTCCCTATGGCCACTCTTATCCACTTTCATAGTGAATCAAGTGGAAAACACTGTTGGGACCTGAGTTCCACTGAGTGTGCAGCCTCAGAGGGCCACATGCTGGTTTGAAGGTCAGTGACAATCAGCTGTGCTCCCCATCCTAGTCCCATTTAAACCCCCTGCTGCTCTGAAACATTGCGGAAGCAGAAGGTTTGGTCCATGAACTGAGAAGTCTTCCCCTAGTCCAAGTATAAGTTGGGATCTGCTCCACTCCCCCCTCCTTCATTTGCCTGGAGGAGGAAACACATGTGGATGCTTCCAACAAACCTGCAGGACCTGGGCAGAAAACACACACATCTATACATCACATTGGTTATTTAGGAAAAAAGGGTTAAAACCAATCCCATGAGAACTGCAGGACAGATGCTCTGCAGTCCTTATGTGAAAACAAGGCACATTCCTCCCATTTTTCCAGCCAGCTTTGTCTTGCGGCTGAACACAGCAAGAGGCCTTGGTAACATAACATTTCCCTGGGCACGTTTTCCCTCCCTTCCTTTTTTAAAATATTTTTTGTTTGGTTGTTTGCCTTTTTTGTCCTTTTTTTCTTTAGATCGGTTGTATGTGGCAACAGCTGCTTTAGGAGGAAAGCATTGCCATGGCCTCAGCATCCACTGGTTCAGCTTACTCAGCTTCTCCTCGGGGATTTCTAGAGGAAGGTGATCTGCACTGTGGCTAAAGCAGCTTCCCTTCAGCAGTGAACAAATAATCCCTGACCTCCAGAAGAGGGGCAAATGCACTCCGTTAGAATGAATGATTTCACACAGTCTATGGTAATGCCTGGTCGCTGTCCTGCTCAAAGCAGGGGGAGGAGAACAAAGGTTTTCCAGTCCGATGTGTTCATTACCGCAAATTCTCCAGCTCCTGTAGCTGACTAATCAGGCTTGAGGAGTTTTGTGGGATTTAAAGGGATTTTCCTCTTTTTGCAAACTATATTTCTGCTAAAGTGGAAAAAGCTGTTAAGTGCTGATTGTACAGCGCCTCTTCTCCATTTACATGCTGAGTTTGTTTTCCCTTGCTCCTTATCTGCTTAAAATCAAGAAACACTTTGGCAAAAAAATTTGCAGTTTTGTGTGTTTTACAAGCTGCCTGTGCCCAGAGGCGCTGTCTATTGTCCTGAGAGAATGGTGGAGGATAAAAGGATGATTCCTCCCTCCTCCTCATACCAGAAGGGTCTCCCGAGGAGGCGAGTCTGCAGAGACTCTTGAATGGAGCAGCACCGAGTGCTCTCTTTGCTGCTCAGAGGACACTGTGTGGTTGTGAGATGACAAAGGCACTGCGTTTCAGGAAGGAGAAAAGCGGAAGGAAACTGTGCAAGACAGGGGGTTCCCAGCTTATGACACTCTCTTTAAACACGGTACTTTTGAATGGAGGAGAGGTCTGGGAACAGGGAAACCAGGAGGGGGTTTTGGTGCCTTTACTTCTCGCTGAGGCAGTAGCTGAGATCCCAGTAGAGGCTGTGGCCATTTCCCTACCACGGGCAGCCCATGGGATCCTGGAAACACGCAAAAAGCATCTCCTGCCTCATTTGCTTCTGGACCACTCATCTTGCATCATCTGCAGGGAATTTTGCCATTATCTGCACTGTGGTATTTGCAACGCAGTTAGGTTTGAGCTATAGGTGGAAAGATGTCACTGCCCATCTGACCACAAGAGGTAAAGGCATAGACCAGACCAGTTTATTCTTATCAGAGGAAACCCCATTATTCGCTGTTTGGCAGGGGGAAAAAATGGAAACCACAGTGTCCCAGGCAACTGCAAAGGCCTTGACAGTTCTCTGCTCTGAGCAGACACAGCTTGGCTGGGCTGCAGGAGAGTCACAGGCATCAGCACATAAAATCTTCAGAGGGGGAAGGACTCCGAAAAGGCCGTGCATACTCCTGAAGATTTCTGCTGTATTTACAGGATCTGGAATGAAGCTGGACGCGGGGCTCGTTCAATGTTTGCCGGCATGCTGCGCTGTGCAATTACCGAGCGTGGGAATTCCCTCCAGGGTGGTGCCCGCTGTAGGTGTGGTACCAATAAAAACAAGCCCAGGTTTTCCCTGCTTCTTTCAGGGTGGGCCTCGGAGCAGATGGGGTGCGGAAAATTACCTTAAAATGTTTCTCCCCAGGATGGTAGAGACTAATTAACTGCTAAGTATATGGAAGCTGGAGGGGACAGGATTAGGACTTGCAGCTATTTAACAAATTTCAAATTATCCTTGTCCTGATACTTTGTAACTTACTTCCAGCAGAACCTCTAATTTTAGGTTCCAAAAAAGAGAACTGATCCATTCTTTCAGATCCAAAAATATTCCTGTGACCTGAGCATGAAAGGTTTTTAAAGATAACTGAAATTTATTTATAGAAGCTGGTCAGTTTGCAGAGTCTGTCTGCTCCATAATCATAATAAAAACTGTTGGAATAATCTTAACTTACAATTAAGAAGAGGAAAGAAGGAAGGGTGGTAATATTTCTCACTGTTAACAGTGGCAGAAGGTCTTCAGAAACCACCTGAGTCGAGAGGTTGTGGGTGTAGGGGAGTTACCAAACCACCAAATGCTGTGGACCCTCCTGCTGCAGGTGAGCAGCCAGGACTTGGGGGCTGCTGGAGACGTGTCCACCCCAGCGGTATAATCGGTGAGACTGCGCCATGCAAGGACATTTTCAATGAAAATTTCAAAGCACAGATCCAGGAGAAACCAGCCAGGCAGGTTCTGCTGCAACTATATTTAATGCTGCTCTGAGTCCTCTCGCACAGCCCGTGGCAGAAGGCTCGTGAGAGCACAGCAGTGCTTGGGTTGGCTTCCTTTCTAGCTCAGCTATCCTCACATGACCCTGCTTACTGAGGACAATGCTGTTTTCTTCCCCAGCTCTAAAAATCAACAGATGTGCAAAACCGAGTACCCAGGTTTTGATCACAGTCATTGTAAATACTAGTTGTGTTAAATGCGTTTCTTTCAGCATAGATGTACTTAGAGTCTCGCTGTGTTTTATTTATTTATTTATCTATCTATTTATTTATTTTCAACAGACCTGAAGGTAATCCGAGTCAGAGCATTATGGGAGATCAGAAAACAATACACTAGCCAGCACAACTAACCTGTCTCAGCAGCTCCACAGTATTTGTCAAGACCAAAGGGAGGGAGCTGGAGCCTTTCACCAGCTGGAGCAATTCCAGGCAGCAACCACAGCTTTAAGTGCAGCCCTTTCAAAGACCCATTTTGCGCAAATTGAACGAAGCCCATGCATAAGGAGTTTCACGCTCTTCGTATGGCTGTGAATGGGGCGGCACCCACACAGTGGCTGAAGGACCATCTGGAGGATTGTACTTTAGTGCTGGAGAGTGCCCTGAGCTAGCGGTGTGCGTGATGTTGGCAAAAAGCACTTGTTTATTCTCCTAGGAAACGATCCATCTGAAAATGTTGCAAATACCTACTCAACAGAGCCGTAGCAACCCACAGTGTGTGGCACAACCAAATCGAGGGGTGTGCTTTCTGCACTCTGACAGGATGATAAACAGCAGCCTGTGCTAACTGGGTCCTACCCTCCCTGTTGCCTCAAGATCTTATCCCTTTCCGTTCTGCAAGCACTGCAGCCGTGCAGCTGTGTGATGAGCCAGGAAGTGAGCTGAGCCAAGAAAAGTTAATCCTGCAGCAAAGGGATGAGTTCTGGCCCAGATGGGCTCCCTGAACAGCGTCAGCTTGCAATCACGGGGATGCCGGTGCTGGTGCAAGGGCAGTGAGGGACCAAGCAGTGACTGAAAGCAGCTCTTTCTGGCTCTGTGGATCTGTGCCCTTGCCGGTTCACACCAAGAGCCTCATGTCATGCACCTGAGCCTAGAGGCTCGAACAAGATCCTTTGTCCACTCCACACTTGCAGCACATCTTGGCCTTTCCAGCACTTTAAAAAGCTCCGCGTTCCCAGCAGAGCTGGATTACAGCACGTATCTATCCACACACGGTGTAATACTTGTTACAAAGCACAAGTGTTCATGTACTGTTACGGTATGTGTTTTGATTTGCTACTCAAATGGGAAAGCATCACACACTCATTATCGTCTGTATTTGAAATAAAGGCTGTAACACCATTTTGCAAATATACACTTCATCAACAGAAGCAGTTTCTCGATCATCCTGCTGAATGCATTGCACATGCTTTTAGTCATCGATATGTCCAGCATCAGTGAGCAGAAAAATCCAATCTATTCTCTTTTTCTCTATTAGTAACTAAATTCCCCTCTTAAAATTGACCTTTGCTACTTCATTCCTGCAATATAGGCCACTTGTAATACTACTTACCATTAATTTGTTTTGTTATCTTCATTTTTTTGACAACCTCTCTTTTTCTTAGCTGCATACCAGGATATTCACACCATCTGGGTCTGGTCTTTTCTTTCCCCTCCAAACTTACTTTGCAGCCCACCTCTGTAACTCCTGACTTTGAACTTCTGGACCATTAATGCACTTTCTACCGATGTCCCCTGATGAACTATCTATACAAGAGCCCAGTTCTGTTTCCTGCGTTGGAGTGAGAAAGATGTAGGTGTCAGTGCACTATCTTCAAAGTAGGAAAAAAAGTTAAAAAAATTACTTCCTGGTAAGTACTCTTGTCACCCATGGGATAGAACTATTTTTGCACTTCTAAAGTCAATTCTACTCTATTTTGTACTTCATTTACTTGCTCTGTTACTAGGTAAGAGAGATTAGTAATGTAAACTTCTCCTGGAGATAGGAATGGGGAACATCATCACCTAATCTTCTAACAAGCATTCAACAAACATTTCATGTGTGCAGACACCCACCAGGTGCAGCAACCAGGAGCTACAGGCTGAAAAAATCCACTGGAGACTGAGGTTTCGGGCAACCTGCCACTACCTTGTGGCAGGTCAGGCAGCCTTCCCGGTCATGACTGAAAATCCTCCTTTCTCTCCCATCCTTTCTGCTAATAGCTTTGACTCCAGCAATCCTCAGCATGCTTCCTGTTACCTTCAGGGGCAGTGAGTAACTAAGTTAACCTGGTAGCCTATTTTCAAGGTTCACCACATCCTTAGATGAGAAACTTATTTTCTCTTCTGGCAGCAGGCATTTCCAAATACTGTTAACTGAAACTAGGCTAACATTCAATGCAAATAAATTTCTTCACAATGCCCTAAAGGTATGCAAGGCTACAAGTGGTTTGAGGGACAGAGGCAGAAAAGGAAAAGAAGGAAAGTCTGCCCATCCCACTTGTGCTAAAACAAATGCAAGGCAGCGGCTGTCCCCTCTGGCAGCCAGCTTGCTGCAGGTTTTCTTGATACCTTGTTGAAAGTTCTGGCTTCCTAAATGATCTGATGCCCAGAGAGAACCCCTACCTAGCCAACCACGCCAGC
>VZTZ01015581.1:0-43311 GCA_013400955.1 Drymodes brunneopygia | reverse complement strand
CTTACTTCCTTTGGAGAAAATACCTTACTAGAAAATGCAGACTACATCCTAGGATTACATTTACCTTCTCCACGAAGCTTGACATTCAGCCACTGATTAACTGGTATCCTCAGGTTTTCTCTGGCTCTTCCACTTCCAATTCATCTTCTCAGAACAATACTTGAGCTATAGTGTCTTCAAGTGCTGAACTTTGAATGCAATATCACTAAATTTTTAACCTTTATCCCTGTAGTATCAAGTCACTTCAAAGTTAACTAATTTTGGGTTTGTCTTTTTTTTTGCTAGGTTTGCTTTGTTTTGTTTTTCAGTAGCAAGGTTTTTAATCATAAATTATTTCATTAATACTCCTGGCCTTTATGTAAACAGTATTATTGAAAATGTGATTTTAATAAAGAAAGATATCTCCAGATAGAAAGTAAAGATCTTGTGTGGATGGGGTGTGGAGATGTAGATGCCTAGACACACCAAGTAGAAGAGTTGTATGAACTTGTTGTACATAAAGTCTCCACAAATTCTGATATGTATACTTCAAACAGTGTATCATTAAAAACAGTAGGGGTTTTCTTTGGCACTGGGAAAGGTTAAAAAATGTTTGAAATAACCAATTCCACTGTTTCATCTACAAACAGCTGAGTGCAAGTTTAAGTGGTTTTGACCTGTACTTACTGTTTTCCTAATTTTCTCAACAGAATGCAGCTTCTTGCAGGGTAATACATAGAACTCCTCCATAAGTGTGACAGAGATTTTATTACAGCATAAAGCCACTCTTGCAGTAAAAGATCATCTCTTTTGAACACTATGCACCTGTGAAATTATTTTCCTTTTACTCCAGTTTTCCTATGAACTAAGGAAATATTCCACATTTTTGCGAATCACAGGACTTTCACGTATTTTATTCATCTAACATTCTATATCATTAAGCCATGATTAAAAATGTACGTTCAGTTTATTAATAGAAAAGGTGCAATAGGTATAAAGCATTTGAGATCACATTTTAATTGAGAAAAGAATGGAATACTCTGGCAAGTAAAAAATGTATCTGTAGAGTTTGACCTAATGTTAATGAGCATGGTTTGCAATACTGAGACTTTAGGACTTCATTAATGCTGTGTCCCTCTTCAGATGGTATGAGAAAAGAATCAATAGTCTTGAGTAGTATGAAGGGCTCTGATACTTGCATTTATCTAGGAAACTTGCTTTAAGAGGTTCAGTCACATTTAGATTTTATTCATATTGTCACGTCATCAAAACCAAAAAGAAAAAACTTTCCATTAGTTTGAACTTATGTTCTGGAGTTGTTTTTATTATTATCAAATTTCACTTGATGATTGCAAATACAGGACTGAGAAGCCACTACAACCAAACAAGTTGTAGTACATCTTGAAGGGAGGTTTGATAAAAAAATTCATAATAAGGGCCCAGTAGAAAAAAAAATATAATTGAAAAGTTTCTTCTAATACAGGATATTGTTTAGTTACTTTTATATTTAAAATTAAATTCAAACCTAATTAATATAGAGACAGGATTTATGTTGGTTTAGATTTACTTCTACATTTTGAAACTATTGGATGTTTACTCAGTAGCAGTACTTTACTGTATTTCATGACTAATATTTCAGATTCCTAATTCTGAATTGTCTTCCTTTGGACAACTAAAATAAAACTTTTCTTTCATTCATTTTACAACTAAAATACTACATAAATGCAACACGCTACAATGGTGCACCTCAAAATCCTGTGTTCATAGATTCTAGAAAAGCTCCTTGAGGCACCTACAAATCCACTTACATGAATACTTAAACTGTCATTGTCCTGCAGCCTGTGCAGGTGCCTGAAATTTTAGCCTGTTGCAGTCAGAAGCTGTCCATTCTTCTGCTTTATTAACCTGAGAGGACTCTCAATGCTGTGTAAAGGTGGTTTGAGCATCGCTGATGACACCCCTGTGGGATTCAGCTGAGCACAAGGCTTGCCCTGTAATCAATACCTGTGCTGAGCTGTGCTGCAGTGAGGAGCTGATGGTGGGGATTGCTCAGGAGCTGCTTTCTGACCAGGGCCAGGCTGCCTGAGCCTCTCCAAAGGATTGACTGCTGCAGGGAGCAGCACACAAGCAGTGCTGGCAGCTGGAGTAAACAGCAAAAGGCTTGGAATTGATCTTTTAGTTGAAAAGCACCGCTGAAATGCGTAAAAATTGAGATCGTAATGGATTCTGTTAATAATGAAATAATAGTATCAGATACGCTTTCTCTTACAAGGAATAATTTCTTAATGAAACGTCTTTGATTTAGGTAAGTGCCTTACACATATGGTTAAGGGCCTAAATCATTAAAATGCATGACTTCTGTCTACACTCATGGAGGTACTGTGGATGTTGCATAGAATCTCTGATGTTTCACTGATTTAAAAAAAAAGGAAAAAAGAGAAAATGTTAGGCTATTTCATACACAATTTTTGCTCTGTGTGCATGAGTGTTTTGCCCTGACATCCTAATTGTAAGCAACATCATTAATGTCCCATTTCTGAAGCATTAATTTGAAAACAAATAATAATAGGTATTGAAACAGGAATACAGTTTACTCTACTGTTATTTTTGTAACCTCTTGTAAAGAGGTTATTGGTGACTGAGCTCAAACATCTTTTATACTTGTAAAAACCAAAAAATACAAACAGAAGACCAATGTCAAACAAAATACTTCAGGGGTCAATGAATAGGAGCTCTTCTCCTGCATGTTTTATAGTTCCCTTCATGATTCAATGCAAGAGTGAAAAAGATCAGCACAGGGAAAAAATGGAAGAGTTAAAAATACAACATTTTTCTGGACCTACTTGGTACACCTTGTTAACTTTTTGGCCTGTTGATGCTTTTCTTGATGGAAAGCACAGTTTCTCCATGGTATCCTATTTTATTTAAAATGTACTGCATTTCAAGTTATTGTTTCTGCTGCTCAACCTTGTTACCTCTCACCCTCTCTGCCCTTCAAGTGAGAGACAATAATTCATTAGACATAACTGTGATACATTATTGTATCATATGCAAAGTAACTTCCTCTGTAAGTGAAATTGCTTTCCATAGACGTGCTTCTAGAGCAACCTTTCTTTGGGTGACAGAAGAAGAATACTCAACCGGTGGAAAAACATAGATTCTGTAGTTTAACATGCAATTTTAATATAGTAACAGCTTGCAGAAGGAGTGTTATTTTGCAAAATGAGCTAGTTTTATCCCTTATTAGGATCTAATTGTACTTTCCTACCTCGTGAGATTCAGACGTGGTACCACACCACCCCACCATATTGCCTATTATCTGTAATTCTTGTTTTGAATCTCAACTACAGAGTATGGGGAAATGCTAACTCAGGCAACTGAACTGCTCTCTCCTTAGCTCTTCTTTCTGGGGCTGGAAGTGGATGCTGAGTAAAATCTGGATGATGGAGAAACGATCACAGCTCTCCAGTGCATTACTGACACAAGGAACTGCAGAGCAGCCAACAGAGCAATGGAAGTGATGGTACTACTCTGTAACAGCAGGCTGATGAAGCTGAGCAACTTCAAGTTACAGAAAGTCTGATCTCCCCGAAACAACTTTTCATCCATTTTTACCATCAAGTGTCCTGAAAACAGCAGGTGTCAGTCTGTATTTAGAATGCCAGCAATCTCCAGAGTCAGTAAATGGTGTCACAGTGAGGTGTGGGCTACTCTAACAGAGACACAACTGAGTGACTGAGAATGACGAATGCAATCAGTTGTCAGCATCCTGCCAACATGTGGCACAGAAATACTTCTGTCTACCAGGGAATTTGTAAGCTAGTGTCTCAGCCACTGAATACCTGGTAGTGATTTCACCATACTTCCGAAACAAGAAGGAAGAAAAAGCTTTTCCTCTCCCAAATTTTCATGTTGCACCACTGCCTGTGGGCAGAAAGTAATAGCGACATGTGATGTCTGAAATTCATACCTCTCTTTCAGGGAAGCACAAATTCTGCTCCTCACTGTTGTGGGTGTCACTGAACAGTGAAAACTTTGCATTGCACTTTGTACATTTTCATTGCCTTTAAATGATAATCAATGTCAATTGTCTGCTCATTACAAACCTTTTTCATGGATCATCAGAAATGCAGTACCTGAGGGGATGGCCTTTCTTATTTCACTGAAAACCAATTGTACCTGCTATTTACTTTGAGGTACAGAAATGTAGTCTACAAACTAGCAGACCAAAACAATGACTATATCAGACTCTAATTATTTCTGTTGGGAAATCTTACTTTCTCTATGGGCATAAAATTCTCTAATGATCATTAGCAAGAAAGAATTTAGCAATGACAGTCTATCCAAAGGAACATCATGTTTAGATCTATGGGATTTTTTCTTTACATCATGAAACTCAAATAAAGGAAGAACACTGCCTTCTGTTTCAAACTCATGCCATCCTCAAAAGTTACAGCATGAAAACTGGACACCTTTACTATGAAGTTTTCTGCTTAATACATTTTGCATAGGTTGGTGGGTTTCTTGTTTGTGAGAGGTGAATTTTTTGTTCGTTTGTAATTTTGTTGGTGTTCTAGGGGATTTATAATTTGTTTATTTATTGATTGTCTTGATGAAAATTGAAACTTTAGACTGTGCCTTTGAGCAGCCAAGGAGTTCAGATGAAGTCAGGAAAAGAAACAAAGGTGCCTTTATGAACAGTCTATGTGGTTGTCCCCATATTATAAATCAAAACAGTTTTATGATTTACTCCAGCTTGCACAGTCTAAGCCAATTCACTGTGGAGCTGTCTAGCAGTGAAGTGCTCAGTCATGGTTACAAAATACCTGCTCCAGCCTTAGGTATTTTTGAGAGATTTAGATGTTGATAGTTTGAGATTGTTCTGCTAGTTCATTGATATATGAGGAACTGAAGCTCACCGTGAGAAATTCCCAAGCTGCAGGACCTAAAACTGTTAGGGATTTTTGTGTTTTGTTTTGTTTTGTTTTTTTCTGGTGTAAGACCAAACCTGTGTTTCAGATACAGTATGTGTTCATTTATCATAGTGGAGGTCTGAGATTTAGGAAGCCTGTGTTCTGAAAAAGAAAATGTTCTTGTTCTATGACAGGTTTGTGAAACAAGCAGGTTGTCATGCATTATTACTGAAGTATACTTTAGTTCAACATGAACACCATAACCCAGGCCACTCACTCAAATATATGAATGGCTAGAGCTGTTGTTTTCTGACTGGGGCCCTTTTTTTGGAAAAATTCCCCCTTGATACTGAGATTCTGAAGCAGAAAGTAGCTGTGCCAACAACTGAGCAGAATATAAATTAAACAAGTAACAATTAATATATTTTCCTTATTTTTTCTCCCTCCTCCCTTTTATTTATTTTCTCTCTCTCTTGAGGCCAGAAGAAAGTGAGGTTGGGTTCTATTAAGCAGGGGACATGGTGAGTCTTGACTATCAAAGAGGTAAAAATTCAGCCTCTGCTTTAAATATGTGACATTGCAAACACCAATCTTTCTTGCTTATTTCACAGTGTAAATTCATCCCTCTGATTACCTACCACAGGTTCTTCTGCTAAGCCAGAGCTGTGTATTTCTTCTTAAAGAAACACATACAAATGCATACATGTCATTTGAAAAATATTAGCATGGGAGTTTATGTTAATTTTAGTTTTAGTTTCTGTTTGGTTTCTTTTTTTAGTGGAGGAGTGTTGGTGGTTTTGGAGATTTTTGTTGTTCTTTTGTTTGTTTGGGATTCTTTAAAGAAACAGTCTTAAAACTTGGATGAGAAATAAAATTTGAATTTAATAAAAGCATATGGTTGTACTTATATGTGGAGTATAGATGGATATGATAAAACTTTGCTGAAAGCAGTTTTAATAGAAGTTAAATGACAAGACTATGAAATTTCTTAGTTTTTGATCTGTGTAATGAGTGGTAATTCCATTCTTATTTTTAACCACTAAATTTTGAAGTGTTTTTTCTCTAGACATCTCTTAATGGTAGTTATGTCCTATAATATGTCCCTGTGGATTAATAATGAAGCCTTTATATGGCATCATAAACCAGAGTTCAAGAAATAACAAAGAGCAGTTAAAAATCTAGAAAGCAGATGTAAGGGCAACATGAAATGAACAGCACATATTAGCTGCAGTTTTATAAAATTAAATCATATTCCATGTGATAGCAGTGACTTTTCAAAGCCTATTACTCAAACTACCAGATAAACTGAAAATCTATAAAACCTCACTTGAATTGCTCTGTTTTTAAATGGTACTTTTCAAGGGGACTCTCCTAATACTTCAAGCCCTGTAATGATTTTCTTCACAGTCCTCAACAAATTAGCCTGTTCTTTTGATAAGTAATCGATGGTTCTTCCATCTACTGTACAAATAGAAAAAAAATACTGCTTGATTACTGGAAAGGTGATGGTTGTTTGGGTTTTTTTTTGTTTGGGTATTTTCCTTTCCTTTTAGACTTAAAAACAAAAAAGAGAACAAAAACATGATAACAGGATTCCCTTTAATTTATTAATCATTTTGTAACATATTAAAATACCTAGAAAAGTGTCAGTTTGTATTCCTTGGGATATTTAACGTTGTTCTCGTTTCAGTAGCACCTTTACAGATGTTCAGAACTCTGGCATAGTCATTAGAATGTGCTGCTTGGTAGATCACCTGACCTGGCTGTGCCAAATGAGATATCTCTGCTTATACCCATCTATGAATTAGAAAATGCTTGAACACTGAACAGAGATCCCTGTGAACTCAGTGAATGTTTTCTACTCTTTCATACAAAGTATTCATATTGATATATTCTGCATGCAATTGCAGATAACTCTTGGAAAATGCATTCTCCTCTGCTTTTTGCTTCCCTCTCTTCTAATCTCACTGGGCCTCTGTGTGCTTCTTCAATATTTTCTTGCTTCCTGGTGTCTGCAGTCTTGGCCTCTGTCTTTGGTCAGAACTGCAAAGCTGTGATTGAGGAACTGAATAAAATGCTACAGCCCAAAGGTGATGGTATTTGCATTTTCAGATTTGATGTACCTCCTAAGATGTCTCTAGCCTGCTTCCATTGCTGTTATTGCTTCTATGGTACTTGTGAGTTAACGAAAATAAATGAAGAAAGAGAATAATATATTCAGGAGACAAGAAAATAGTGTGAATTCTACAAGGTGTTATTGTAGCTTTTTTTGTTCTTTATTTTCAATTCTACCATTAATGAGGTTTGATATTCCCTCTAGGCGACAGCTTGACATAAATCAAAACAATTTTAATTACTCTGAGAGAGACGATTGATTAGAGCAACTTTTTCTTTAATTCCATGTTTGTTCATTTAGAATTTAATACAGATTTTTATTTTAATTACTTAATGCCTAGCTGGTTTTAGAGGAAGGCAATGAGAACACTAGAAATCAATATTTGTTTTACATGTATATCATATACACAGTCTGTGAACAATCCTTTAGCTTAATTTTGAATTTTTTACGTTTTTACAACATTTTTATTATCTAAAATGTATTTGATATTTTGCCATAATTAATTTTTCTTCTTTAAGGGCAGTTTGAAGTGGAACTTTTGGCTTCAGTGGCCCAAATTGCAAAACCTGGGACAAAACCTGAGGCCTCCTTTTCAGGTACATCTATATGCTACAATATTGTAATAAGAGAACAGAACTGTTCCACGTACTTATGAACTGTTAATGTGCTAAGAAAACAATTTAAAACATGAATACAGCTACATATACACCCATATATATATGTATATACAGTAATATCTGATGTCTGTTGCTAAAACTAGATTGTTGTGAGTGAGATTTGGAAACATCTGGAAAGAACTCACTGTGGTAGGATTCTGAAATGTTCTAACTATAAACTATTTTTAAAATAATGTATCAGAAGTTTTTTTTTAGACCTACTATTTTGCTAGGAAATTTAGTGAACATTGATCCAGAACCACAAAGAATGTTTAATTTATGGAGGTACTGAATTGGCACTTTTTGGGCTTTGATTTTGATTTCTTAATGAATTTTTGATCTTTCTTCTGGACTAGAACCAGTAGTTGTATTCATCAATATAGACAGTACTTAAGAGGCATTGAGATATTTTCTACTTTTTATTCTAGATCTGAAAGAACTTATATTTTTTTGTGCTTAATTCGCATGTTCTAATGATTTAATTTAATTACAAACATGACTAATGAAACACAGGAATGTGTATTTCATATTTGTAGACAACTATCAGTTCAAATGAAAGAGTTTTCTAGTTACTTCCAAATTATGTATGAGGAGCTTTATTTATCTGATAGTATTTGAGACAATTTAAAAAAAAAGTAATATTTTTCTCCAGGCAACATCAGTCATGTGACTTTTCAACAGTGGACTAGTCAACTGGGTCAAAAAAAATTTACCTGAATTGTTAGTTGGGAAAAAACTCACAGGAGAAGCACTGGATGGACCAATATTCTTGCAGATATCAATAAAAATGAAAATTGATAAGGGGGGAAAAGCTCACCATACATCAGCATCAACGCTAGATTGGAAGTCCATAGTTCATGTGGAATAGTGTAGAAAACAGGGCTGGTTTTGAGAGTGAAAGAGATTGAATCTGTCCTCAAAAACAGAATTTACAAGTAAACACCACTGACAATTCATGCTGAAGTCACATTAACTCCAAATTAATTAATCTTGATTAACGTTGCTGTGATGAAAATGAAAGACATTAAAAATGATTAACCTATTTATTGCAGCATCTTGCTGACTGGAATAATGTTTTGTAGAACTGGCACTAGCGTTGTGCATCTGTCTTTGCTATTTATGTAGACTTAGATATAGAATAATTTATAGGACAACTGCTATAGTTCTAAAAATGTAGGCTTCATGAGCTTGGCTGTTTCCGTGCCTGGTTGCAAATTCACTGGCATGTGCCAACAGGCTTAGTGAATACCAGATGTGTTTCTGTTTCTTTGTTTTGTAAGCTTGTGGTGTTATGTATCAATATATTCTTACTCCTGACTGCTCAAAAGTAATGGTCTTAACTTGCATGTTTTACATGTCTTTTCCAAGAGTTGTACATATTAAAAAAAAAAAAAAACAAACAAACGGTTCATGTGAACCAAGAATTCCTTTATTCCCATTGCTCACCAGTGGACTTCAAAAGATACTTTAACCTCTTTGAAGTTATCTAACCCACTCAATAGGACAACTAGATACAGAAAAAGTTAGATATACATACAACTCTGGAAGACTGATATTTGAAACCCTAAGGTACTATTTTATATGATGTTGAAAGTTTAATTATTTCCCAAAAGCTCCACTTGGTGGAGAAAAAGGTAGTGTAGTTTTTCAATTGTAATTATACCTAGAAACAACTGACTTTTTTCCTTTTTGGGAGATTGTACAAATATTAAGGACTTGCATCCATTAACACATTTGTAACAGAAACCAAATCGGGAGACATGATTGAGCTAAAATAAATAGATGTGAAGAACAAAATATTTTTCTCTATGTTCTTTAAAAAAAAAAGCTTGTAAGAATTTGACATAGAAACAAATCAACCTTATTCATGAATAAAAGAATAATTCACAAAAAAGCTAGCAAGTGTCTGATCACTGAGTAGATGAACTCTAATAATCACAATGCAATTGTTTCTGTTGGACATCAGGAAGAACATGACACATATTTTGGTTTACCATTTCTATAAGTAAATGTGTTTTGGAGGTGAGGAAGTAGTGCCACACGGCAGAAGAATAAGTAGAAATGTACTCTAGACAACTGTGAAAGTTGAAGGGCAGGGAGGGTTGTTTGTTCATTTGTTTCTTGATACAGGATGCTGAATTTGGCAAATATATTGTTAAAAAAGAGGATCACTTATTTTCTTCAGCTTTAACTCAAGCACCTAATATTAGTATGTTAGATATATTGTGTGTTCCATTAAATAATTACCCAATCTCATTGTGAATAGTCCTACAGTTCTGTAGACACATCGATAGACAAGGCTGGAGAAC
This sequence comes from Drymodes brunneopygia, assembly GCA_013400955.1. Lineage (NCBI taxonomy): Eukaryota > Metazoa > Chordata > Aves > Passeriformes > Petroicidae > Drymodes > Drymodes brunneopygia. The sequence goes on along the minus strand of VZTZ01015581.1, from coordinate 33,338 downwards.
ATTTGTGATAACTGAAGGTGTTCTAGAGTGCCTGCAGGCAGAAGAATTAAATAAAAGTTTATTTTTCTGAGAGCAAGGTTTTCTGCCTTCAAAAAAGGAACTGTAAAAGGTAGTAGAAAAGAAGTCTGCTTGGTTCATATTATATTTGTGCCACTGGACTTTGCAACCTTTCATTGACTGCCTCTCCTATTAAATCTTTTTCTAGTTTGTCTAGCATGTTTTTTGGCAAGCCCTTCATCATAAAAATCTGTAAACCAAAAGGTGCTTTCTGAGATAGATACAGCAGGTACAGAAGTGAGGTGCAGAGCTTGCTTCTGTTTGCATAGTCCAGGATTGTTTCCTTTCCAATCATTACTGCTGGAGGTAGAGAAGGCACAAGGTGTGATTTTTGGGGGTGTCCTCTGCAGGGCGAGCAGTTAGACTTTGATGATCCTTGTGGATCCCTTCCAACTCAGAATATTCTATCGTTCTATTATACAGTTGTTTACTCTTAGTGAGAACATGGGCATCTCAGGTAAACAGGCAACTACATAGAGCTTTTGCTGAGATATAAATAAAGATGGGGACTACTTTGGAACTTGTTTCATTTTTAAATCCTTTAATCGGTGGAGATATGGCCTATGCAAAGTAATGCACTTTATTTTTTTGTTTACTTTTGATTCATCTTTTGATGAATTTGAATGAATTCCTGTTTGAACTGGAGTCTCTTTTGAAAACAATATCGAATAAAAATGCACAATTACAAAAAATTCAGCATAACAACAGCCAGTTTTTCTAACAGCTGATTTGCATTTTAAACAAGTGATGTTTCAGTCTAGTCTGCATTTATTGATCTGCACTAAGTGATAGCCATTGTAGAACAAAGATAACCTGGTTGATGGCTACCAGATCATGAAGCCCTCTCTTACTTTTCATTTCCAAATTTATGTTCTTTTTAGGATGCTACAGTAGCTCCTTGAGCTTCTTTTATTGTAAGGTTCTCTTCACATTACCAACATTGTTATAGTACTACTCAACAAATGTCATGTGAGAGATAATATGTTCCCCTTAATCCTACTCACTGTTATCCTTTTTGCTTTTTCAAGGATACCATTTGTTGCTTTGTGCACAGCATAGCACTGAGAGTTTATCTGTGAATCCTTTTCAGAATCATTGTTTCTCATAGCAAATTTTGCCATGGTAGGTTTTGTGATTATGAACTTTCTTTTTTATTTCTGTTACATGACCTTAAATATGAATGTGTTATCTTTCTTTTATTAGTCTGTTGTTTAGGTTTCCAGGAGAATCTGCAGAGAGGCCTTAAGAGACAACATCCTCTAAGTTAAATATGACCCTTGTTAATACTCTCAATAAACAAGAAGTGGTCTCCCATATTTTTCAGGCATCATCCCGGAAACCATCACTTTTGACTTCAGCCAGACTTGATACCTGAAGCTTGAGTGCAGCATTGATAGCAGCCAGAGAATCTGTTAACCTTTTTCGGACAATAACCCATCCCATATATTTAAAAATCTAGTCAGCAGGTGGCATGGTCAATAAGGAATAGATTTGTAGGAACAAAATGGTTGGTGATAAGGACCTGGCATCTACACAGTAAGTGCTTGGGTGGAACCTATTTCAGGTTTGCCTTAATTATTTGCAACAAATGAAGCTGACATTTTTGATGCACCATGGGACTCTGATAAAGACATGCTACTTAAGAAGAAAAAAAGTTCTGCATTTTCTTACTTTTTCAGTAATCTGCAGATAACCATAACTATTAAAGATTTAGCATTATAATAATACAAATCTTCCCAGGAACTGTCAATAATATAGACTGGAATATATTCTTGTAAATAGGGCATTCCAAAGCTTTATATCATCTTTAGGTGAATAAGTGGACCATCATTTTCTTCATATTTCTTTCTTCTATTTCTTACAGAATGTACATTAAATTAAGTTTAAACATTTTGTCTGAATACTTGGAGCTATTTACTTAATATGTTTGATTCTCATATGCTGTGGACTGAGCAATTGATTTTTTAGGTGAATATTTTTACTGGTGTCTACTCCATTCACACAACTGAAACAGTAAAAAATGTCTGCAGTTTCTGTAATGAAAGATGCTAATAGCTGGGCAGCTTCTGAGCATTATAGTCTCCCCATCTTAATGTCACCTTAACATCGCTCATGCTGCTGGAAATTACTGACTGACAGGCAATCTTCATTTCTATTTGACCTTTTGGGTATTTTCATTTTTCCTTGAATCACAAGTACCAATGTTTCTCAAGCTACTCAGAGGTTTCAAGGACTGGAGTTGATCAATAGAGTTATTGCTACAATCAATCTGTGTGTTATCAAATTCGTCTCCCTCTGGCAAATCTTAGGCCTCCCACTCTTCTGCCCACTGACTGCCAGAGCTACACCTGGGGTAGCCTTCTATCCTGAGTGTTTATTTGAGCTAGGAACAATCTTTCAGCACTGGAGCAGGAGAGTTTGGGTCTCACCAGAGGTCAGCACAGGTTTGCTGTTGTTGTGAGGGGGTGCACAGCAGGCATCTGACAGACATTGGTATTTGCATGCACAGCAGTTTTTCAGTCTAATTCTCCAAACATCTGTGTAATAGAAATGCCAAGAAATCACAAAGTGGCTTAAAAAAAGGAATGTGGAAATACCTTCATTCTTCATAAAAATTAAATATGTCGGTGCCCAAGGCAGCATTTCATTTGAAGTTTTTTTAATGTTCTCAGAGGGTGAAATTTTTCTGAGATCCAAATTTGTTTTATCTTACCTTTCAAGTATTTAAAGCAAAACCTACATCACCTTGCATGTGCGCCTCTATTGTCTTATATGGTATATGGTTATTTCTTCCCTAAACCTTATCTCTGTAAATTCTTCTTTGGGCACACTAATTACTAGATTACCTGAAACAAAATATTTCTCTAACTACATCCATATATGGCAAAGGTACATCACTTTCTTAAAACTCTGGTGTTTGATTATGTGGTTTCATGCCTCATTTCTTCTATGTCTTGCATTTTTAAAGGATGTAAATGGCATATGTTAATAACAACATGAAACAGGGTAGGTGGACAGAGGAAGTGACAATGTATCAGCATGCAGTGTTCTTATTTACTCAATTATACATCAGATTCACATCTTATTGTGTGTCTATTTGGTGGTTGGCTTTCACAGATCATAATTCCTTTTTAATTATACTACTTCTGAACAATCAGAGGGTACAGAGAAAATTAATAACATTCAACAACATGATTATATTTTGTTATTTTATGTAAAAAAAATTGTACCAGACAATTTTAAAATGTCAGGGTAGGAATTCACCTTTCCTGTTCATGTGGGCTACAGAGCATAATTCATCCCTTGAATACTTGCAGGTTTAAAAGTATACTATTCAAAAATAAACTAAATTTTTATACTTTTCCATGGTCTGGGGAGAAATCTCTACTGATCTTAAATACATGGAATGAACTCTCCTCTGGGACTACCCATTTCACATCACCAATTAGAAAGTGAGCCAAAGCAAACAGCAGTCATTTATCCAACTAACCTTCAGATATCTAATATCCTTCTACGCTTTGAAACATTTTGGGGGTTTTTTTCCTTCTGGAAAGCTAAATATATCATGATCTACATCAGCTGTTTTGGAGGTACATGTGGATAAGTCAGAGGATTGTAGTTTTTTAGTGTCAGAGATGCTGATTTTCCTATTGAGTTTGTGATTTTATTTTCCTTAATTATTGTTCTAATACCTTTTTTGTTATTGTTTTTCACCTGAAGAAAACAGGGCTTAGAAAACCCCCAAATCTTTCTAGTGACTCTCTAGAAGGCACCTGATCCTCCTCTGGTATGGTGGTGATTTAAGTGTGTCTGTCTCCAATAGTCAAAGCAGATTCAAAATCTCTTGCCAGCAGTGCAGAATGCATAAAGGCACAATGTGCAGAAAAAAAGTGCTTGTGATGCCCTCTTAGATCATTCAAATAGTATGAGACAACAAATAATTGACTTAGCTAAATATTTGACATTACATATACAAATGAATGACTTTATGATGACTAGTCCAGCTGTGTTTTCAGAACGATTAAAAAATATTTTGAAAGTAATTGAATCTTGAAGTTTAATTTCAGTATTAACTATTTTCTCTCCATATACAAAGATAAAAACACTTTACTTTGCAGTTTCTGATAAAACCAGGATGTTGTTTTATGTTGGATGCTGTTTACCATTTAATTTGAACATCATTACTGAATCTCGGTTAAAGTAGTATAAGGTGAGATGAGAAAAAAAGTAATTTCCTCTTTCATTAAAATGTTTCAGACATGTTTCTTATCACCATTTTACCATTTTTCTTGGTGTTAAACCCAGTCTTTTTAAGGTGCAAAGCCAAATAAATCCAATTATTATAACATGCCCAATACCAGTTATCAATAATTGAAGTCCATGTTTGTATAACTTTGTCCTTTCCTATGTGAGATGTTTGCACTAAATATGACAACATAAACTTCTAAAGTCAGATTTATTCTCTTCACCTTTTCTAGAACTGCAGCCTAATCTGTGCAAAGTCTGATTCACTAGATTTGAACCCTTTTCAGTTCTTTAATACCCTCTTCTTCTAACAAGATATTAAGAGCATAGCCTTTGAGATCTTTTAACATTTCAGGACATTTGGGAGTGCTGTTTTGATAATAAATGAAAAATCATCCTCCTAAGTTAACCCAAGCGCTGAATAACCAGTGCACTTGTTATGGACTTTCTATTGCCTATTTTACTTGCTAATTGACTTTGGGCTCCATTAGCACTTCTTGGCAGACCTGCATAATAGTGTATTAATAGATAATACATAATAGTATATTAACTGATTATAAAATAGGTGAGTTGAAGCACATTTAGAATGGCTTGAGATCAGCATTTGAAAGATTTTGGAAGTTTGGTCTTCACACCTGTTGAATATATAATGATTTCTTTGAAGTTTTAAAATATATATCTAAGTAGCTCAAACTTTTTTCCAACAAAAATCATCAATTATTCTAATTTAAAAACAACCTAAAAATGCAGATTAAATTATTTTAATAAAATTTTAGGCACCATGAAGGCAAATGAATTAGGCTTTTTGCTAAATTCGAGATTTTGTGCATCTCTGGTAAGAGCTTAGAAGTCAAGAAACCATTTTCCTACATAATGAAATAATTAGTATTTCTGAAATAATTGTCATAATACTACTGCTGCTGAACATGATCTGCCAAATCTTTCTTTTTTTCCCTGAAGCTTCAGAATGAATGGTTTGTCTCAAAGAAATAAACAAACAAAAAAGTTTTTTATTCCACCAGCTATAAGAAACAGCTGTGATTAATATATCTTCTGCAACTCCCAGTAGCTACATATAGCATTCCAGGGAAAAGCAAAAAAAGTCTTAATGCCTGAGGTCATGTAGAAAACAAGATCCTTTGAGGGGACCAAGTGAGCTTGGTAATAACTTAGGAAAGCTGTTTCTGACTGGAGTGGAAGAAGCAGCAACAGAGAGTGCAAAGATGAAAGAATATTACTGATTTTCATACTGCTTTTATTGCCTTTCTGTCTGACTTCCAATTCTGAGTTTGCACCTCTTTCTCTCTTGTGTATACGTGTGTGTGATGGGGGGCATGTGTGATGGACTTTTTTCACCTTTTTAAGACCAGTAGGTTTTTATTTTGTTGTAATGTATTTTTGGCCAGCTATCAGCTTGATGCACCAACTGGTAAAGGCCAGTGTGAACTTGCTTGCCAACAGAGCATATGTATTTCTGTCAATTTTTGTCTGCTGAAAACACTCCTTTCTGCAGCAGCCAGCAACAGCGAGAACAGAAGCCAAGAATCAGTGATCAGATCTTTCTTTCCAAATTGTATCATGTTGCACAGTTAGAACCTGGAGGGGAGGCAGATTATGCATCTCCATTTCTAAAAGACACTGAGATTTATTTGAATTATTTTAGTTTTATTTCTGATTATTTGAAAATTTATAAGCAGAAGGCAAATTTCATTGTTATGAACATGATGGCTATAAAATCACAATCTGAGCATACTAAAGTACATCTTTTTCTTTGTCTCCCAGTAAACCATTGAGATGAAATCTAAAGCTTTGAAATGTGAGCTTAGCAAAGTTATTAAATATTCTCATCTAATTATCACAGAGTAGATTGAGGTATGTCCTACCTAAATGTAAAAACATAAGATGAAGTTCTGAATTTGAATGAAGCATTGCTTGAAAATATACATTCATGAAAAAAAATATATCTAAATCCACAGAAGCATTTGCACAGATTTCTGTGAATCAGGAGTTCTGTATCTGCTGTCCTCAAGAAGCCATTTTGTGTCATAATACAAAGCCTGTTGTAGGTGTTACTTCTTAGGAAAACTGTCTTCTAAATATGAGATGAAGAATAAATATATGTTATTGATTACTGATGACAAGAAAGTTGATAATTTTTCTCTTTAGTCTGGAAAGTGGGATTTATTTTTCACTTTCAAGAAAACACCAAGCAGGTTAGGTCAAAGCCCCTGAAATCACTCGTGTTATCATATTGTTCAGAGTATATCCATTAGATTCATTTAGAGCTTAAAGAAAAGATAAAGTAGTAGTAGTAGAAAATGACTAATCCAATACTTTGATTTTGAAGCAAATTGTCCTAAGAATTGCCTAGAAAGTATAAAATATGGGTTTATCTTCCTTTTTTTTATCTCAGATTGCTTAGACCAGTCTTCATCCCAGAGAATTAAGTGATGTGAGATGAGGCTGTTTTCTATTCCTTCTGGTTAAAACCAGGATTACAGGTTCCTGGGGCTCAGAGTTTGCTCACGGAAACTGAGGTTCATAGTCCATTTGAGACTCTCCTTTGAGAGTTCTTGTCCTCTTCCCAGTTTTATGTGTTTTACCTAATAACAATTTAATGCAAACACATAGTTGAGACTCTAGAATTTAGGGTGATCAAATGAGATTTTTACAGTAAAGTTTTATAACTCTCCATGAAAAACCAAGCTACAGTCTAGTGCTTCCCCTGGGCCCAATTAATCTTGGTTTCCTTTTTAGCAAGTGAGCAGATCCAACAAGAGAGGTGCATATAGGTTGTTTGTAATGGTCCTCTCAGGGGAGGTAGGAGATGCAGGTTCAACTCTCCTGGGCAGGAAAGAAAACAACCTAAAAATCTGCTACATCCTACGCACACTTGAACTGCCAAACAGCTATTAAAAGGTCGAAACCATCACTAACAATTGCCTTCTTAAAGAACTTATGCAGGAATTGCCTGGCTTCATGATCTTGCTAATGATTACATATGAGTTTAGAACTAAAATAATTAGCCAAGTCAAAGCTACTGCAGATAGAAGCAAGATGGAAGAATAACTCGTAGTGGTAAATCTCAATACTTACCTTAACAAGGTTTTTCAGCATTTTCATTTTATCTAAAAAATTCCATTCAGGTCCTATTCTTGGCTAATCTGTATGTTTAAACCTACTGTTAATAAAATGATGAAATGAACTTATAATTTAACCAGCTGCACTGATTTTAAATCAATGCACATTAACATGTTTAAATCTTCAGAAAACATTTCTAAGATAATGTTCCTTAGCCTGTACACCATAATGCATATGGATGTGGAGGTTCTATGAAAACTGTGCATTAAAATTTTTATTCTATAAGGGTCAAGAGAAAGAAGAAAAGAGAAGAGAAAAAAGGAAAAAAGAAAAAAACCGTAAAGGCCATCTCTTCAGTCCCAGTGGAAAAACTGCAAAGCTCAGTGTTGAATATTTACATGTAAGTCAAAATTTGGAAACTTTTGCCCTTCTCAAAAGGTGCATAAATACAAATGATTCCTTAAAACAATCCACTTATTAAGATTTATTTGCTAATAGGGAAAGCACTTCTGCAGCATTACTTACTGGAGGGCCACATCTGAGATGAGATGGATGTGGGATAATAATCAACAATGCTCACTTGTTTAACAGTTTAAAGCAACATGCATACATAAGTGACNTTTACATGTAAGTCAAAATTTGGAAATTTTTGCCCTTCTCAAAAGGTGCAGAAGCAGAGTACACCCAAATGCTGTAATTTTCATAAAGAGCAGATTAATAAAAATATTTTAACTGTCATTGCTCTAAAAACAAACAAAAATACTGCTAAACATTTGAAGAAAACAATTTTTAGATAAATTAACTTTCCAACAAATAGATATTATTGCTTTCTAATTTCTATTGCCAACTGTTTAGCAGCATGCTGTTTATCACTTATCATAAATAACAATATTTTACTAATAGCTTTTTAATGAGCAGTAAATAATTGCTCTATTAATACAAAGTGCTATAATTTGTTCTATTCTTGGATTCATTCCTCTCCTGGTTGCTATGTAAATATTTTTTTAAAGTGATGCTTATATTATTTTTAAAAATGCAAGCAGTTCTGAGGGAACTATTTGATATATACTTGCTAACAGACTGATACTTTAAGGACATGAAGATGATAAAAGTTCTTCTTCCAGTTTATGATTTATCAAAATGCTTCCTTTTTTTTTTTTATTTTTTTTACATTGAATTTAGCTTTTATTGGCCACATTCATTTGGACAGAAATAAAAAAAATGGAGGCCGAAATATCTACTTTTTAGATCAATTCTCAATGGATCCCTTGCTTGAATAAAAACTACCATTCCATGAAAATTGTTAAGTGTATGGAGAGAAATCACAGATCAAATCCATAAAATTCTGAGGTAATTACCTAGTAGTTAAAATCCCTGGCAAAAGAAATTCAAGCTAAAATTACTGTTATCACAATGAAAACCACATAAAATATGCTGAGTTTGTTCTTTCTTTGCCCTCCCCATTGTGTTCCTCCCCATTTTCAATAAGTCCTCCCACCAAAATAGGGCCCAATAATTTTACATTTTAAGAATAATTCCACTAATTCTTCCTCCAGTAGATGAACACATTTAGGAAGATTTCATGTCCTTTAACTGCAGCTGAGATACTGGCTGTGTAAAAGCTGAGAATAAATGGAATAAATACTTTAGATTCCAGTTCGTGAACAGGATTTTCTCCCTAAAGTAGAGGAGAATCTGAGTGCATATTTTGTGTGAGATTAAACTTGAAATTTCAGTGGTCTTAATTGGTATACAATTTTTGATTATGCTCTATGCAGAGATAAGACTCTTTCTCATAGGAATATATTTTAAGGTACACTTAAGATGTAGATATAAAATTCTCTTCAGTTTTAAGCTCTGGAAACATCATATAAGATGCACATTTATGCTGCAGTTGTATCAGTATTGTCTTGTTAAATTGGTAGCTGTCCTCAGTGGTAGAGGATAATGACATGCAAAATTTTGTGTGTATCCTTTTTGTTTTCTGATGAGATACTGTGTCTCCTATGGGACTTCATTCTCCAGTATTTTTATGCCTATAGAATTCATCTGTCTCTAGATAAATTCTCCTTGTGGCACCAAATGCTAATTTAGGAATGAATGTTATGCCTATGATGATAATTCTGGTTTTTTCTAGGGACCTTCTGTGGATTTTTTTCCCCTGCTTATTTGTGGGGTATTTTTGGTTGTGGTTGTGTTAAATAATATACTATTTTCTTTTTGTTTCTAATAGAGTGTCCTTGATCTCACCCTAAATTATATTGTAGGAATTGAACTGATTTCTTCTGCTAACTGAAATCTTCTGGTCTGTATTGACACAAGTCTGTATATCTAAAACTACCCTCCCAGTTGCACAGGCTTTTTGACAGATTTACTGAGTGAAGGCCCCATTCTGCCACCTGTTTTGTACCTTGCTTTAGCTAAAGAAAAACAAAATCCATTAGAGGGCTACAGAGGTGACTAAGGGATTAAAGGATCTCTCTTATCAGGAGAGACTGCAGGAGCTGGGCCTGTTTAGTCTAGAGAAGACTGAGGGGGGATCTAATTAAAGCATATAAATATCTCAAAGTCAGGTGCCAAGGGGATGGTGCATCCGGTTTTTGTGGTTTGAAAATCTCAGTGATGCCAATACTGACAAAGAAAGTATGCCATATATATCTATAGATGTTATACATTGAGAAATTTGCGTGCTTTATTTCAAAACATGGCAGTATGTGAACAGAGATGCTCAGGGCTTAAAATATCCCCCGGAATAAGGAGATCTGCAAATCCCATATATTTGAACCACAGTTTCTTATATTTTAGGTGAGTAGCCTGTGAACAGAGATGCTCAGGGCTTAAAATATCCCCCGGAATAAGGAGATCTGCAAATCCCATATATTTGAACCACAGTTTCTTATATTTTAGGTGAGTAGCCTGTGAACAGAGATGCTCAGGGCTTAAAATATCCCCCGGAATAAGGAGATCTGCAAATCCCATATATTTGAACCACAGTTTCTTATATTTTAGGTGAGTAGCCTAACTATCTTTAGCTACTTATGTTTAAGTATATCGTATCAAACATTTTTCAGCAAAACTTCTGTTCAGCATATAAAATTAAGTGATGTGGCCCAAGAAAAATAAAGCAACCCTTAATATCCTAAAAATACTTGGTGATCAGAAAACTATTTTCTACATGTTTTCTCATAATTCTTATTATTGCCCTAAGAGATGCCTTAAAAAAATGTTGGTTTAGAACATTCAATTCAAATTCTCTGTGTACACTTGGCATGCCTTTGTGATTGCCTAGGCACTGTCACAGATGGGCAAAATGCCAGACTGCAGTGCGGGGAGCAGGGGAAGCAGTGTGACCTCAAATATTCAGACTTTAAAAGTTCAGGGTATTTACTGAATCGACACCCTCTTTTTACTGTCTCTAACCATAAAACACAGATCACCTGGAGGGGAAAAGAACCTAAGTGAATTTATCAATGTTTACCTTGGTGTCAAGAGCTGGTGTTATATTTATTTAAATTTTCCCACAATCTCTTTTCCAATTATTTAGTTTAGATTGCTGCTGTCCATGAGTAAAATATGAGAAACCAGAGCACTATTATGTCGTTATCAGATTAATTTAGATGTTTAATGATAAATATTCAATTATATCTTCACTTCCCCCCTCTTCTCATTTAATCTTGTCTCTAAGAGTAGATAAAGTAAAGTTTATTGGCATCTCACTTCTGAGAGTACTCTGCAAATATAATTTCCCTCAATATAAAGTGAAATTAGATCACCCACATGCTTCACTGAGTATTTGATTAAGATAATTTGATTTTAGATTGTTACTTTTAATATAGAATATCTTGTTTTGTATTAAAATTGGATTATTAATAAATCGTAGCATACAAATAGACTAGTGGAAACAATTCCTGGATCATCTATGTGAAATTATATAATCTGAACACTTGGCATGCAGAATTCAGACCATCTTTTCCAAATTCTTTCCTGGGATTTTTTCAGGCATTTCAAAAAAGAACTTCTTAGCATTTTAACCAAGGTACCATGCATTCTACATATATTAGCATGTTTACTCAACAATAACCACGTTAAAATTCCAGGCATGCAAGATTCTTTAATCATCAGCTCAAACCTTCCTAATCAGAATATTCTAATTAAAATGATTAGTCCCTCTCCTGAAGGGCTAATCCATCGATCTGTATTACTTCTATGTAAAGCCTTGAACTAATGCCCTTCCCAAGATGAAGACCTATCAATAATAAAAGACCAAGAATTAAATGCTGATTAAAGAAGTTTCTAGTTCTGCATGTAATTTTATTAGCAGGTGTTTGTATGAATAACATTCTGCCGTTATTGTATCTTTCCTACCCACAACCTGCCCCATGGTTCATGACATGCCTGTTTTATTTGATGCACAGAAGTGTGTCATAATGTGGATATCTCTCATTTTCATTCTCCTCCTCCTCTTTCTGCCTAAACAAAATCCCACTAGCCTGAAGGAGAATTTCCAAAATGGAAAGTGTCAGGAGAAAATTTCAGACTGAACAATTATTGTTTGGGAACCAAAACCTATACAGCTAATGTTAGGCAAATTTAATTAAAGACAGAGCTTGCCCTTCCACATTTGTGTACTGTGGGCTGAGCCACCATCTGTGGAAGGTTACATTTCAACTCACTGCACATATATTAAATCAAGTAATAATGAATAAAACAACTGTAATATTGGGGGTTGGGGATGGGTGGGTTTCTCTCTGCTTCTACAAAAGTAGTTGGACATGAAAGTGTTTCAAATCAAAAACAAAACAAAAAAGGTAATATTCAAACCTGCTCAGCTCTGCTCATTGTTTTTTATAGCATCTGAACATTAGAGAATGCAGATTTGTGCAAGCTTAACACCCTTCTAACAGCATATTTATAAATGTCTTTATCTAAATGTCAACATCAATTTCAATGAAAGATTATTGTGATTTTTAAGTTTTAACCCTGGGAGTCTGGTATCTTGTGTTTATTTTTATTTTCTGCAGACTTGCTTCCTGGCTTGCCCTCACTCTTTTCAACAAAATATTTAGAAACTTCATCTATATTCCTAAATTCAAGGGTAAGCAACTCACTGTAGAATTAAGAAAAACAAACAAACTTACAGATCTGAATCTTCTCTAATGAACCTGGAAAATATCCTATAATGTCAAGTGTCAACACTTACTAAGGGAGAACAGTAAACTGACTTTTCTATAGTTTTCCAGGATATCACAGGACACTACACTTTACTAAGGAAGGTAAAAAATGCTTTTATTTTTTTTGATAAACAGCTCATTGGCCAGTCCCTTTTTTCTGATTGTCAGTATACCTGGAGCAGATGTGTTTTTTCCAACTTAAAATTATTTTAAAACAGAATGCTTTTATGCTGCGAAATACACCCTTTTCTTAAATTCAGTATAGTAGTATTGCAAACAATAATTTCTATTGAAATAAGAGCAGCCAGTACAATAGGGCTCCTCAACTATAAAGCAACAATTATGGAATTTGTCTTTAAAATCTAAATAATAATTCTGCAGTTTGAAAAGGAACACTGCCACCCTCTGTGCACATATTTGCTAGAGAATCTAAGATGTAAAAAAGCCAGTGTATCTTTCCTATACACAATTAGAAGTACACAGTAGAGGAAAAGTAGCAGAATGAAAGCTATTCAGGTCAGAGAGAGAGGGACTACAAAGAAAATGTGGGGAAATATTAAACAGAGGTTTTGTACAGAAAATTCCACCTAAAGCAAGAAAAATTTAGCTTCTGTCTCTCTTTCTGAATTTACTCTGTCTATCCTCTTCATATCCTTGTCTAACGACGCAAATATTGTCACATAGCTTTGCCTTGCAAAATAATGCAGAAACTTCTATGTAAATTCAACAAGAGAATTCAATAGAGAAATTCAGATTCTCTTCACTTACAGCTACAGGTGGTAGAATTCTTTCCAGAGCCAAGGAATCATCAGTGTTTGAAATGGTATGGTAGCTGAAACAAACTTCTACAACTTTACTGAATTCTATTTTTTCAAATGGTATCACTCTTTACTCTTCCTTGTGTTGTGACAGTAGGAAAACATCCTGAGTGCTTTTGAAATTAATGCAAATTGCAGGCTGTGCTCAGGGACTGTCATGCTGGTGATACCTGGGTAATTAGTGAACAACTATCTTAAATGCACTGAGTCCAATTATATGTTTCTGATTGGAAGTGAACAAAACAAATTCATATTTTTAATTCTGTGACAAAGTATTAACAAATCTCTGAAATGTTTAGGAGCCAAAACTTCAATTAGCATGGTTAATACCTGTATTATTCTATGAATATTTGTATCTATACAATTTAGAAGGAAAATAAAAGTAACAGATAATAGTTACCTTAGACATCTTGTCATGGTCATAAACAACCACTTGTTCTCGAATATCCCAGAATCAGTATTATGCTGCAAATATTTAGTAAGAGGCATCTTTAGAAATTCTTTTCCTTATCTTTAATTCAGTTTGCCAGTAGCCTTGAGGAAGGAAGAAGAAATCAAAATACCTTACATAAGAGCAAATGTATGAACCAAAGAATCAAATACTCCATGTAGGAATATTTGCATTTGTAGGACATTATTAAAGTCAAAACTGAAGGACGCTTAGAACTGTAATCGAAAATTTCTATAGACGACCTGAATGGGAAAAACACAAATTCATAGGATCAATGTTTTCTGGTAATTTAAAAAATTTCTTTCATGATTTCTTTTATGCCCTGGTTTGATGTGTCTAAACTTTACCTTCAGAATTATATTATGGTAAGATTTAATTTAGAAACAAAAGCTGTTTTTAAAATGAAAACTTGAAAGAATTGATTCTGAGAAAAGCCTACTATACTCATAGAGATTTTTCTCAGTAAGAGTTCAATGTTATTCTTATTAGAATTTTAAAATTCTTAAAATGAAAGCTTGATAGAGTAAAATTTGGTTTTATTAAACATTTTGTGGGAAAAAACATTTCTTCCCTGTCATGACAGAATTGTTAAAGAAACCCCTTGTGGACCTTTAAGACAGTTTTTCATAGAGTACACCTAGAAAAAGGTGTGCTAAATTGAATTCTTGTCTCAAGTGAAAATAGGATTTCTCAGAGGGGAATAAATCTATGTAGTACATGGCATTTTTGCAAGAATGAGCTGAAATCCCCTGCCATTATGAGAACAAGACTTACACAGAACCATTTCTGCTTCCGACAGTCCAATTTTGCAAAAATTCAGAAAACACAGATAACAGCAGAGCAATAGTGTAACCTGGAGCAGCATAAAATCTAGGGCAAATATGCCTTCACTGAGATGAAAGGTGGCATTTATGATTATCTCTGGAGTTGTGCTACACAAAACTCTGTGCAGTCACAGCTAGAACTCTCTTCTGTCAGGGGCACAGGCAGTGCTCTCTTACATCCTCCCAGCTGGAAACTGGGAGCCAGGAAGAAGGATATGAACAGAGCCAGTCAATGACTGACTGTGAGGATGGTGCCACACTCCAGGGTTTGGATTCTGGGACACACCTTAGGGAGACCAGGCTTCTTGATATCAGATGGGCTATGCCTGACCAAGTGGGATAAGGTTGTACTAGGTAGCAACCTGGCTGGGTTTATTAGCAGGGCTTTGAACTAGATTTGGTGAGGGAAGAGGATGTTCTGAGTGTCGGAAAGGAACAAGGATTCAACAGGCAACCTGTAAATTGTCCCAAAGGAACTGAGAGGGCTCCTCCCACGAGGTGAAGAGGCCGATAACCCATCTGAAGTTCCTCTACACCAATGCACACAGAAGGTAGAGTCCCTGCCCGGGGGCGGTTGTAACTCGGTCTTACAGGTCTCTTCAACCCACACCATGATCCTAATCACACCATTGTAAATCTATTTTTATCACTATTTCTGCAGGATTTTTCTTCTGCAATATGAGAGATATTAGAAGATCCTCAACCCACAATTTTGCAATTGGAAAGTTGTAATGCATTAATAACTGAATTCTGCTTAGTGGTGACACTGCTGTCATTACACAGGGAAATTGTGACTCATGGTTGTCCGTGACTTGGCATCTATTCTAGCAGCACATGTTCCCCAGTGTGGTAGCTCATCTCCCCTGTCTGTGTGCTGTCGGTTTGTTACCATTTCAGCCTGATGAAGGCTACAAAAGACATGACTAGATGCCCTTTGTGCATCTGGGAGCAATACTACATAGCAATAATTCTGTTAATAGAACATATTTTCTATTAATTTGTTTTCATTTTTATCACATGTAACTATATTAAAAAATGACAGCAATAAAGGAGGAAGAAGAATAATTTAATATGGGTAAAAGTGAAGCTTAGTCAGAAATGAAAATAATCCTATTGAAATCACAGGTGGATAAAATCAGTGCTTATTGCTTCCTTTATTCTAGCTTAAATAATTTATCAGCTCTGTATCCTATTTATTGATTCTCTGAGCATGCCAAAGGAAAAAGAATTGAAAATATTTGATGCACTTTCCTCCATTTTTTATCAAATTCATGATATGTAATTGATTCATTATTTGAAATGCTAGAAGCAAACGATGTTTGCTTCTTTTCACTGCTGGAAAAACTACAGAGTACATCAATACATTTCTTTAGGAAACCTGGCATTTTTCAAAAGATAATTAATTTTTCAGATAAGACATGGAATTTCTACTATCCTTTAGCCTAGACTGAATCTTCAAGAACATCATGAATATGTTCTGCCACAGTAGGCATGATATTGCAATTCCAAAACAGAGTTCTTTCTATATTGCAAAACAGAAGTATTATATCTTTTTTCTTCCCTTGAGTTACCTCACTATCATTTGCTCGACCAGCAAATAAATAATGTGGGACAAAGTATTAAAAAAACCAACAAAAATCCACAAAAATTATTCCCACACTTTCTATCTCTTCTGATCTTTTTAGGCTGTTTGATTCTTTTTTAGCTTTTCCTAAGAGGGAGTTTATCATACCCTTCCCTAACAGAGGACATGCCTAATATAGTGGTGCACTGGAGATGAGATGGATCTTACTATTCTCTATTTCCTCAGCAGTGCCTTAAAGAGAATCACAGCCAATTTAGCAGGTTGGTGTCTGCAAGAGTTGGACTTTAACTTTAACTTAACTACCTTCTTCAAAATTGCATTTCAGTGTTTATAAGGTCTCTGTTTACATTTAAGCATCTTGTCTGTCTTAGTGAAAATAAGCCTTCTGCTACCATAAAACTGCATGCCTTTGCTTGAAAATGCAGCAGTGGTAGAAGAATTACCATACAAACAAAGATAAAAAAATCCAGATTTAGGGAGAAATGGAAAAAATTACACATTAGTTTGGTGTCTTTACAAGATTTGAACATTGATATAACAGAAAAAATATTCTTATTGTACTCGCCCTAGCTAAAGTAAAAGTTTTCAAGTGGGAACCAAATCCTTGGATATTATATATCAATTGCATTGATTGGAAAGGAACTGCACTGACTTTACACTAGCTGGAGGTGTTATCCCAATAATTTCAACAGAAGCAGGATAGGTCTCTTATCATCACCACAGACTAGCAATTTTTCTGTTTGTGTCACAGTTTGCCAAACTGAAAGAATAATAATACTGGCCATCTTATAGATATAGGGAGAAGAGACCCAGGTATCTTTTGTAGAACTTCTAGCAGCCTTAGATGCATATAGAATGTATTATGCAATAGAGTGTATCATTCATATATCACCATCACCATAACAACAGGAACAAATGAAGGGAAGTAGGTAGCAATATGGCAGTTTTCTGTGTCTGAAGTAAACACAAGGCACATTTCAGAGGATAAAGTCTTGGTAGGCAAAAAAAAAAAAAATCTGCGTCTACTCAGAGCTTACTTTAACCAACAGCAGACTCAGTTATTAGCTGAGATAAGTTTACACTTGGAAGACCTGAAGAGGAAAAGTGGCTTACTTTTAAGCCACTTTATTGGTCCCCCAACACTACAAATTGCAGCAGTGTGCATGGAGTGCCAATTTAGCTTCAAAGAAACCAGGTATCACATCAAAAGCACTGTAGTCATAGCAGCACAGCAATTGGCACAGAAAAACTAAAATCCTGGTAAGTAGCTTATTTCAAGGTAAGAAGAGCACAATGGAGTCTTTCTGTGCTGCTGTGCTGTGCACTAAGGAAATGCCTCTTGGTTTGGGTCAATATTATACCTGAGAGTGTTTTCTGTGGTGCTGGGGGTCTGGTGGATGATGGAGACTGTAACCTTTTAGTGACTCCTTCTCATTCCCTTCACATACTTGACATGCTTTGTATAAGAAAAAGTTGGAATTAGAGTACTTGCATTTTAAGAGCTAATGATTCACTACCTGGAACATTTTGGTACAGAGAGAAAAATTTCTTCTGTTAAAACCTTTTTCCTCTAGTATTTGTTATCCTGTAGTTTTACTGTTTAAGATTCCTCAGAGCTCCAACTCAGATTTTCCATCGATAAACATCAAATAACATATGTTGGAAGCAATTATATAAGCTTTTTCTCACCCCTAAATCCTTCTGTAATGAAATCTTTCAGATATCCTCTCAGGGCAGATTTGTTTCTTTTATCTCTAAACAGTGCCAAGCAGCTGGGGTGTGGACCAAAAACTGAGTGCAAGCACATTTCTTATTGCATTGTCTAAACAACAAATAAAACTTATGTCATGGAAATAGATATGTGCTATTTTGATGTTCCCACTTTAGTATTTTGTGAAAAGATTTTCTCCAGTTACATTGAAGTATAAGATTTCAAGGCCCACATACTAGCCTCAGGTTTTGAAGAACATTATAGATTATATTGACTCCCCTTGGGAAGTTGTGCAAAAAAAGTTCATTCAGATAGCAATATTTTTGCTGCTATTTGTTAGATTAGAAGTGCTTCTGTGTTTTTGTTTTTTTTTAACTGGTTCTATAATTTCAAATTTAGATTTTGCTCACAAGAAATAATAAATTTAAACTAAGGAAAACTTTTCTGAATATCCTTTTAAGCATGTCAGATGTCAATAAAGAAAATAAATTGATATAACCTTAATTCCAGTGAGGTTAAACTAAGTCAGTAGTATACCATCACAAAAGACTCAAATTATACATCAGATGATTTAAGAATACAAATGGCAAGTCCAACTCTTATCTTCCCTTTTATTAAAAAAATCCAGAACCCAAAATCCCCCACAAAACAAAAACAAATAAACAAACAATAATCATATATTTTTTCATTCTGCTTTCTCATTTTCAAGAAGAAACAACAAAAAAAAAAACCCTCCCTTTACCTCGCTATACATCTTTACCATTGTGGAATTGAAAAAATAAACCAAGAAGAATAAAAATAAACCAAATAAAAATTACATCTATTGCTTCTCAGAGATTTCAAAGTCAGTGTGAGCATTACAGACTGAACAGTATAATACATGTAGACTGAACAGAGTAGTAAATGTTAACTTCAATTTTTAGCTTCCCTCTCTTGCATTCTTTCTCCATGTATTTTGTATACCTGAAAAAGAGGGAGAGAAACCACAACTGTGTCTTTTTATTAGGGACAATCCATTTTTATTCAATTCGTATGAAAAGAGAAGTAAAATCTCCATGTCACTCAAATAATTTCACTAGCCAAACTACACTCTCATAAAAATCAATCCTCCTGACAAAATTTTTAAAGCCTTTTCATTTCATTTAATATAATTTGTATTTTATGGAGCCTTACAACTATAAAAACTACAGGCAGTTTTTATTATTGAATCTCAGTGACTTTTTTAAGTTAATGATTTCTTACAGCACTAACCTCTTTACAAGACCACAATTTTTCCTCTGTGTCAGTGTGTGTTTCTTTTCTGCTTGCTTATATAGTGAATTATCAATAAATGATATTCAAGGAGCTTTTCTTGTTGATTAAAATAAATTGCCACATGACTAATAATTTCTTTGAATAAGGATGTAACTATAAATTTTTTCAGGTGATAACATTTCAAACAGCACGAACCTTCTAAATTAATTTCTTCATTAATAACAGAGAGAGAGGAAATGGTGTGCAGGTCTGTTAGATTTGACATTATCAACTTGCTGACTGATCTTGAGTGGCATTTACAGTGTGTTCCTGGAAACCTTTCATCACATGAGTATTTTTTACTCAAAACTTGCTGTTTTAGAAATGTCCCACAGGACACAGGATCCATTGCATGAGTTAAACTAATTGAATCCTTGTGTCATAGATAAGATTGTCTTCTATATCTTATTTGCCCCTCAGGGATTAAATATGTAAGAAGAATGAGAAGAGATGGAGCTATTGCTTTTAACAGCCAAGTCACTGAAAGTACTTGTTAGTTTTTTCATTAGTTAATTAGCTGATTTTATGCGTCTCAGGGGATTCCAGACAAAGTTAGTTCCTAGTTTAGGATTTGAGGATCATGTCCCCAGTTGCTGAATCTCAGCTATTTGCAGAGAGAGAAGGTGTGCAATTAGTTATCTAATAAATACATTTAAAGCATCTTGAAAACCTCAAATGAGAGATGATTCTGTTACCTTGGATAGACAAAAATGCAATTCTCTTCACTGCTTCACTTTCTTTTTCTAACTGCAATATTTATTTCGTGGGCCATAACATTTTTAGACATCTGGCAAATGTCAATTAATGATTACAGTATGGTACATACACATAATTCAGCTCAAAATATTATCAACACATCTTGCCCTGCTTGGACCTTAACCTGCCAAAAAGGTTAATGCTTGTTCCATAGTTATTGCTAAGTAATTTTACCTCATGGAAAAGGAGCGTCACCTAAAATGGAAGGGTTCAGGGTGCAATGAAATCTAGGTCAGCCCAATGAATGGGGTGAATTTGAGTGTTAGATTCATCTCTGTGCTGGAATTGATGTGAGACAAAGGAGAAATGCATTTGCTACCCAGGGTAATTTAGCAATACAGGATAAGGTTATTGGTGATGAACACCTCAGAATGCAAGCCTCCTTCTCAGCCCTGTGGTGCCTTCAGCAAGGACTTTAAACTGGGACAATTGAGTCACAGAACTGCAATTGTCTCTTGTGAAAGACACAACAAGGAGATAAAAACACAGGATACCANGAGTCACAGAACTGCAATTGTCTCATGGCTCTTGTTTACCTCAACATGGATTTCTCCTCTTGTGAAAGACCCAACAAGGAGATAAAACCACAGGATACTGTATTTCACTGAGTCTGGCATCATAATCATCCTCAACATCAAACAAAGAAAAATACCTTGGATTTTTAGTAGGGTAGTGACACTTTGACAGGGCTCCATCTATTACTCAATCTCTTCAGTACAGTCTGTCCTTTAGAAGTGGGTGTTGAGACGATGAGGACTTCTCTCTCAAGCCTACATTCTGCTGCCTGATACCATCATTGGTTCCTGTGGGTGTGCAAACAGATCCACAAGTGAACTTATGTCTCATTAAGTCTCAGATTTACACTGCTCTTCTGCTGGCAGCATTTCCAAGGTGTTGACCAGAAGAAGCCTAAACTTCCCAAAAGCAAAAAGAGAAGAAAAATACACACCAAGCATGTAAGGAATATTTAAAGTATGAATGTACAATAACCATAGTAGAGGATCAGAAAGGCAGAGTTTCTGTCACAGTTCAAATGCTCAAAAGGTGTGACATGTTTCATCTGGATAAAACTGGAAACCAGTCAAGTTTAGTTGGCTTTTGATACACCCCTGTGAAATTAAGTTTTGTTTGCGTGTTTAGATCTAAGTCCACATTCATCCTTTACTCTGGCTTTATAACAACATTTTTGACTGCAGTAAATCCTTTAAAGGAGACCACTTTGACTTAGGTTTTGGTTGGTACTACTACAGACTACAAATAGAGACATAAAAACCTTAGAGTTCTTCTTATGAATCACATTCAAAATCTGGTTATATTGCAATGAATTAATATTTAATTTTGAAAAATTCTTAATTACTATTGTCCTGTTTATTGTCACTGGCCAAAATGAATTTTAAACTGATTTAAAACACTATTTTGAAATTTTAAATCTCAAAAATGTTGAGACTCTAAGCTACACAAATTTTGTAATAAAGGAGTTCTGCTGGAACTGTTTAATATTAGCATGAAGGAGAAACTTGACGAGTTACTCATGCGAAATTCCTACTTGAATAAATATTCAATAATGCTAATAATAATGAGTCAAATCTTAATTTAAAAAAATATTCCTGAACTTCCTTTGATTTTTTTTTTCCTTCATGAAAGAGTGAAATGATGAAAGGATAATTAATTTTTTGGAAGTGTTCTTTGCTCAGTTGGTTTGTTTGGGGTTTTTTTCCACAATCTTTGGAAGTTACTGGTACAAGAAGTTTTGCTGCTCTCTATAAAAATTATTTCTTCTCACTTTACAAAACAGAACACAGTGCTGTTGAGAAAACAGATTTTACAAGATCACAGACTGCTATTTAATACATTCATATTAAGCTTCAGAAAAACAAGTGGCCATTGTAAGAACACAGTGCAACTCCCTTACCCAATTCTCTGTTTTTTTTCAATGAACATAAGAAAATTGCCTTGTACAGGGAAAATTTAAGAAGAAAATTCCTTATTAAACTATTTCAGCAGTGGTAACATTTTTAAGAAAAATTAGGATTGACTAATTAACTTCCATAATTTTTCACCATTGTGTTAGTTAAATTGGCTTATTTTTATTTTCAATTACCTTGGTGCCAGTAAAGAGAACCTGAAAGACCTGAAGATAAGGACTGTCATTTTTAGTGAGGTTAATGTGGAACAGAGTTGTCATTTATTTTGGAGAAAATGTATTGCTATCTGAATTTGCTAGTAATGTTGTTTATAAATTGATTTTCATCAGTAAAATTTTCTTAGCTGAGGTTACCATAAAAGTTCATTATAGGAGATAGGGGGTTTTTCATAAAAATTTGCAACTGTTATTGTATCTTCTTCTCTGCTTCTGCTTTGGCAGCCCAGACCTGTCCCAGTGTTGTCAGACCACGTTCAGAACTGTCTGAACTAAGACATGACAGCAGTTTTCACCCTCATAAAGTCTTGACATGATAGAATATACATCTGGCAGATACCTAATGGGATCAAAAATCTAAAGTAAATGGTAAACAAAAGTAAACCTGAAATGCCAATACCAGTTTCTGACAGCTGATTAGGAAATCCTCTAGAAATTGTAGTATCAAATTAATCTCAGTACCTAAGCAAGTCTGGTATCTGTATCACTGGAAACATCAATTTGCTATAGGGGGGATATTGGCTCCCGTGAAACAGACAGGTGAATTAATCACCGTATTGACACCATGGAACTTGCAAAAGTGATGTCTTTGTTTCCTCTGTCACAAGGTGGTACATTTTCCATGGGGTTATAGTTAACAGGGTGAATTTCCATAAATAAGCTTTGACCACTAATTGCTACCGATGCTGCAATTTTTACCATCACTGATCACGACCAGTCAAAAACCTGCCACATCCTATAAACTGGCAGAGATAGAGCCATGTCTGTACCCAGATAGGAGACCACGAGCTGCCACCTTCCTGTTACAGCATCTGAATACCTCTGGCTGAGAATATGACATTATTTTCTTTGGCTTGCCAGTGAAGGTTTGGCTAAAGGCCAAAATATACCTGGAATTACAGATTTTTGGATGAGACATAATAAGATTTTTCAGAAAATTTCAATCTGCTTTGCTTTACAGCCCAGACATTTAAAACCTGTTCCTCTGGCTAAGTGTTCGCTAATATTTTTTTTTCCTTTAGAATCTCTACCAGAATTGTCAGTAGTTAATAGTATAGTAAAGGTGCTCTGTCGTTTGTGGCTCCAAAATCTTGACTAATTCCTGAATTCCTGCTGTAATAAAAGCTTCATTCCAACTTGAAATGGCTGTTTAACACTAATGTTTGGAGTTACACCTAATATAGATCTGCACATAAGTGTTTTGGGCACATATCATAGCTGGTTATGATTCAATTTCATGTATTTATATTAATAATATTAAAATTAATTGCACTTTTATTCATTCATATTTGCAATGAAGTGCCAATGAAAAGAAGTTTAAGGAACAAGACATTTCAGAGATTAAACAATGAGATATGACAAATACTACGTAAGAAGGTAATAAGTTTAACTGAATTGTATAGCTGCTTTATTACCAGACTGTTGGTTTGTGGCCTGCATGAAATGAAGGTCATGTTGTCATAGTTTGGTGCGCACACTCCAGTAGAACACCAGATTTCGCTAATTGGGCTCTACTTTTGGCAGGCCCAGACGATAACTTGGCTTTGTTGTAAATAACTGGCCCATTTTCTGGATATCTATAGTAGATCCCTCCAGAACCAAGAAGGTTTTGGGTGAAACTGCAAATTGCAGTGATGTCATTTAATAGGTGTTGAGTTAGTGAATAAGCTATTGAATGTCTGAGCAAAACCTCACACCTTGCATTGGCTCTAAATGTATATAGGATTTTAAAAATTTTACTGCTGAATAGGTTCTGCTTCATGATATTTTCCTTTAACATCTATAAGTCAGTTTAACAATGGCAATTGCAACTAAATAATTATTCACTCTTGATACCAAAATTCTATCTGTAATCCTGCTCAAAGTCTCTGGTGTGATACATTTGACATTTTCCCATGACTCTCATCAAGTTTGACACTTGTTCCAAACTTATGCCCTTATGCTTTTTTTTTTTTTTTTTTTTTGTTTTNTTTTTTTTTTTTTTGTCATTATTCCTCCTCTCAGCCTTTGGTGCCAGTGAGTAATTGGCAGGCTTTATTGGTCTTCTGCACTAGTAGTTGCAGGGTTTGCTTTCCCAAACTGCTTTATTCCTCTCTTGGCACAGGACAATGTGTACCCTTGGCCCTCCACACAAGAGCATGGAACAGCACCAGCAGCAGACGCCGAGGTGACAGCAGCCGATTTGGCACCAGAAGAGGCAGCATCAGGAGCCTCAGCAGGAGCAGAGAACACTTTTTGTGTCCTCCCTGCGTCACAAAGCCAACACGCTCTCAGCTCTCATGTGCGAAGGAGGTTCTTCTGGTTTGATTAATTCTGTTTCAATTTCTCTCCATGGAAATTCTTATTTAAAGAAGGGAAGGAGGATGAAAGCAATTTTTTATGTCTTTTTTAAAAAGTATTTGAGTCCTGCTATGCAGGTTTCTGTTGCAGAAGTACTTTGTAAATGGAACCCACACACTTCTTTATATAGATCAACCACAGTAAATGAAATTAATAAAGTAGAACAGTACAAAAACAGAAACTGGAGATGAAAATAACAGTGTAAAATACTTAGTGCTTTCTTTTAATGAAAGAAAATATTACAGTGATTTTTCCAAGCCACTTAATATTTGCCAAGTGAAACAACTCATGGCACTTCCCTAGTGAGATTGTTCTGTTATTTAATAGATCTCAGGAAATGTGTATTTGATATTCACTTTATACTTTCATCCTCAATTTTACCATAAGCAGTGATTTTACCAGCTCATAATGTTCCTATGTGGAGTGAACCATTTAAAAATTTAAAGCCTTTGCTTCATTGTTTTTAGAAAAATTATTTCATTACAGGAAAATTCTGATGGAGTTCTAGGTTGAATCAAATTCCTACTGTAATAAATTCATATGAGTCAGAAAAATAATGAAGACTGCTGATGACAGTGTTCCATCAATTTGTATAAAACAGTCAGTATTTAAAAAAAAATGAATAAAGTATCACATATTATGGTTATGTTGTGAATTACTCATACAGTGATATCTTTGATCTTTCACCAGATCTAGGTATTTTTATTTTCAGTATTCTTCAAAACAATTTCCAACATTTCTACTTCCATATAATAAGTACACGTTCATATGAGTTAAACAGTTTGAATCTAAGTGAGAAATAGCTGAAATGCCATTAGTATATTGTCTCCCAGTTCAGTCTGAAATCACTCCTGCCTATAATTAACCACAGATCTATGGCAAATGTTGCTGGTCACCATGCAATTCAAACAGAATTGAGTTGTATAGTAGGAATTAATAATTTTGATTGCTTTTCACTATTAATATAACTGGAAATACAAGTCTCCCATTGATTTCCTACATGTGCTTGTATTATTCTACAACACTTCTACTGCTAATAAAAAAAGACATTCCTTATAATTTCTAAACATACCAGGAAACTGGTTATGTAGAATGTCAGCAAATGAGAATATGGAATTACGTACTTTTTACAAAGTAATTTCTCTTATGGGTTTATTGTATCCTTCCTTCGTTCTAGCACTGGTATAGGTTGAGCAAGATCCCATCTGAGGATTTATAAGGAAAAAAACTATATAAGTCATTACAACAGAATCAAAGGTTACTGTAAGTGAGAATAAATGAATTCTATCCCAGCATCACCCCCAGCATATCTACAACATTACTTGAGGTGTGTTAGGGTGTGAGGAAGGTCTCTTTTTCTCTTACAACACAAAAAGTAGTTGCCACCTGTGTCTTGCAATGTATCTGTAAATAACAGATTGCAGAAATTATGTTGGTGTTCTACTGCCGTGCAA
Organism: Drymodes brunneopygia; assembly: GCA_013400955.1. Taxonomy (NCBI): domain Eukaryota; kingdom Metazoa; phylum Chordata; class Aves; order Passeriformes; family Petroicidae; genus Drymodes; species Drymodes brunneopygia. The sequence goes on along the minus strand of VZTZ01015581.1, from coordinate 7,412 downwards.
TAAAATGAAATGCAACAGTGAGTATGATTTATAGCAGAACACACTGTTTTGGGTTCTACAGCTTATAAGCAGAGAAGCATCAATTATTAAACTGTGTCGCAGCTCTGTGGAGAGGCAAATAATCTGGGTTTGCTTCCACGAAGCAAGAAAGCAGTGGCTGATATTTTAGAACGATATTTGCCTAACAGAATGGTACATTTAAAGTTCAGCCCAGTAATGGAAATAAGATTTCAAGAGAAAGGTGTTTCTTTGCCTTTGTTGTACTGGCACACAGACAGTAGAGTATTGAATTTTGGGCAAAATCTTACCATTACCATTTCTTCAAATACAACAACAACAAAAAGTCAAACCGAATCAAAGAATTCTTTAGTATGTATTCCAGAGAAAATAATTAAAAATCAACAGTTTTGGCAGGGTGACTTTGCAAAGATGACAAAACCAATAAGGAATCAGATCACATATAAGTCCTAAGTGTGTCTTTAATATTGGGTTTATGAATCATAGCAAATCAGGATTGACTTCTGGTACTTTTTCTTTTTTTTTTTGAGATAGGCTGAAATTAACTTAAAAGGTATTTGTCTTTCTCCATACTTCTGCCCTCCCCTCACCCTGTTTTCAGTTCATTGGAAGAAAAAATCAGAAATGAGTAGATACGAAAATTTTTCTTTCTGTATTTCTAGAATGAAAAAACTCCATGTTTTTTGTCAAGACAGATGTTTTATCTTTAGCTCAGTTCCTATGGTTACAAAATTCTTCAGTACCTTCTGTACCAAACCAATATCAACTGTGAAAGTCTCAAAAATAAAGTACTTGACTGAAAAGAACTAGCACAGAAACATGCCTAGGGGCATATCTAGAGCTACAATTTTAGGGAAATAATTTCTTGAGGTTGACAAAATTAACATGGAAGCTCTAGGTACAGTAAGCAAAGCAAATGAAGGCAAGGCGGAATGAAATCAGTGACTCTATACCAGCTGTAAGATGCTCACTCTTGTCCTGTATTTTATTCTATAAGAATGCAGAGAATTATGAAAGCAATGAAGGATACTGGATCTAAGATGATATGGGTCAATCAGGAAAACCTCTCCATTTTTACAGAGCTGGCAGTAGTCTGGTCTGTACTTTCATGCTGATACCTGGGAAAGAACTTGTCTTGCCCTACTTCTTGGGGATTTCTTTGCAATTGCTTTTCTGTCTGGGAGCATTGGGATTTCTCATAGTTTTTTCTGTGCTTTTCCCTTCAACATTTTGTCTTTGTAAGTATCCCCAGTGCTGACATCTCTTCCTGGAAATAACCTTGCTGAATTTCTTCTGCTTAGAAAAGTTTTTTTCCCTTCTCTTATCTAATTTCATCAAGTTTTTCTTTAGCATAGGGGTCATTTCAACAGTTGTAAGATATCTTTAGTCAGCCTTTAATAACAGAACTCTTCATTCTATATTACCATCTCTCAAGTTTTCCTTCAGTGCTATCACTGCTTTCCCTCACTCCTTTTGTTTTCTCTAAGCACAAGATGTTCAGTTCCTTTTTGCTTTATCAAGAGCTTGACATTCCAAAGGAAGGAGAGCACAAAGAAATTCACATCTGAGACACTCAGAACTATTTCAGCACATGCACAAATACTGCAAACAGTCTTGTTACTTAATCATGACAGCCCCAGTTCTCTTTCTGATGGCCTTTAACTACTTCCAGAATTTGCATCAAACATTTGCAAATCTTCAGAAACAGATTTAAAATATCTACAATGCTTTGAATGTTTTGCATTTACTGTCACCTTGTAGCATTATTGATCTTGAATGTGGATGCTTGCCTTGATTTAGCAATGCTTAAAATATTTAATGTCTACAGTTTGCTTTGAGTATAACAAAATGAAAGAAAGCATCATAAAGCAATAGAGTAAATTAATATGTTTCTAAAGAAATATAACTTAGCTCATAGCATGTAATAGAGTCTCACATAATAGTCTTGGGGAGATAAATCTAGAAGTACAGAATGAAGGAAGGATGTTAAGAAAGCAAAACATCTCTTCCAATAAGCAATGGACAAGAGATGTAAAATATAAAGGATGCTAAAGGGTCTTGTAGTAGTTGTACTTTCATTAAATCAGAGTTTTTGAAGATTACAGAGATAGTCTTCCCTCATTGATATTATTACTCCTGCTTCTCTATATTTATATAGTAAGGATAAGATTTTTGCCCATGAAATATCTGCCAGACAGATATACAGGCCAGCTCTGCAGAACTGTCTGCATATGAGACATACCAGGTACTAAATCTGGAACCAGTTTGTGCACTAAGCCCTTTAAAACTTGAAAAAGAGGGTAGATAAAGCTGTAAAAATTCCTCTGTCAAAGTATTCCTCTACTCTAAACCCTAGCAATTAAGGCAATCTGTTGCTTCTAATTTCATTAGGAATACAGGAATAAAGATCCAAAACCTCTCATTTGGGTATCTATATGGATTTTAATATTGAGCATCCTTACATAATTTGGAATCTGAAACCATTTTTGCTACACCAGAGCAATTGAGCTTGAATACCTACGCTGTCCCTCCCTTTTCCTTTCATGTCATGTGTAGACCTGAGGCTGAGGAAAAAGTGATCATTGCAAACTGGGAACTACCTAGTGTCGCCCTGCTTTTTGCAGGGTTCCATGTTTGTAATTTTGTAGTAGAAGTTCCCATGAATTTTCTCTAAACATATTCCTTGTCTTCCCAACTGGCCGGGATTGTTTTGAACTTTTAGATTGTTTTTCATTCCCTTCCCCTGGGGCAGAGAAAGATGATTGAGCGTCTTTATCCTGTAAACTTATAGAGGTGTTAACCTCTTTCACCAATCCATGATTGTCTTTAGAAACATATATAAATGAGAGAATAAAGAAGGGCAGGCCCTTTTGGGTGGTCCTGCCTGGTGATTCAACTGGTGCTCTGAAGCCTGCATGTTTCTTCTGTTACCAGCAGTGCAACAACCTAGACCTTGGAGCCCACCATAATTTAATATGTGCTACTAGAATATCCTCCAGTTACATGATTTTTCACTATAGCTTTTATATATGGGACATAGGAAGCAGAAGTTCAACTTTGTAGTGCTTGAATCACTGGTTTTTTATCCAGTTATTGTAAGTGACTGCAACTGTGATGGGTTTTTTTCTTCCAAATTTGGAAAGATTTGAGTTTATACCCATTATGACAAACAAAAATCATCAAAGTGGCAAAACCTTCCACAAAATATCTCTTCCCAAATTTGATTTGTCAGTCTATCTTCTTGGGGTTCAATTGAACCTCTTAGAAAGAGATTTTAATATTTAGTATGTGGTAAAAATTAAGCTATAAAACTATGTAGTTAGGAGAAATGAATTTCTTTTCTGATAGCTTGTAGATCATTGAATCTTATTATTTCTCTCATTCTTCCGGCTCACCATAAATGGTGAGCTGTGGCAACCACAGGTAGGATCTTGCAATTTTCATTATTATGCTTTTAGCATATGCTTAAAAGTACAAAACTGTAATAAGGCTGGTTTAGGAATGTAGGCAGCTTAAAGTGGTTCTTTGTCTTTAGAATGCTGTAATTTCCTGAAATGAAAATCAGGCAGAAGAAAAAAAGAGTATAAATAAATAAATAAAAGACACTGCAGTTAGTACAGCCAGGATCCCAAAACTGATGCTTTGCTATCCAGTCTGTCAAACTACAAGTACAGCCTAGTAGAAAGTAGTCAGGTTCATATTTCCAAGTGCTGCTAAACAAGCAGGTTTGAACAAGCAGGTTTGATGAAACTTTCTTACAACAGGTTTATTAATTTATGAGAGATAATATATCAATTGAAACTAATACATCATCAAAGTAAGGAGAGGTGAGCCTTCTTTTATTCTCTGGAAGGGTGTGCATGGATCAGTAATTACAGAGCATTGCTCAGCTCCTCCATTTACTTTCATCTTGTGAGGAGATTAATAGCCATCCTTGAGACACCACCTGCTTCCCATTTATCAAAGGGATGCCAGGGGCTGGGAGATCTGCTGGATGACTGAGGGCAAGGCAGAGTTTGATGAGCTAGCAGCAACTTTGGAGTCAGGGAGGTGGAGGAGGAGAAACAAGTGCTAGTTTGTACACCGAATCCTCCCAAGCATTCCGCCCACCCCTTATTTCAACACAGGTTTCTTGTTTCTCAGCTTAGCTGGTTGTCCAGACCTGAGGCAAAGAGATTGTGCTGTTTCAAAGAACTGTAGTTGAATTTAATTTGAACGTCTCTCCCTTTGCTCACTTGTCACACCTCAACAAACAACCAACAGAACCTATTGTGACTAGAGTTTTGTGAGTCATGGAAGTTAAATCTGCAGAGCCATTTGGCATTTCATGTCTCCATTTTCTAAGACTGCATCAGATTAATGCATCTTTTCATTTCATTTTCACTTTAAACATGACATAGCTCTTTGTCTCTTCTTTAAAGACTCCCCAAAGTCAAAACCAAACGTTTAAAAATGTGAGGCATTTCCTTTGGATTTTTAAAAAAATTTACTTGGTGTTGATGTTTCTTTTCTGCCATTTCTTCTCAAATATGAGTAAAAGATTGAATATCTTGGGTAATGTATTAAGTGATTGATCTACAGTTCATCTGTCATTTATATTTCTCCAGACTATTGAAAAGATTGTTCTTCATTATCTTAATAGCCCCTGGATTTAACTCTTTTCTCGGCTGCAGTGAAGATGGTAACAATGGACCCAATAGCTTAAGAATTATGAAAAAAGGATTCACACTTGCAGAACATTGAAATTACTAATGGTTTACTGTCAATGCTAATAATATAGATAAAAGATTTTAAAAATCTACATTTACATACAAAAAGAATCCCACATGGCATGATATGCTTGAGATTTTATCGAGTTTTCTATATTTATATTCAGTAAATTGCACAAAAAAAAGTTCTGAATATTTTTTCCAAATTTCCCAGTTTGCATTCTTTAGTTACAGTTCATCTACCAGGGTTTACCCCCACATAATCCTTTCTGTAGTCCCAAAGAGGAATTCAACAAAGTGCTTATTCTGATGGCTAAAATGTATCTTTTGAAGTTCATCTATCTCACTATTTTAAATCATTAATGGGGAAAAAAATTGAAATTATTATATATATGTTAACTTGATACACAGTTCACAAAGTATTATTTTCAAATTCTTATAGTAGTTTTCACAGATGAAATTTGCATTGTGTTATTCCAGTCATTGCATGAAAAGAACACTTCTGTGCACTGTGGAAACTGATTTGTTACTTCAACTGAAACAGAATAATTTTCAAAATATGATTACTGAATATTTTCTGCAAGCAGCCTACAGTGAAAATTACTTACAGAAATTATATGGCAAGGTAGAAAAATAGATAGTTTGTTTCATAAGATGAGAAATAATCACAAGTAGCAAAGAAAGTAAAAATAATTAGTATTACACTTTTTTTTTTAACACAGTGAGAAACCTGATATGCAATAAGATCTCAAAATAAGGTTCTCTAAAGGTAGTCAATTTGGAATAGTAAAGTTTTGCAAGATTCACTTCTTTGAAAATTATTGTTACCCCATTAAAGCCTGAACTAATATAAAGATTCCTTTTATTCAAAAGATATTTTTGTGAGGTTGAGAATCTTAGTAACTAATATATTATCCATAAAATTATTAGCATTAGACATGCTCTCTTCCACTGCATATAAGATCATTGATTTAAAGCAATATAATAGATAGTGGATATCTGAAATATACCTTTTTCCTGCTTATGAGTAACCATATAATTAGCTGTAACACAGCTCTTGTTTTTGTATTTTAAATGACTCTTAGCAATGACAACAAACTTAACAATAGGGAAGACTAATTTTGTTTCCTGTGTTCTGGTCATGCACAATTCACAAGAGGCACAGTATAATCCTTCAAGAGCCTTCCTCATGCCAGGAGATTTCCCTTGTTATGTTCATAACTTTCACCCAGTATCACGTAGGTTTAGGGTTTGGGTTTTTTTATCTAGTATCCTTTCTTCTTGGAAATAAAAAGACAAATGAGAATAATTATGTCTAATTTTGCTTTTATTGTTATCTATATTACATTATAGTACATCCCTGGGCAATACAAGTACTTAAGTCATGTGGATAATATTGCAATGAACTTTCCTGGGTGAAGCATTGATATAATTACGGTTAATGAAAATATTACAGACTGATGGTTTGGTCAGGGAAATCTGAGACACAGGATTCCTGCTTTGAGTAAAAAACAGTCAAAGCATAAATCTGCAGACAACTGAATTAGTACATATAGATTTTTTGCTTTTCTTGTAATTCCTGGGAAAGACTTCATTACTTTGTCTCCTATTGTACACAACTCTTAACAAGAAGCTGTTCCTATGAGCTGAATGAAGTAACTGCAGAGAAGTTATATGAGCATAATTTCCTTTGGCTTGTCTCTGGCAACTGTAAAATCAGTAATCTGTTATTGGGTGTGTGGGTACTAACATTTCTTTCCCTTGTTTAACTGAGATATTAGTGTTTCCAGTTTAGACACATTAAAATCACTGGTTTTGCCTCTCTTTCTCGAGTTATTAATTATTCAGATGTGCATCCCAAGCAAGAACTCTACATAAAACTAAATGTTACTGAAATCCTGAAATTTTGTTTTCTCATTAATATTTAACATATTAAAATAAAAATATTTAGGGGAAAAAAAGACCTAAAGAAGAAGCGAAAAGAGATCTGGAGCCTAGATATAGAATACCATAATCTTTAAGAGTTTTCCTTCTGGACCAGATCACCAGTGATGTGATCCAAAATTTGAACTTGTGTAAACTCATGGATTTAAAGCATTTTGAAGCACTTTATTCACCATAAAAATAGAATTTTGAAGTACAGGTGAAGCTATTCATAGAGTTAAGAGGAATTTTTCAAATTGCAGCCTAAACAAAAATGACACAATAGCTATAAAAGCAGCATAGAAAAAATTAGCATGTCACAAAATTAATTATTTGCTACCCTTTTATTTCAGGTCCTTTCTTTCAAAAGACAAATAAATGAGCAATTATATCACAAATTATAAAGATGAATAGAATGTAATGATCTTTATTCAATAGACTTTGAATGCTCAATAAAAATGTCTGAAGACTCAAGGACTATTTACTGTTATCGCTAGAGGAGTTTGTAAATAATCCTTCTACAGAGTTTGTATTCTTCAAGATAAAAATGCATATAGTGCCTAAAATATTCATTAGGTTTCAGAAACAAGCTAAGAAATCTAATCACTCTAATAGGCAGTGATAAATTGCTCACACTGAATAAATGTGCTTTTGGTTCAACTTCCTCTCTCTCAGCACCAGTGGAATTTGGCTTGTCATACTTGTACAGCTGCTCTACTTGCCTTCTTGTGTCAAAGTTGCAACTACACACCATGAGCAGAC
>VZTZ01015574.1:32789-89670 GCA_013400955.1 Drymodes brunneopygia | reverse complement strand
TATTTCACTTCATTTGAAAACCAATGTTGCACTGTATTTCCACATCTAAACCCACAAAAACTTCAGTGCAAGGCTCATTTGGGCAACAGTCTTTTCCCGAAATCATTGCATCAGTAATGTGGCAAGGAAGGACCTCCAACTGCCCAGGCTGCACTGATCTAGATCCTAAACTGGACAGCTGTATTGGCTAAACTGTGGGATTACCACCCATTTGACTCACATGAGTGTATTTACTGTGGGAGCAGGAAGTGCAGCTATGTGAATGCAGCTGGTTCCCTACTGGGAACACTTTGCCACTCTGAGTACACTGGCTTGCTCAGATTGCTAAAAGGTTTTTAGCACAGATGCTTGCTGTTCCCAAAACCTAAGTACTGTTTGAGGCTTCACAGAAGTGCAGTCACATGGTGTGGGCTTGTGTTGAGCTAAGCTGTGCATGTGCACAAAGATATGCACTTATGACAGAATACTTCCTGAGCAAGCAGATTCTCTTCAAAATGGCCCTGAAAGAAGGCAGGAATGAAAGTGACACTTCACAATAAAGACAGTAACAATTTACTAAATCTATAGGCATAACCCTGGCTGCTGACAGTGGAGCTCTTACCAGTTCTGCAGCACTGGCATTGGTAAGGTGATGAGAAACCAGTGGTCACTCCAGCTCCCTACCCTTTCCCACATTGGCAAGGTCATTGGAGCTCCCTTTATCTCTTCCCTGAGAGAGAAGGAGACTGTACCATTGTAGCTCCCAAAAACATACACCGAAAATTGAATCTGTAGCAGAGGAAGAAGAGGAAAAGAATGGTAACCTGTGACAAAAGGGAAAGGTAGACACTTCTACCCACCCTGGGAATCTGAGACACTAAACCTCCAAGTCTGGGTCATGCTGTTTAATGACAAAAATCACTAAGCCTCCACTAACTGACTGCATTTGACTCAACACCATTACAAGCACAGAATTTTCTCAGGGAACACCCTAACTGACACTCCTGTTGGGCAGCTGTTCTTCAGCCACTGATGACAATACCCACAGCCTCTGACACCATCTGGGTGAGAGGACTGGTTTCCTTGTTATTGCCTTCTCTGAGGGGAGAGCTGTCCTGCCCCAAATACCTTTGAAACTGTTTGAAGGACTGTCTCTAGAGGCAGGAAACCTCAGTCCATCTACCTGCTCCAACTCATAGCCACCACCTGAATTGTAGCACCCCTAAGACAAGTGAACAACAAAATCACCAGGCCAAAGAATGTTTTGAAGCAGGACTTGTTCCTCTTTCTTTGGAGCAACTGCCTCCAGTTTGCCACAGAGGAAGAGAAAATTGCCATTTTTACCACTGCTTCGGATGCTCAGCTGCCCTTTATGTTACAGAGAGCTCCAGTACTGGCAGGAAGGGGAGCACACACATGGTCTGCAAAGAACAACCACAGAAGTTCCTTGATCCTGCTATGTGGCCTCAAATCCTCGCCAGTGGAGCAGAAAATGGATCCAGATCTCCTGTGACCTCTACACAATAACCAACAGCTGTTGCTTCTCCTCTCCTGATTTTGTGAACCTATCTCCAATCACATTTTATTTTGTTGGACCTACCCAGCAAATTTTACCTGGATTTATAAATAAATATGAGTGCCAAAGTCACATTTCTGGCACCTGCACTGTATTTATTTTCCCAGCTCTAATTAGGAGGCATCAAAGCTTTCTTTTTCCCCTAGCAAGACTGGACTCCAGCTCAAACTTGCAGCTTCATTTTCCTAAGTGTTATGACTACAATATTATTTAATATTTTTAATTCCAGCATCTCAGAGCTGCAAGGCAAGTTATGTGATTTTATCAAGGCCAGGTTGCATTAACCTTTTGAAATTCCTGAAGAATGTGATCAGAAGTTTATTATATTCATCTATTTCTGGAAAATCTAATGCCTTCCAACTCCTGTTCTCAGTGAAACTATCAAGTTTATTAACTCCTGCACAGGTATTGCAGAATTTATGAAGAGAAATCTCAGCAGCAGATATACTGAAAGGCTCAATGGCCCAGCCAGACAGCTCCCTTTTCTACAAACCCTGGCTGCCCCATACAATTTATCTGCTGGGCACCTTTCAGAGGAGTAACTGTACCTAACTGGTATAGTCTGGGCAGTTTTCCACAATAAGTAGTTGATTTGGGGCTCCTGCTTTCACTTACTGGGGATACACCTCACATCTCCTTTCCAGTTCTGAACAAATAACCAGCTAGGCAGTATAGCCAGCCCTTCTGCTTTCCAGCACTGTGTGGAGTGTGCAGAGGGACAGGAGAGCAGGCTAATTGTGCAAATGGTGCCTGCAGCCTGATGATATACTCCACAAAAGTGCTAAGACAGAGNTTTGCAGTCTTTGTTTCCAGAGGGAGCTTATGCAAGCTCTCAAGAGACTAATAGGACACTTGTACGGAAAGCCTTCATTTTGGCAGGGAACTGTGAGGCAAGACTCCTGTGTGCTAACACTTCTGACTTTCAGCCTGAACAGGTGAAGTCTGGCCTCCCCCCTTCTTATTTAGCAAGTTGACAGTTCTGCAGTTCTGGGAATTATTTGACTCTTTTCTTATTGTGGTATTTTATGGCACAGAATGTGTATGATCAGTTGGGATATTCTTATATGTGATTCTCTTCCTAATCCAGTAGTGGAATCCATCAAGAGTCTTCAAAAGATTTGGTTTTTACAAGCTGCCTAGTTCTGTTGGGTAATTTGTACATTGTGATGGAGCAGTTATCATATCACTGGTGAAATACTCAGCAACTGCATAGCTCATAAGAGGAAGGAGGAGGGAAGAAGTATACATTATATGGTTTTCTTTTTAAAGGTGGAGAAGAATCCTTGTCTCTGAGAGTTCTGTGTTAACTTTTTTGCAGAACTTATTTAAAATAAAATTTTGAGGCATGTTCAAAAGTTAGTTGTAGCTACATTTGAAGTTGTTATGGATAATACTGGTGCTAAAGTTCATTTGGCAATGATACCAAAATTTTTAAACCAATTTAAATAAACTTAAGTTCAAGGCTAATTTGTACATGCATACACAGAGAGTGGGAGAGAGAACTATGAGGAACCTACCACCAGTGGTTTGCAAAGTGGACCCTACAAATGTATCTTCTTGAATCATTTCAGAAAAGCCCCAAATAGACCAAGGGGATTCTGCAGTTTCATTCAGTGTCCGGCCACACAGACCTTCTTCAAAAGAGCAGTGTGAACCCTCTGGGAGACTGCCTACAATCAAGAACAAGAAAAAGTGGGAAAACAGGAGCAACTTGATTGTGGAAAACACGAACAGTAACAAAAGTGAAAATCCATTGTGGCTGTCCAAGTTACCCAACCTATGCTACACAGTCAAAATAGGTCTCATTTGTTTGTTTCCAGAGTCAGCATTAGAAAGCCAACACTTTGCTTCTGGAAATATATGAGACTTTTTTGTGCTGTCCTACTCTAAATGCTGGGCGAAACTGCAGCCCCCGTAATCTCAGGAATGGCAAATCACTGCCACATGTTTGTAAAGGTCTTGCTACATACAAAATTGCAGGCATCACAAAGTTTTTTCCACTTAAAGGAAGGCAAATCAGCAGATTATTTTAAATCTCCACCCCTGTACTTGGAACAAAGCTAAACATTGCTTCTCTGCACCACATGTACTATTAGGGGATTTCTCTGTCCTGATGTGCAAGAACTCCGAACTGGGATTTTGGAAGGACAGATTTATGATACTGTAGGTAACTAACAGTGAAAAGATGATTAACACCTTTCCCTGAAGGGGAAGGCTTAGATCTTGGCTCCAGAAAGAAAATCTCACTCAGCTGCAGACATATAAAGCAGGTTTTGCCTTTCTCTGAAGTAGCAGTAACTGTGAAAGGAAGGCCATTGAACTCCTTATTGCAATACTTAAGAAACCGAACCAATTTTTTAAAAATCCATTTTATTCTGTATAGGGTGAATTTTCAAAGAGAATCTTGGTATCCAATTAATGTAAGTGGGCCAAATTAATTCAGGAGGTAAAATACCAAATAATTCTAAAGATGGAATCAATTTAACATATTTTTTATTCTAAATTATTTCTTCTAATGGGATGAAGGTTCCCACGAAGTGTCATGCCACATACTCACCACACCTCACTCTTTCCTCTTCTTTGGTAGGGCAATCACTCATAAACTCACAGATCTGTAGGTGGCTGACACAGCCTCCATGAATGCAGGGGAAGGTTGAGCCTTTGTCATATATAAAAAGATCCTGATTTTCTTTATCTAATGGGGAAAAAAAACAGAATGAAATCCAGAGATGAGTTGACAGAACGTGTATGGTCCTTCATGTGTATCAGTTTTCACATGTAGGACCTTGTCCTTTGTACGATAAATGATTCTCGTCTCTGCTTTTTTCACATAGGTTTCTATCCAGCATGAGATTCCTGGGCCAAATTTATTGCTCTTTTCTTTCTCATGTGCTGCTTTTGCTGTGTTTGTGCTATCTTTAGATAATTTTTTTTTAAATGAAGGACCTTGCAGTTTCCTACCAAGATGTGCTCCTTGGTTCTGCACACATGACTGTGCATCTGCCAGGCAGTCGTGACATGCTGCAAGGCAACCTGCTGCAGGAGGCAGGGACACCCAGTTATCTGCAGCCCTGATAGACATACTGCTATGCCCTGTTGAGGCTCAGGTTTAACCAGCACTTGGTCTGCTGACTCATTTCTGTGCCAGCTTCCAGCTGTGGCATCCAGCCCATGAAGTAGCTGCTTCCCCAGACAGCTGGCTTGCTGTACACGAATTTTATTCACGCACCCTGACTAGTCTAGTCAGTTCTAGTCTGGGTGCATTTGACTGACTGCACAGGTAACCATCAGACAGGCTGAACACAATTTTTAAGTCTGATATTTCCCAAAAGCATGACTCTTATGTGTGCACAGCTCTGTTATGGACCTGCTGCCCTTTAGCAGAGCTCTGCATGGAATTTCCATCGGGATTATTACTACTAAAAAATGCAAAAGTTAGGGAACTAATTGCAGGAGAAAGAGAGAAGAACACCTGTAGCAATTCTGGTAGATACTCTAAAACAGCATTTTTTCATGACACTGTGTTGTGCCAGATACATGCACCAGGTTATTTAGAGACTGAGAGCACAGTGCTTCAGGCTGTATGCATACCCACAAAACTCTAGGACTGTAAAAAAAATTACATTAAAAATATAGCATTAGTAAAATTAAAAGAATAATGACTACAATTAAATCTCTAATATGATCAAAACCATGCTCATAATAGTGCTTTCTTTTTACATTATATTCCAAGCTATTTCTACAGAGTCTGCAAAATGGAAGTAATGACATTATATTAATTCATGAAATTCAGGAACTGAAAATGATTATGTCCCTAACCTGAAGACTGCTTTTCCTGACAGACTCTTGCACTTCCAAGAAGACTAAATGACATTAGCAAGGTTCTGCACAGCCACTGAGGATCATTTGCATGACAATCAGAACAAAACTGTAAATTCCAGGTAAAACTGAAGTCTTAGCTGAGCACTCAGTACCTTAGAGAAAATAATTATGTTCTGATTATTTTCATTTTAGATAGAAATTCTCAGCCTGGCAGTAGCAAACAGACCCCATTGGGGGCAGATAAATGTTTCTTTTCTTCACAGGTTTGTTAGATAAAGCCCAAGTATGGAAAAGGCTTTGGTAACACAGGGTAGACTGTAGTTCTTGATTATTTCAGAGAGAAAAATACTAAATGTTAAAAAAATCTAGGTAAAGACTTTTGTCATTCTTGTTGTTGGATTCAGCATAAGTCCAATTGTTTTTGGTTTTTTTCCCCATAGAAAGATCAAGCAAAGCAAAGCCGAAAAGCAGAGAGGATCACTTAAATCAATTGTATAATTCTGAGTTACTCATCCTTCATTTTAATCCTATTCAACCATCCCTCATCACCCTCATCCATTTTGGTGAGCATGCATTTGGTTATTCCAAACCTGTCTGTATTGCAGCATACCTTGGAAGCAATTCCTGAGCTGCAAGGAGCCCACTGCCAGTACTGCAACCTCCTGTGCTCCACAGTTTGAATACACCAGGGTTATTTTGAAAGGTCTTTCTATTCATCCAATCTGGGCCACCAGGTATTTCCATTTCATCCTAAAGGACAACAGAATGTTATCAGACATATACACAGTACACTGGAATCCATGGACTCTCTAGAACAAAGATTCTGCACTGTACCAAAGAAAAGTAACAGTATCCATGTGAAATGTATCAATGAATGCAAATAGCAAGGTAACAAAGGGGCATTAGTACAAAACAAGTGATGTTCAGCCTAGCAAACCCATTAGATTATCTTTGCTGCAAAGCCTATTGCTAATGATGAATAGATCAACCATTCCCAATGATTCTTAAATGGGGCTTAAATTATCACCAGTTTTGGACACGCTACCCCAATATGTGCTTTCCACATACATGGTTGTGTTTTGTTTGCTCTTGAAAGTACAGCTCAACCAAGCAGCTGCACAAGTCCCTGGATCTCCTCAAGCCAACACTGACACTGTGTGTTCTGGAAGTAAATGTCTGGCCCTGAATGTTTCTTGGTTGTGTCAAGAATGAAAACCTTTACCTGTGTTTTGTCTATCTGGTTTTCCATCTTAGCAAACTACAGTGCATCCACAAAGCAAGGGATAGAAGAGAAGTGCTGTTCCAGGAAATGCAGATTACTCATGCCATTTACATTTCACAACAGAGCAAATGCCATAACCTTTAGACTGCAAAGGTTTCTCAGTTGTGCAGCAGTTGTGGCAGTTTGGGGAAAGACAAATGGTCCCATGCACTCTAATTTTAAAGATGATTATCAGACATCAAAAGCTAGGGAGAGATATCAAAAGAGAATTTTTGAAGTACCTCACTCAAATTAAGTCTGATGGAAGTCAAGGTACCCAAGTGTCATTTAAAAAATACAGCAGAATTCTTAGAAGTATTTTTACTTTATTTTGGTTTCCAAAATCTGTTCTTATACCTCATGTTAACAAGACAGCAAAGTACAGTTAAATATATGTGTTATTATTTTGTAAATGGATTGGAGCAAGGCTAGTGAGAAAGGAATTCTTGCTCTAAGCTCTTTTCTGAAAATAGTATGAGACAGAGATCATTTTATCCACATTCTACACACTGCTGATGTTACTGGGGCCACTCTGGACAAGTGACTAAGTCAGTGTCAATGGAGTAATAAGAAGGCCAGGCCACAGTGTCTAGAGGTGTTGATCAGCTCTGCCCCCAGTATTACTACTTCATTTAGGAAATGCCTTCAGCTGCCATGAAGTGGTCATGTAGCCCTTGTCCTGCACCAGAAACACCTTAGAAGGCAACACCCAGATTCCAAACACTTTTCTTCTGGACTTACTATAAAAATCACAGAACCTTATTCGCAACTTGCAAAAATTCCAAAGCAACTTTTATTTTTTATCACCCTCTCTTACATTCTTCTCTCCACAACCAATTATAAACCTTTGTCTGGATAATTTTTTACTATCCCTTCTATGGCACACACCCACCTTTCACTTTCACAATTGCACACATGCATAAATACTAACAGATATCTTGAACTCTCATATGAAACTGAGCTCCTTTTACAAAGATAACCCTGTTTCCTCTATTTCCTGTCTCATCATGATATATTCAATAGTTCATTATAATTTAATTCATCTTCAGAAATGTACAGCCCTGAATAGCAGCAGCAGCATCTCTACTTCCCAACATGGGAGAACAACTGCTTTGCTTTCATTTTGTATTACAGCTCAGCTTCAGGAACATCCACCACCTATAAATATATCTCATAAATATTCTTATAAATATATTCCCCCCACCACACTGTGGCACAACATCCAAGACCAGACAGCGCTGACCCAGAACTGAGTCACTTCTGCTACATGACACAGCTTTGTTCATCACTCCATTGCATCCTGTTGACGACAAGAACAAATGGGCCATAATCAAATTGGTTCAATGAGCCAATAAGGGTATGGACAATCTTTAAATCTTTTGAATTTAGCCATTGGGCATACCAGACCTGCCAAGCACTGAGGCATAGCTCTAGTACCTCTACCAAGTTATACTCCACTCTTCAGCTGAGACATCACGGTGTTGCTGCTGTTGACACACCACTGAGTGCAGGAACCTGTGGCACACAGCCTCTGATTCACAGCCAGAAGTACATTTAGCAGGAGCAACTAAAGAGCCTCCCAGCTAAAAACAATGACTAGTTCAGCTGCTGCACCTCTAATCCTATATGCTTTATGAGCCGGACGCTTTAGAACTTGCTGTTTATAGACTGGTATATCAAAATAAAACTACTAGTCATCTAAGTCAATAAACCAAGCTCTGAAATGCTGTGAGTTAGGAAGACACACTGTCCATTCTGCCATCTCTGCTGGGAGAGCTGTGGTATCTGGTACAAGAACAAGGCCACCATCTTAAGCCACTACTTCTGTGAATTGGCAGCTCTTCTGAGTCAGAGCACTAAGGTCCCATGAAACATCCCAGTTCCACACTGAAATATCTCTGTTACTGAAATTTTCTCCATTTATAACACCGCAGAAAAAGTTGTCTAGCATCCAAAGACTGCAAAAATGACAAGTAGCTTTTTATCACACAGAGTGCTTTTGTGTATGAAGTCTCTCCATCATCAAAGTATTCCCCTTCAGAGAAAGCCTCACCCAGATCCAACTGCAGCAAGATTTCTAATCCCGCAAATAATTACACCTCCTGTGCTTGGTCCCACCATTGAAGCAGAGGCTAGTCAGAGCCAATGTAATTTTCTTAATGGAATCAGGAACGAAGCCCTTTGTTGATCCAGCCGAAGATGGATCATTGCAGCAGGGTTCCAGATAAGCCAAGCTTGGCAATAACGTTACTATTGATTTTATGTCAAACCAGATCTCAAGTATTGAGGCAATATTACTCTTCTTCTAAAACGAGATGTTAAAATTCATCTGTATGCATGGAAGAAGCATCAGGGTCTGACATAAATTTGAGAAATTTGCGTGGACAGAAAGTTTGGAATTGCAAGCTATCTAATGTTTAAGGCAAGGGATTTCAAGATTCACTCTGCAAAGTTTTAATTCCAAATTTTCTTTTCTAGTGTTCACTTTGGGTTTTCATTAGCCTCTCAGTCTTCTCTGTTGAACGGATGTTTTCCACCCTCTTCTTATCAATCCTTTCTATGATGTGATTTTTCATATCCAGCAAAGGTAACTGGTGATTAATTTTAGGAAATATTTAATGTAAAGAATAACCATTTCTTTATTAGGGCTGAAAAATGCAATAAAGCAGAACATGAAAGCTGAAACATTTTCTGAATTAGGGGGACCCACTGCATGGCTTATTGCACAAAGCTGTGTATGCTAGATGCTTCTAGACTCAATCGGTGGACATAAAATTAGAAGTTTTACATTACTTTTAAACACACAGGAAGCTGTTGTCTGCAAGTCCTCACAAACATCCAGTGCTAACCACTGGACTTAAAAGGAAATAGGGAGGGCAAAATATATACCTACCACTCCTGCCTTCACCAAGCTGTTAGAGGGTTATTCTTTAACCCAGTGTATTTTTGGGTGCAAGTTCAAGAGAGGCACAAGAGGTGCTAACTAAATTATACTCCCAGCTTTGTGTTCAAAATTTATAGTCTTGTATAGCAGCTGCACAGCCTCACCCTTTCTAGATACATTTTTTAATCAAAATGGCTCTGCTCACTGTTGTCAGCATGCATTTAGACATTTTCTGAGAACACTTACCAGGCTACTCTCTTGTCATCTGTACAGTAGGAGAAGTTAAATTACTTTTGCGGATAAAAATAACCACATTAGTCGAATAGAAGTGTCAAAGATGGCAAGTTTCTACAAGTGTCTCAGAAGCTGGTGGTGCATTTTACCACCGCCACCCCTCCAAAAAGAAATGGGGAGGGGGAAGGAAGACACAAAAAACAAAGCAATAAACAATTCTGTGGGGTTCACTAACTGAAAACCCATGTGTGCACATGGTCATGAACTTTTTGTTTTCTGATCTACCAAGTCTACCGTGGCCATTGCAGAATGAAAACAATGAAATCAGCTTGGCTTATTGACTACAGAAAGTGAAAATATTATCTCTGCCCCAAATGATGGGAATTTATTGATTTACTTTCACTGAAGTGTCAGTACTTAGAGTGGAAAGAAACTAGCTTCTTACTGAAACAGTTTTGGCTGAGAACACTGAAGTAACTGTGGTCCACAACAAACACAAGCATGTGAAACCACTCAAAACCACATTGGACTCAAGAATTTTCAACTGTGGCTGATTCTGGGTCTGTGTGGTAAAGATGGAAAGGTGGGATAAGCCAAATAGTAAAAACATTTAAAAAAAAAGTTTTTAAGAAAAAGCAAAAAATCTATTAGATGTGACCTGAATAAGCACCATAACCATAACCCTGAGAAAGTTTTCTGAAAACAGTTTTCTGAGTTCAGTGCCAGACAGAGAAGGCTTGGCCTTGCAAGCAAGGCTACAGGCTCCTGATATTTGAGCTTTACTGACATAATGAAAAATAGAACTTTATTTCTTTTTTGTAAATACATAGAATCCCAAACACCTCACTCCCTCAGCAGTTCTCCTTCTAATGGTAATAACTCAGACTACCCATGTTCTATAGGTGTGGTATATAACAATAAATATTGTGTGACTTTGCCTTTCTTGTTCAGAGAACATGGTGCCAAAGGTCCATCTGTTTCTTTGTTCTTTCACTAAGGCTTATGTGTGAAAAAACAGCTTCAATACTATAAATTTAATGATAAATCCTACTACTTAGTGAGGTGAGCAGGACAGAAACTTTCTCTTACATGTGACATATATCGAAACTTTTGGGAACTGTGTAGCTGATGGATCCTGAAGGAGAAAACCCCATCAGGAGAGAATTTCTAGGTCCAGAAAGAGGAGAGTTCAATGAAGTAGTGTGGTTCAGCTGGAGTTTATGATGAAGTATAGCTTGGACATGGAATTGAGAGGTAATTGAGAGGACAAAAGAGACCAAAGCAGGATTTCCTTGGAGATTATCTGAAAAAAGTGACACCTGGCCTTTTTTCTATGTCCAAGTTTCTGCTCTGACCTGAAGACAGATTACCAAATCCCTTGGTAGTATTTTCCACTGGTTACACTAGGTACTACACATAGGCATCTGTCTCAAGGTCATCTGCTCATTGTCCTCCTTGTTCTCCTCTAAATTGTGCAGCAGTGTTTGGTTAAGACAGAAAAGCTCGTAGAACTCCTATTCCCTGCACAAAGTCACTGTAAAGTGGGAACAATTCAGGGTGGTGTCTCCTTAACAACCAATGTTGTTAAAATCTTAATCATGGAGAGAATGTTCATTTCAGCCTACCTGCCTAGCAAGAAGCAGGTCAACCACTGTGTTAGAAATAAATTCTGTTCTGCCTGCATGGTCAGGTTTTTTTAATTGTACTGCAATTTTAAAATTTCCCTGTAATGAGGGGGAAAAGAAAGGGTATTTGACCTAACATGGTTCCTAACTTTGTTTTATCTCTTTTCTATGCTCCTTTCCATCTTGATTTCAAACAGGACTTAGTCACCTTCCCTGTTTAAAATCTTAAGAGTAAACTCTCTGAGCTTACCAGTGCTTCATTTCACTCAGTAAGAAAAAGTAACACCAGTGTCTATGTCGACTTCCAGGAAACCTAACTTCATTCTAATAAATCTAAATGCCATCAGTTTTAGAGAGATGATAATCTTGACTTCACATAGAATTGTTTTGCAGTGCTCAAATAAGCTGCTAAACAATATCTATGATCTGTTCCAGAGATGCTGCAGTGATTACCAGTAAAGCCTGGCTTAACAAGTAAGGTGTAGCAAAAAGGTATTTTATGAGTTTACATAGCAGAATGGAGCCGCAGTTGCAGAGGACTGTCAAATATTCAAAAAGCAGCAAGGGCAGCTTTGAGTAGGTAAAAAGGGATATTAGAAATTAATCCCAGAAAATGCAACAGATTCCCAGTGAAACTGGCAAGAAGGTGGGGAAGGAGCAGCCAGGAAGGAACTGAGCAACAGCTGAAAATGAGAGACAAAGAGAGAGAGATCTGAAAGAAGAAAAATTAAGTTTTTTTAGTCAAACTCTGCTGTCTTTGGCTCACTGGGACTCTTAGCTACAGATCTCCATGGCAGCCTGGGGAGTGCCAAAGAATTCAAAGAAAACAAGAACTGGGATCTATTGCTTAAGTTCTCCATGGGAGTCAGTCAGGTGATGGAAATAAAAAACTCTGTTATGTGTCTGACCCAGGTTCTTACAAGATGGATTGCAGCAAAGGAAAAACAAGCCCTTGGAAAATGGCAAAATTAGATGACACGTGGACTTTTTCTTTTCGTGTTGTGATTTGTTCCCTTTACCCATTTCTCTTCATTACTGCATTCTGCTACACACAGGAATGGAAAAAGTAAAATGCTGGCAAGACCAAAGGGAATACAGGACAAGATCTGGGATTGTTACACCTTCTTTTGTTTTCCTTCACATCTTCTTACCTCTAGTCTCAGTTTTTTCCCTGAGCTCTACAAATGGAGCAGAAGTGGGTGCTCCTGAACCTACTAGAAAGGAGGAAATTATTAAAGAGGTAAAATTAACCCCACCTCAATACGAGAATTGTGACCCCTTGTAGCAATGATAGGACCCAGTGAATCCATAGAGATATCAGTCATGTTACCAAGGCAGTTCTTGGACTGAATGCATTTTACAGCTGCAGTCCTAGAATCAGTGAAAGAATTAATCACTCTTCACCCTTCTAAACGTGAAAGAAGAAGAGTGAGATCTAAGCTAGTGTGTTCTTTGCAGAGGGGACACACAAAGCCTGTGTCTGTTACAGGCATCCTGTCAGGAGGCTGTGTGCTTCAGTCCTGACAGTTATATCTTTATTTTCTGCTGTAATAGCTGCAATGATCTCAAGAAGGTAAAAGACACTGATAAACA
Source organism: Drymodes brunneopygia (assembly GCA_013400955.1). Classification (NCBI taxonomy): domain Eukaryota; kingdom Metazoa; phylum Chordata; class Aves; order Passeriformes; family Petroicidae; genus Drymodes; species Drymodes brunneopygia. The sequence goes on along the minus strand of VZTZ01015574.1, from coordinate 76,696 downwards.
GCAGCCTGGAGGAACTCCACTCTACCTTTCAATTCAAAGGCTTAACAGTTGAAAATTGATTGTCTTACCCAACATTCTCCTCATGGCCAGCTCTCAGAGAAGTTATTGTATTTTTGTTTGTCTCCACATATTTGATTTCAACTGTGAATCTCTCAAGGAAAGGAAGTGCATCCTGTGAACATATGGCCAGTTCCAGCAAGCAAGAATCCAAGCTTCCAGGCAGGATGGGGCTTTGCAGGCTGAACTCACATCTATCTGAGAGTCTGCTGGTGTTCAGGAAGAAAATGTCCCCTGTGAAGAGAAAAAAAAACCACGACAAAACAAGAGACACACAGCATGGATGGAAGAGAGATAAGAGGAAAATGGATAAGGAGTTTGAAGAAAGGAGTCATGAGAATAAAGGAAGAACTATGCACCAAACCAAAAAGGAGAGAATAAAATAAAAATTAAGGGTTTAAGTAAAGAAATTATACAAGAAAGGGGAAGAGAGAAGGAACCAAAAAAAGCATGAAGACATGTCCAACGAAACAAAAGCCAAAGACTTTGCCAGTCAGACAGCAGATAAGTGAAGCCAGCTCTGGCTTGTATAGGATTAAGTTTCCGAAGAAAAATCCAGTTTCTGTAGGTAAACACAGCTTATCCCAAAATGGGGAGATAGAAAATGAGTATATAAAGGGGTTGGCTGTTTAGAGGGTACACCCATACACTACCAAGGCAGCACACATTAATTACATGATTCTTATTGACTCTTGAGCACTGGCTATGCCTTTGGGAGTTCTGCACCAGAACCAGCACATGGTATTTTAGTGGTATTTTAGTGACATGGGCCTGAGGCCTCAGCCTGCTGCCTCCTGCTGCTGCCACCCACAGCTGCAGCCAGAGCTGGGCGAATGCAGGTGTCCATTCCAGGGGAGCTGTAGTTCTGCCTACCTTTGACATCTCCATGGGAGGAACTGTTCTCCAGAAGCATCTGCTGCCTCTCCTGGGACACCAGGACACCAATGGAAGATAACACCCAGTCTGGTTTTCCAAAACTGTCTGTGGATGTCACCCATGAACAGCTTGAGCCAATGATACAAGGGACTTCTGTTGTGAGAAACCAAAGGTTTCAGTAAGGCCTCTCCCAGCTCAAGGGGCACGAGTGACCAAATGTAAGGTGTATGGGGGCTCTATCGCCCAAGAAACGGGAGAACTGAAGAGAAAAAATAAATTTTGTCTTGGGCAATAACAACAAAGTCTCTCCCAGAGCAGGTCAAGGAACATGCAAGAATGAAAAACTAATCTTCAAATTCTTGGCAGAATGTAAGTCAAATTCCTCCCACTGGTATCAACAATGAATTTATATCAGTGGAAGGTCCAGACCACAAGTACTCGAAGTCCCAAATGAGAATAATACCAATAATATCAACAAGGATATTGAAACTGTATGGATTTAGCATTTTGGCAGAGAGAACTGATACTTTAAGGTCAACCCCCCCTTAGCAATAGCAAGAGCTTGACAGGGCCTCAAGCAAAATAGGTGAGCAATGCAAGCTTTACATAACTTTTATCTTTTAAAAACAGTTTTGCTTTCCTCTAGCAGGATGGATAAGAATACCTTCTTAACAAACTCCAGAGTCTGTTTGCAGTACTAAAAACACTAGATCATCTTGCCCAGAATTTTTCATAATCAGCATATTATAAACCAGACAAGAAGTAATTCACTGTTCTCTCATCAATCAATGTAGACTCCCTGAAGGGATGTTAGCTGCACAAAGCTCTCCCACACAGAGTGGAGCTGAATAGAGCTGATATTAATTTGCATTCTATTTATTTTCAGTCGTAATATTAATATTACAGTAATAACTGGAGTGTCCCCAGGCCAAATAAAAAATACTAAGAGACTAAACATTCATATTTAGGATCCTGATGTTCAGAAGGCATTCAAACCTTGCAAACATGAGTGACACAAAGTAATCCTTTTGGTAACTCTATTCCTGTGGAGGAGAACAGGCAGGTAGGAAAGACAGAATTAAGGTCAGGGAAACAACAAGGAAGTGTGGCTGCACCAGTGGGGCAAAAATAAAAGCATAAGAGCCTCCAGAAGATTGCCTATACTTCAACTAAAGTTTCAGACAAAGGAGAAATGGAAGCATCTTTTGAATGCAACAGCAAAAGCAGACTTTCTCCTAATTATTGAAGTTAATTCTGACTTCATTTTTACAAAATGACATCCAGTGAGCAGGGGTAAGATAAACACAGATGTTACAGAGTTGCACATAACTTTGGGTTGGCACAGGCTGTGGTCTCCCACCCAAACACTTCTCCTCCATTCCTTTGGACACTCCCCAACTCTTCCTGGCCTGCTCATACCGGAGTTTGTTGCTGCTCTCAAACTGACACCTGGGCCAACCATCCAAATATCTTCTTAGCCCAATTCATCAAATACATTCAGCTTGGGAAAGGCCTGGGCAGTGTTCAGCCCATCTTTTATACATGGAAGCCACAAGCAGATGAACTGGCAATTTGTGTACATGTGGTGTATGCAATGCCAGATTCCAGCAGCACCCAGGAATAAGGACACCAGCCCTCTGCTGGCTCTGTGGGATTCAGGGGAAAATGTCTGTGCACAGCTCCAGGCTATGGTTTGGTGAACCAGTAAAACAACTTTAGGGTTCTCAATAGCTCAGAAACTCCATGGCTGTGTGAGACAAAGCAGAGTCCTGATCCAGACCTGGTGTGCTGTTTCAAATTTATTGAAGTTTGACAGGTTAACTCAGTAACTGCAGAGTTATTGTCAGTAGAAGCAATATTTTTATCAGATAACTTTTTTTTAGTTGGTCATAAAACCCAGAAAGCAATTTCTCTTACAACTGCATAATAGTGAAAGAGACCAAAGTGAAAGCTCAGGAGAGATAAAATTCCTTTTCCAAACAGATAGTTACTTGAAACTACTGTTTATGACAAAATCATTTCATCAGACCTTACTAATACCTCAGCTTGCAGTGGCAAGGACTGCACAAATGCAGATCTAATCCTCTGTGTCTCGCGTGACAAGGTGGTTCACAGCTGAGATAGGTGAACACAACTATCTTTTCCTTTTTCCTGCTGTGTTGGGGTTTTTTTGGTTTATTGAGAGGGGAGGCAATAAGTTTCTTTTGTGGAAGGTTGTTTGGGTTTCTTTGTAGTTTGGTTCACTTGCTATGTTTTGGGTTTTTTGTTGGTTTGTTTGTTTTTGTTTAAAACAGAAATAAGGAATTCCCTAAAGTTTACACTAGCCTTTCTGAGTCATTGCTCTAGTTCCAGTCAGAAATACAGTGTCGTAGCTTCCTGGTAAGAAGTGATTGTGACTGCCAGCATCTATCTTACACCTAGATTCTGAAGGAGAAATAAGGCAGATGTAAGGAAGAGGACTCATGGTACCTGCTTTAGAAGGCTGATGCAATGAAACCATCCTATTTTTTATCAGAGAGAGCTTCTGAGTTGGATTTGGTGAAGAAGAGTTTTCTTCATGTGATCCAGAACAGGAGACAACAGCTATAACAAAATAAAAAGAAGAGGGGATGTGTTTGATGCTGCTGTACAAAACTGTGCTCCCATATTATAAAGCATGAGCATACATATGACAAAGTCCTGCTGTATTACTCTCACTTTCCTTGCAAGGCATCGGTGCAGTACCATCCGCATGTCTCCAGAACAACTCATACCAACAACAGTTATTTTGTTCACTTTACCGGTGCATGTGAAAATACACAAGTCCAAAACTGAGCATGCAGAAGTTTGTAACTAAGATTATCCCCGACCTTTTCTAGAAATCATAAAAAAGTTGGCAAAAAAACCCCATATTTGTTTTCAATAGGCGTTCACAGGCATCAAGATGTAAAATGAATTGCTTTCAAACCTTGGCCATTTGGGTTATGAGTTCAGCAATATAAAAATGTCAAATCATGTCAGAGGGGACAGGAATCTTATTCACATGAATTGCACTTGAGACAAGGATGTACAGGCATGCCATTGATAGCATTCAAGACATTTTCAGCAGAACTAGTTTGAACAACAATATTATGAAGGCATGCATCAGTATCTCTAAAAAGGAAAAGCCCTCAAACTTGAGCGTATGTTCACATGCTTCACACACTATTGCCTATAGTTTTTCAGCAATATCTGGTCTGATTTTAAACTGCTGTAACAATTTTCTTTTAGTGTATATGACAGCGCATCACACAGTGAGTAAAATGCTGTGAAATGTTTCATAGCATGAAAATGCTGCATCCTTCCATCTTTTATGTTACTAAAGACAGTCATTCAAGGGGTTCCAAGGAAGGGTAATTTTAGAACAGAACAGCATCATGTTGCAGCAGACACATGGTGTACAGATGACAGATTTGGGATCTCCACAGATCAATTGCCAAACACTGCATTTTTTCCTGCCTTTGTTTCCAAATATTTAGGGATATTAGTGCTGGAAAAGTTGGTTTTCCACTGCATATAAGACACAGGCACTGCCCTGATAAGCAAAGTATCTTCAATAACAGGATGAAATTGTCAAAAATAATGGAAATTATGTTGCCAAAGTTTAGCCAGCCTTATGGAAGAGTTGCCTTGTGAAAAATCCATGCTAATAATCCGTCATATAATGCAAACAAATCTATTTCACTCTGTTAAAAGAAATTCTGCTATGAAATGGGCTTTTGACAACTGGAGTCTGCTCCTCCCAACTTATGTTCTGTCTCTTTTGAGATATTGCTCCATTCTCTATCTCTCAATCTTCACTAAGCACTGCTGTAGCTTCAGTATTTACTTCCCTCAGGGCTTTCTGTAAAGTCTGTTCCACCCACTCGTCTCTTCACACACTCCAAACTGCTTGTATACTTTGGAAATAGCCTGAGTATCATGGGACCCACAAACATAGTACAGTCATAGCAGAAGTTCTGCTAGAGACATTTGTCCTAACAAAACGTAAGGTAAATATTTGACACAGTCACACCCCAGCCCCTCCCCGACAAACACCTTTGGGATGTTCCTCTTGTTTCTCATTAACACGAGAATTAGATTCAGTGGCAGATTATCATCAACAGAGCCCTCAGCTACTTGAAACATTCATTTACTCCCTCAGTGTGGAAAATACCTCCATTGCCATTGGTGATAGCTGGGACAAATAAGATACAAAACAACAGTAACACCCTACTCAATTTTGGCCAAAAGCTGTAGGAGTTCATTCTAACGTGTGTAACAACCCTATTCACCTACCCTGGGAAGGTGCCACTTTCCTAACTGGACACCTGAGAGGAAGCAAAGGCAGTCATTACTGCTGAGTTCACTGACAGACAAAGTAGACTTGGACAGAAGACCCTAGACTCAGTGATTGACAAGGAGTTTGTTCACCCACAGAACTATGTCTCCATTCATTCATTTCCTCAGAGCAAAGGATTCCTGGCTATGGCTGAGCAGAACAGGACTCACAGTTGCAGCTGAGCAGCCTCTAGTCCAGCCTATGCTCTTGCTTTATATCTCAATTGTTTTTCTTTCTCATTTATTCAGCTTCTTTGATTGAATTAAAAACCTAGTGCACATAGTCACTAAGATGTTTTTGATAATCCAGAGACACTTCTGGTAATCCTACATCATGTCCTCTCACATATTATTGCATGTAATTTTTGTATGACATAAATTTCAGCATGAAAATAATAGTAACGACTATTTCTTTTCACCTCCATAATACCTCTGTCAGCAAAAGTCAATTGTTTAAGTGAAAAGAAGTACAAGATGGAAAGGAAGGAGATTCATGATTTTAAGGTAAATGTGTAATTAAGGAAAATAAAATGATCAGGAAGAAACAGGAACTGTCACAGGAAAAAGATGAGATCTTTTAACAGCACAGCACAAATCCATCTCTTTTTCAGTAAAACAAGAAACCTCCAGCACTGAAAAGGTAATTCCATTTCTTTCACTGTCTTACAGGGGAAAAAAGCATTAAGATACCTGCAGTGCTGATTTTTCTCCTGAATTCTGATGTTAACTTGCAGAAGAGAAGAAAATTACAGAAAATAGTTTTAGAAACCATGATGGGAAATCAATTCCAGATCAGCCAAGACATCTTTCTGACAAAACAAGAATTTCCTTCACAGCACTTTCTAGTGGTATTCCTCATCTAAAATCAAAATAGCAACTCTGTATTTCTCACTGTTTCTCTGAGAAGATAAACTGATATACAGCTCTGACAATCAGGAAGTCACACTAAGCCTAAAGACTCTGTCTGCTACCTATCCAAGTGTTTTTCAATGATCCTAAAACTTCTACTTTCAGCCCAATAAATAATCTCTCTCCTTCATGAGTATTTACAGCTTTAAGTTATTAACCTTGGTCTTTGAAAATGTCACTGTGATCTCCTGCTGCTTGATATTAAACTCTCTTACTGTTTGCTCATTAGCTGGTTCAACCCCAAGTCCCTTGCTTACTTCATCACTCTTGTTATACTCTGCCTGGGTAGACTGCAGGTAATGGTCAAAAGGGGAGCAACACAGAAAAATACAGTTTTTCCAAAGCTTGCAAGGTGATACATCAGGAGCTTCTAGAGCCCTCCACAGTTTTTCAGGGAAAAAGGCAGAAAGGTAGATATCAGTGCACACTAGTATCATGCTATGCAGAATGGCCATTCTCCCTCTCCTGAGATCTCCCTGTTAATCCATGCAACAATCTCATCAGACATTTTGGCCAAAATTAATTATTTTAGTTGATCATCTACCATGACATCAAGTGTCTCTGTGACATATCTCCTCACAAGATAGATATCCCCACCCTCCTCTGTATTAGTTCCCTTTGAGATACCTAGTTCCATTGGTGAGTTGAACTCTGCCTTTTTTCCCCTACCTTAATCTTTAAGTTATCAACAGATCATCAGTACAGTTTTAATACTGTCTTCTGACTTACTCTTAAACTCCTAAATAGAACATAACCCAGAACTTACATTTACAGGAAACTCATAGGTAGAGTTAATTGACAATGATTCCTGTTCATACTTTTGTTTTAAACCAAAACATGTCACAGCAATTTGTACCAGGCACTCTCTTAAGTACACATATAGAGTTATCAGTTTAAGAATGTGGAAGGAAGAATGTCCTACAGGACTTTTGTCACACTGGTAAACTGGAAAAACTGACACTGCAACAATATGTCTTTTCAAATAAGCCCTTTAGATTAAAAACTAATTATAAACCATTTTCTAGCTCTTTGATCCTATACAAAATAGTCTGATATTTTTACTCAGACATATTAAGGCAGCAATCTTCGTCTTACCAAGCATTCCTACTTTGCAGGAGTAGAGCAGATGTAATTAAGTACTGTCCTACAGCTTATTCCATTCTCCCTTTTTAAAAACTAACACAGCATTAACTTTCTTCCAGTTCTGCAGAATTTCCTCAGTATCCTGACACACTTACTGAAAATATGAACACGTATGTCTTTCAAAGTTCCTTAACTAGTTCTTTCAAAACTCTTGAACACAAGCTGTCTCAAATAGTTGTTTTACAAAGTAGGCATTTTAATAACCTTTTTTTCACAATATTGTTTGGTTGTTAAGAAAGCCATTGCATTATCTCTATGTGACAGTGAAAAATCAATTTTTTGTTTTATTTTTTCCTAGAATACTAATATTTACTGATTTTTTTTGTCTTTATTATTGACAAACCTACCACACACATTTAAGACAGATTCATAAAATTGCTAAAGTATTTTTGCTACTAATGCCCTTGGAAATTTTCCTTAGACTTCCTGCTGATTTCTTCTTAATTTCTTCTGCTTTTTTTCATCTATAGCTGAACTTTCAACTTTTCAACTTCCTTTTAGTGTAAGCAATGTAGTATTTTCCTTATTTTTTATAACAGCATAGCCTCTCTGTCAACTACAGGCTTGTAGCTTTCTAGCTGTTTACACAAGCAACTCAATTATCATCTGAATCTTTCTGTCCACGAACTTTCTTTCACCTGAGCTTCTTTGGCACTGTTTTAAATTCTGAGAGATTTACCTCTTCTGGAACTACCAAGATATAGCACTTTCAGATGGTTTTTAGGCACTGAAGTCCCTTTATTTCAATATCTCAGCTGAAGTGCATAGCAGATTTTTATTCTTTTTCCAAGAAAAGTGCACTCAAGCCACAAACACTTCCACTTGTGGAACATCCTAGTTTAGTTCTGAGCTCAATTCCTATCTCAATTCTTTATCTGCTGAGAATGGATCCAAGATATTATCCTAACAAGTGACAGGGAAATTTTCATTCTGATAGTGACATCTAATCAATATCTGCAAATATGCTCCCATGCTAGCAGAATGAAACCACTGATATGCCACTTTTGTTGAAGGCTTCACACATGGGAATAAAAGACATTTTTTCCCTCCCCTTACACACAACAGGCTAGTCATTATCTCATCCAGATCTTTATCTGGATTTGACAGTGTATAGCAGTGATCAGCAATCCCATTAACATTTATTTTAGGTATTAATTGTCCTTCTAGATCATTTTGTTCAATGGCTGGGGAAAGAGGCAATGTCATTCTAGCCATACTAAGCTGTTCCAAACTTACTTCTGTGCTTTGATTTCAATCATAGAAATTCTCCCTCCTAGTCTGAGAAATTCCAGTTTATCAGCAGTTAGGTTTAGAAGTTAGTAATTGCAATCCACTGCCACTTGCTTATTAGCCAGCCTCATCACGTTGGTCACAGGCAGTTGAAGAACTCCTCTTTTAGTCCTTGGGGCGTTGTTTAATTTTATTCTCAATACCTCTACTCTCTGCTAAGCAAGTGTTTTTATTTCTTGCTTTTGTATCATTTCCCTTGGCTGCTAATTTAACACCATGTGAAAAAGTCTGTCCTAACAAGTCTGGAAGACAGCTTGCTCTCCAGTGAGCTGGAGGCCTGTCAAACCATACAGTCTCTTCTCGCTGGAGGATATAGACATTCATTTCATCGTCCCAAGCCTTATGCAACTTATGTGACTAGAAGAATACTTACAGACTTCTGTTTGGTTGGTTTTTAACTTCCTTCCTGCTTTGCATGAATGATATTTGAGACCATACCTTGCTTGTCCTTCTTCGGCACCATTACAAAATTCCTAAAAGTCAGTTATATTCTGCAAAACTAAACCCAGTCATTTATGCTATGGACTCTGCTTGGTAGCTGTCCTGGTAGTTTATTTACTTCAGAGAACCTTCTCAGATGTTGTAATCCCATCTGGCATCCTATCCACAAGAGACAGAATGTCACCTCCTTGCCCACCTGCTGACAAGAATCTTCCTCGAAGTGTGGTAAGTGGATTAATCCAAAGAGATTTTTACAACCAGTAAGTCTCTCTTACAATACTCACTTGGGTTGCCGAAGATCATCTGCAGTTTCCATGGCATACTGAATGACCAGACATTTATAGTTGTACAAAATTCCAACAGTCCCCTCTCCTGCTGCTCACAGCAAGCTGCTTCCTGCTGCCCCTAGATACACAAAATGCTGCTTTGTCTCACATTTCCTCGCTTTCTTTATTCGATCACTCAGTGACCAGTTCCTTCCCTGGATAGCGGTGTTTCCTGAATAATTTTGTGCAACCACTCTTTATTCTCCCCAGTGCTTTGTGGAGTGCATCCTCATCACTTCATGCATCAAATATTTGTTTCTAATAAAATCACTGCACCTCCCTTCAAAAACAAAGACTTGTGAAGCTCTGGCACTAAGCACAGCACGTTGCAGATTTCCACTCCTGTGCTACAGCTACTTGACAGAACTCACAGAAAAATTTTGCCCATGCCATCTGCATTTTTCTCACAAACCTCACCTATTGAATACGATACAAGATGAAATTCTTGGCTCCCCCTCTCGTTACTACTTCCCTAAGTTGACGTATTGCCTTTGAATAGCAACTTGCTAATTATGATTTCTTATTCAGTTTTCAGTGCCCATCTACACCTACTGAAGTAGATCTGAATTACTATTTTTAATTACTATTGAGAAATAAGATGCCAAAACACTTCTTGAAATCCAAAAATATAGCATCTACTTCATCCTGCTAGTTGTGTAATGTACACATGCATGTACTCATGTGTGCACATATTGCCACATTAATTTGGAAAGATTGCTCTCTTTATAGCAAAGTGGCTCAATACTTATATGTCTATTTTTATAATACTAACTGTTCATTACTCACAGCTAATGAGGGCTGGGTTTTGCACTGTGTCTCACTTCTCTTTAGGCTGCCCAGAGTCAATCATATGCTGCACATGAAGGCTTTCCAAGGACATTTGAGATGTAGTGTTTGGAAGAACTCCATTCTGCTCCACTTCTTAGTTTCTCTCCTGTTCAGGGTGGGGTGAGTGGTAGAAGAGGCACCTACTGCACTCCTGCTACCTGTGTACAGGCTGGATCCTGACAGCTGTCACAGGCTGCTTCAATGTCAGTTCTGAGAAAGAGGAATTTGTCCATATTATCGACAGCTTCACTGGCAATCAACTTTTGTTCTTCTTGCTAGATTTACATTGGCTTGACTAAATTCTTGCATCTTGGAAGCTGGACATTGCCAGGGTGACACCATGTAAAAGGCACACCTGTGTCAGAGACAGAAGAACTCTGCATCCTGAACTCTCAGTCTGGTACCTTTTCCTCCCTTCCTTCTCCAGTCACATTAATGGGGAAAAAAAATTTAAATAACTTAAGAGATACATAACTGTGTTTTCCCAACAAGGAATATGGATCTGCTTGGGTTCTTGAAAACTGACTAAAAGCAGAAGTGGGAAAAAGAAGAAAAATAAAAAGAAAATTCAAAAGTGTTAAATGAACCAAAAAGTGAAATTCCTTGATTCTTCAAGAACTTTTCTTTCCTTTTCAAACTTCAAAATACTTTTTCATTTTTCTGCAATAAAACACCATCCATTCTTAAGGGAAATTTTCCTTTCTCATTGGTTAAATATTTTAGATTAACCTCTCAATATTTTCAGTCTTGTTCACATCAGGCCACCCTGTCTGTTGCCAAAATCAGAAGGACAGCAAGCTGGGGAGAGAGGAAGGACTCAACCCTTTCAATCTGGCTTTGTCATTTGAGAGAAGAGATATGAAAACACCTGTTTTACGGCAAATTGCTGAAGAATCATCCTCCCAGGGGGAACATAACTTGGATGACTGACTTACATGAGATATATTACTCTGAAATGAATAAAATTTAGGGGTATGTGTCCAATTCTGAATAAAAGATTTCAAACCTCTACAAAGAGCCAAGAATACATGATGGAAATACATTTTGCCTTCCAAGGGAGCAGCACTTCAAAACTGTTGTGCTCTTGCACACAAATGTAGAGGAAGAAATAGAATTGGTTTATTCCTTTAGAACAGCACTCTTCGGGTTTTTCAATTGCAGCTTAAAAGGAGGTGTGTGTCAATGCACATATGCAGGTGTGACAGGCACAGTCACAAGGGAAGGTGAAGGAAAATATGAAGTCTGTGGGTGCAGAGACAGAATCAGAAGGGATGGGATCCCTCAAAAGGCTGCCTGAAGGCTCACTCTCTGCTGATGACAGTAAAATGCTGAATGACTGTTTTCTCATGGCGTGTTTTTGTATGGAAATGCCAGTTCCATTACTTAATAGGAAATACTAATATCTTCCAAATAATCACATGGAAACTATTATATAGTTTTGTTAAGGTTGAAACATGTAATCTTCGCTCTGTCACCTGCTCTGAGTTCAGGGTTTTAACATTAATACAGTAAAATGATGTAATACTTAGCTGAAGGAAAACACTTTAATGCTCTCAAAACAGGCTGTTTGCCAAAATGAATGACTAATTTTGATTAAGTCAAAGCATGAATTTGGAACAATTTGTTTTGTGAAAAATGTTAAGATTTTGAGTCTTCATCTTTATTAGAAATGAAAAAATATTTCTAAAATCAGTTTCCCGTGACAGATAACAAACTTGTATGCTAAGATGTAGAAAAAAAATTTCTGCAAGTTGCCCAGAGCAACCAACAAAATTAGGTGAAGAAGAAATAGGGTACCTAATCACTGGACATGTGTCCATTTGGAGATGCTCAGCTGCCAGCTTCAGGATGCCTCTGCATTTTGTAGCCTGTGGCAGGAGCTCTGTCTCCCCACCCTTCAACTTCCATGTAACAACACTGCAAAATTTCACAGAAAAAGAGGAATTGTGTGCCAGCAGGAAAGTGAAAGAAATATAATTTTCAGATCCAGGTCTTGATTTAATTATTACAATGAATATGAAATTGATCCTGTAGAATTCAATTTAGCAAAAAGAAAATTATTTTCAATTACTTGATTTCACACAACATAAGTGGAGAGGACAAAAGTGACTTTAATCTGTCCTTGAGCTCCATTGATCTTTGAGGTTACTTAATGACCCTTTCCATCCTTGTTTTACAAGTAAGAGCCTTCGGAATGCTCTAAAGGTATGCATTGCTTTAAGAATCCCTCAGGGGCTGCTTTGCTCACAGAGGCTATCCAAGCACAAAGGCACATTTCCTGCTCTCCTTTTTCCTTGATCTGTTTTTGACACAAGGATGACTGTCAACAGCTCTTCATCATCTAAAAATTCCCCTTTGAGTACTTAACCCTTGCACAGCAGTGCAAGACAGCTACAAGGATGCCCATATATCATTAAAAGCAGATTTTTTAGATACACTCCTTTGTCTGGTAACTCTTCCCGGACAGGAACAGAGGCTTTTAAGGTACAGCATTGTCTAGCAGACACTACTCAGGAGAAGCGTTCCCATTCCCATCCTGCTATTGATGCTCTGAGCCTCTGTGTGCAATAATACAGATGATGAGATCAACCTCTTGGGGAAGGTGCTTTTAGCTAAAAGAAGGAAAAGTGTGGTGCAAAGACTTGGTTACTGTTGTCTTATCATATCTCCTGGTTCACCTGGACAAGGAAGAACTATCACAGCCAACACTAATTTCCTTCCCAGGTCTTTTGGTCGTAAAATCCTACAGGTTTTTCTCCAACATTCAATTTCTGATGAATCTCTTTGGAGATTATTGAAGGATCAGACACAAATTCATACATAGCAGATAATCCCATCCACTTTGTATCAGAAACAATGTCATCTCCTAGTTTCATTAAAGCCTACTAAAACCCACTCACTGCTGAAGAGCACGTAGCTACCAGTGAATTCTGCAACATTGAGAGGGTACTGGTAGAGAAATGCCTGAAAACCTGCATGCTCCTGGCTGGTTCCCATGTAAATACTCAAAGTCCCAAGCAGAAACTGCATGCCAAGTGCTTCTCAGTGGTTTTACCTTAAAGAAGTCATGCACAGTTGTGCACTCTGCCTTCACACACAAATGTAGTATTCATATGCACAAATTCATTTGGACAAGTCTGCCCGGTAGTGAAACAAGAAAAATAATTTACAACTCTTTTTAACAATGAGAATACACTGAGGTATTATATTAAATACAGGGTATATAAACCAACAAGCTCAGCATATACATTTGTTTCCAAAACATGGCAGTGACAAATGTAGACCCTTAGGAAAAGCATCAGATTACATGTTTTAAGCTGAAAAAAGCCATATTTAAACAAAACAAAAAAAGAAAGTCAGAAAAATACACATTATGCTATTTCTAAATAATAAGTATGTACTTCATTTGACCATTCCAATCTTTAAGAATGTTGTTTGGTAGCTTCCTGCTATTAGGCATACTGTATTTTTTCTTCTAAATTACAAATTCCTCCTTTTGGAATCAGTAGTAATCATATAACACTTAACTTACTCTAACTCCTTTTATTTCAACACCCTTACTAATGATTGACTGCTTTATTAAAAAGACTAGATTATAGTTGCCTTTACCTATTATTTTTAAAATATCTCTCCGCTCAGCTTTTTTTTAATGAGGTACAAGGAGGGAAGAAGAAGAAAGAATTATACTGCCCCTACAGAAAGGCCAAAGATTGAAAGAGACTGGTAATTAGTTGCTTCTACTCATCTTTATTTAATCAATTCAGAAGCTGCCCCAGAGATGACGTTCGTCTCAGTCCAAGGAAGAGCAAGGAATTAGGAAAGGCCTAAATAAACATAGCAAAAGTATAACTCACAGGTATTGCAATTAATCATTGAAGAAATCTATCAGTCAAACCCAAGAAACCCCTCCCTCCCCAAAAACAACTTTAAAACAAAAAAGAAACCAACAACCCATCCATTCACATACAACTTTAGCAGAGTGGATAATAAATGGGGAGGGGATGCATAGGTAGCAGACAGTCGACGTTTTCCTAGGAGACTGTGTAAATGCCATTGAACTATCAATTCTATAAGGACACTTACATAGCTACATCTATTGTTGTGCTGGTACATGAAGAACCGCTGTAAAGAAGGCAGAACTTCTTGAAACAGGAAAAGCTCCCAGCTACAATCCTCCTGACAGTACTGAAATACAGTCTGCTATCAGAAGCACAATGTATGATTTAAAGTACTGAGTAAAAAAGTGTAAGAATGAGGCTCAAAACTCTTACTAGAACATAACACAAAACTCTTGATGAAAAAAAGCATACACAGGAGGAGTCAGCAGTAGGTACAGACCATGGAGAGCAGGATGAGAGGGATGCTAGAACTATGACATTACTGGTTGTCTTCAGTCTGATTCTGGCAGAGATCTGTTTAGAAATGGTACTTATTATTACTGAGCTACTCCTACCAATGTTTTTTTCTGTAGCAAAGTTTTGCTTTAGTAACAGAGCGAAACACTGTAAACTGCATTTTGATTACTATAATTATGGCTAGAGTTTCATTTTGGTTAATTAATTTGAACAAGAATTTCAAGTGTACAAAAGAAAGGAGAATGAAATTCTTACTGCTTATACTTGATATCTTTATACATGAAGAAAAATTAACTGGGAGGTGGTTAAAATATTAACATGCTGGGAAGCCAGAACAGCAAGACTTCACTAAGAATGTCACTCAGTTCCCCACCTAGCAGAAGTGAATATCAGAATTCACTATTACAGTCAATAGCAAACTTTAAACTGTACAATTCAGATTAAAAGCGTCCAGGATTTTTAAAAGATCATTTAGCAACAAAAAAAGCCGAAGTAAATTCAAGGACAAAACAGATTTATTTTATTTCTAGCATCTAGAATAATAAATACATTGTGATGCTTGGTGATCCAGACTGTCAATCAGTAGCTGCCAACAAAAACACTTGTCAGCCCCAGAAATAACCCCCAACTGAGCTGGAAGGGGTCAGGGCACAAGAAACTGTGTGAAACCAAAGTCCAAATAAGTTGTTGGTGCAAAGGGAGAATGAGGAAGACTCTCATACTGCTTTGCCAGGTCACTTTCGTGACTTTCCTATATTCTACAAAGCACTGGTGTGTTAGTTTCTGTGAGAAGTTTTATTCGTATTGTTTGAAAAAAAAAAGAAAAATAGCAATAGTAGTAGGGTTAGTTGTTAGTTCTTCTCTTTCTTCTAAAGGCTTGCTACCTAGCACCAGGATAAAAATTGGCCTTTCATCAGCTCTTTCATGAAATTTCTCCTTTATCTCAGCTAGATTCATTGGCAAGCTTCCTACTCTTTCCCACAACAGTATCAATGAGAGTTTGGACAGAATACCTGACTTCAAAATATTTCACCAAGGTACAGCTGCAATGTCAGCCTTTTTTTGCCAATATGGAGAAGCAGACCAGAAATGTAACATATCCTAAATAACAAAGAATATAGAGCATTAAAGTTCAGGGGAAGAAGAACATGTGGGTAACAAGAAACTTGCTATCCAAACACATGTGTTTCTATAACCAAGAGAGGAATGTGAAAAGCAACCAGTGTTACTGTTTTATTTACTTTTTCTCTTTTTCCTATTTGGTCACCCTTGTGTGAAAATCACTCTGGGCTCTATGACTTCAAAGGATAATATCTTGTACACAAGGGAAGATACCTTCACCATTTGACTTGTAATTTAATATTATGATAATGTTTTCTTTTAATGAAAGAGCAGAGGTTGTTTATTTGAAAGTTGGCTGCTGGCCACCTCTTTTTAAGCTATATAAGACTATGGTTTCTTAGAGCTGTATGAAACATCTGTTATGAAATTCAGGATGGGAAGAGAAACCCTTAAGACCTGAAGAACTGGGTCCCATCCTCAGCTCTTCCATTAGCAGTCTGGGCAAAGGCAGAAGCTCTGATCAATAATGCATTCCACAGAGATAACACAGATAAATATAGTCAGGCTCCATCTAACATAGAGGAAGCCAAATTCCCAGCTCACACCTCACATTCTCAGATAAGTGACGATGAAGAAATAGTGTTGCAAATAAAGTTGCATGGAGAGAAGAAGAATAAACTCATATGATAAAAGAGGCATACACAAGTGAATTGCTCTCAAATATAAAATTTTTATGTTTGTTTGCCTTTTGGGTTTTTTTATTTTTTTGTTGTTATTGTTTTTGTTTGTTTGTGGTTGCTTTGTTTTGATTTTAAGAACCTGGAGAAATGAGCCTCAGGCAATGCCTGTTGTTTTAAGAATACATCACTGGAGTCCCAAAGTGAATAGTCTCCAGCTGTCACAAGCTGTGCCATCAATTCCTGTTTTACCTAGCAGAAGATATGGTACCTGCTGGAGATTACAGAACATGACAGGAGTGTTAGTGGTAAAGTGTACTTAATAAAACTGACTGCTATATTGTAGCAAAGCTGTGTTCTCATTCACAAGCAGCCACTCATCAGGGTCTCACTTTCAGGCAGCCAAGGGCTGTACCTGTGAGACCTTGGGGAGCCACATGAAGGAGTACAAGACCTCTGTCTTTTTAGAAGAGTAGCATTTGCATTTTGCCACACAGTACTGACTTCCTCAGAATTATTTTGCTCAGAAGCCCCACCCATCACTCTTTATTAAACTCAATGATGAGGGAAAAATATACCACACTGTAATTATGGCAGGCTTCCACACAAGAAGGCAGTATCTGAGTATGTATTGTTACTTCCCACATTACTATAGCCTTCTCCTTATCAGTTTTCTCTAACCTCTCTTTATGGTTTTTGCATTTTATGCATAAACCAAGAGCGAATAAAGGTTCTTCTGCCCATGCTGCTTCTGTCATTTGCTGTAATATGGCTATTTGAACTGGGAAGGAAAGAGGCAGAGCAGTGAACACCCAGTTGAACCAGCAGTTCATAGGACTGGGATCAGCAAAAAAACCACATCTTACTTCTTCATTATGTTATGCCATTAGCAGAGACATTCATGGAAAATATTGTTATTGGTATTAGATCCTAAGCCTGCTCTTTCTTTAGAAATCAGTCTAATAACTGAGTTACAGAGGAGCAAAGAAGGATGACCCTAATTTCTTTATTATCTTAAAAAATCAGGGCAGCAGGCATGCTGCACAGTAAGTACTTTGTTTCCTTGCTGGTAGGACTGGTATATAGAACAATTCGCTTGGAAAGCTTTAAACCAGCGTTTTAGAAATTAAGCAAAGTAATTTCCTTTCAGCATATTCCATTAAACAGGAAGAATCTTAGTTTGTGGGATACTCTTACTTAAGCTGTCCAAAATTGATTTCAGATGTTTAGAAAAATCAGGCTAGTGAAAAGAACTCATACTATTACTATTCATTTTTTTACTCCCGCAATCAGAGCAATCCAGTTACCCATTTTGACACTCCTTCAATACTGCAGCAGTCTTTGTGACACAATTCAAACCAAATCACTGTTTAATGAGGCAGCTCTTTTTCATGTGGAATGCTGCAATTGATACATGAAAACGAAATCAGACTTAATCTTTGGCTCTGACACTTGGCCTGGGTCAGAAAACCCATCAGGCAGCTCTGCTCCATTGCCTCAGATTTGAGAGTTTAGCATCTCAGCCAGCTCTTGCCTATTTTTGGCATTTCCAGCACTCCTGGCACAGGTTGAATGTTTTGTGGTCCTTTCTCATCTAAATTCTCATGACAGGGCAGCCTGGGTCTGTGGCACTTTGTACTCAGTAATCCATGGGACTCAATGGGTCCTGTAGTGCTCTGTTTTTTCTGCAGGAGGCTTGGCTGCTCAAGTAAATCTGCTCTCAGTAAGTCACACACTTGAGGACTCCTCGCCTTGGCAGGCTACACCACCATTACATAAGTCCATGTAGTCTGGCATGAACACCAAACCAGACAAAGAGCCATGAAGAAATCAGGCTGTAAGGATGCTACAGCCTCAATATGTTGAATATATGAATATGAGAATATGTTCTGCATATTCTCAAGCAATAGATAAGCAAAGTGCCCTCCTAGATGTAGAACATATTCCCACTTCCTGCAGAGCTGACCCTCATCTGTAGCAGCCTTTCACCTCTCTGCTGAAATCTAGTCTCAATTCCCATCCACGGATGACATTTTTGTAACTTTCTCTCTGTTCTGGCTCCTTTGCACTGCATTCACTCTCAACTATTTCAGGATTAATTGACTTTCACTATAGAAGCCTGTTAAATACAAAAGCTTTTGACCTCCAACCAGGTCTCCAAATAAGTGAATTTGATGATTCATTTTGAACATCATGATGATATTTCAGTGTAACTAATAGCTGGGACTTTAGATGCCATTTTCTTTAGCTAATTTTATTTCTGCTAACTCAGTTCACAGTACAGTAAGGACTGGGGTTTATGCATAAGAACTGACGTTATTTAAGAGATTTACTGAAATGAGTGACTGACAGTTTGTGGATAATTATCTGCTATTAGTTAATTTTGGATTTTATAATGAGCAAACTGAAACTTACAGGGTATTACTTCCCTGCTGCTTGAAATATTGTGCAATATGTGGGAACAAAGGATTTAATTTAAAGAGAGCCATATCTTTCAAACACCAGAACTAAATTACATTTTTTCCCTGAAGGCATCTGGGTTTTAAAGAACAAATAACACACAAAACATAGACCTATGCACTCTGCAGAGGTTTTCTCTCTAAAAATTAGCAAGGAAATATTAAGAACAAAGGAAGATATCACTAGGCCTAAACTAGTTTAAATTCTCTAAATTAAAATCTAACTATAACCAGGTCTAGAACACAAAGAATTTGGATCAATAAATCAAATAGGTTAATGGTGGTGTCTTAAATAATCAAATTCTGAAATCACCGAATGAATGCATCAGCTAATCAAATCAAATCACAAAGTTAACACACACAGAATTGCTTTTCATCAATCCTCTACCACGAGATTGAAAGTGATGGCTGCTTTGCTTTGATCTGAAGCTGCACCTTGGTTCTGATGTAGCGCAGTGGTCGTGGTGTAGCTGCTGTGAAACTCAACATTCCAAGATTAATTAAAACCTTTAAACAAGTTTTAAGAGAGAGCAGCAAGCTTCTTTCTTGTATCACACTGTTGTTACACAAACTCTTACTCCACTAGTCTTACTTCTGATGTTGTATACAAAGCCCTGAACAATTAATGAAAGTCATTATTGAAACAGGCCATTGGCTCACAATACCAGCTCTGAGTAACAATTCTTCACCTCCTCACTGGTTTCCAAAAGTTCTATCCAGTTCTCATTTACATGCAAGGATCTATTAACAGCATTGTGTTCCACCATTTCAACCATACTGACGCTCCATGTATTTCTGTAGGACAATGAACAAGGAAGTTTATATCCTTCAAGGTTAAAGAAAGAGAGAATGAGACTTCAGTTTGGAGGGTGTTTATTTGCCGTCATGAAAGCTTTGATGCAGATGGCTGCTGTTACTGGTACCAAACAGTGCAGTAGCTTGTAATGAAAACAAAAACTAAAGGAAAATGAGACTTCTCTAAATGGAGAAGTGTGCAAATGACCTGGTCTGTCTAGAGGCTCCTTGTATGCACACTGGGCAGAGGACTCTAAAAAGCAGTACATTGTATGTCTGCCAGCTGTGGGTCAGTAACAGAACTGAATCCTCTCTGGTCAGTCTAGGTGGGATGAATCTCAGTGTTTCAGGACTGACCTATTACACTGGTATATCCAAGGACAAGTGTCTTAACTTCCCAGCCTTCAAAAGTGAACTGGAGACATTTTTCTGCTGATACAAGCGGTGAATCATGAGAAAGTGCCCTTCTCCCTAACAAACATCATTTTTCCCTTTGAAGAATAAAAATAAATAAAAATTATCAGGACTGGGATGGAATTCCACTTGCTCAGGGATTTAGGAACCTCGTTATATCAAATCCAGAGACAGCTAAGTGACTTCTGCATCCTAGAAATAGCTGGTATGATCTAATTCTGTTGTAAGGTGCCTACTCTTGGCTATCTTAGCTGGAGTTTTAAAATGTATCTAAAACAAAAAAAACCACAGTACTTTGACACCTGCCTGTCAAAGCTTGGCCTATCTCTCCACAGAGAATCCCAATGACACTGTCAAAAGGGTCCACAGTGCCATGAATGTGACAAAAGCATTATTCAGCTGGGGTGAACCGAAAATTATGTCGAGGATGCTCCTTTTCTTTTTCCTTTGGAGTAACAGTCGGACAGTACAGACAGTATGAACTTGATTTTAAAGGATGCCAGAATGTTCATAGCTGTAACTCACAGCCAAACCATTGCTTCCCATTCCTCACCCAAATTCATACAGCCTGCTAGCAGCTCTGAAAATTAATAAAACAACCTTCCCAAAACCTCATAGGCATGTTCACACACCTCTTAACCACCATCATATCACAGCACCTGAGAAAATGAGGGAAGTAGAGAAAGCGTCATCTGATTTAAAAGAGATAAATTTTGCTCTCACGTTTTTCAGCGTGTCATTTAATTTATGCAAATTAAAGTTTACCCAGATGCATTTGGATAGGAATTCTTCCAATTCAGTTGCAAGTAAACCGGAATAACAGCTAATAAAAGTAAACCTTTCCTGTTTCTTTCAAGAAGACTAACACCCACCATGGAGTAACGCTGCTAGGAATTTAATGTAGCTTCCTGAATTGGCTACATATTTCTTAACCTTGATATTTACTTGTGACATCAACAGAACTGACACTAACAAAATTTAGAAGTTTCTGTCTTTTTCTTGGTAGGAACTAAGATACAAGATTTCTGATTGCATGTTGTATTATGTTTTCACATAATCATTTGTACACTGTCATTAAATATTCACCAACTTTATACTGTTATGCACAGAACACTTCAATGCTTGGAATTATGGCCAGATGCATAAAATACTCTTTTAAATGCTTTATATTAAATCACTTTGTGTTTCTTACGCTGCCATTTTCTCCAGAAATGGTTACTGCTGGAAATAGCCTTCCTTCCAAGTATTCTATTTAAACTTGTTCCCATCATTCAGACACAGATTTATTTTGGGGGGAGAAGCAGACCTAAGGGTTGGGAAGGACAGGATGAGGCTCTCCTCATTACATGATGCTCCTGGAGCAATATATCAACCTAATTAAGCCCAAACTTCAAATTCATGTTAACTGTTCCACTATGTAATAACTTGTCTATTTTCAAGCATGCTTCTAAGACAACCCATGATCTCTTTTGTCAGCAAGTCCTTTTGCACCATTATGTCTGATTTCTGAAATGTAGATGCTGTGTTAGTATCTGTAACACAGGCTTTCACTGTTGAGTGATTCCTACCCATAAACAAACACGTATCACTTGGTCTCTAAAGCTGTCCTTCCTCTGTCTGGTCATGATTCTATTTTGCTATTGTCAAAGTTTAAAGATTCTATCCTCATGAGGAAGTCAGTAGTTAATACACCGTGTTCCATTCAGTGCTTTCCATTAATTTCAAAATTACCCCAAATCCACAGTTTTTATGAAAAATAATTTAAAAAACCTTGTTTAACTTCTCTCATCAGGCACATCAAAAACCCTGTTGTGCTGTCAGAAGTTCCTTTTATATAATTTTGATTATGGTAACCTAAAAATGAATATGCTTAGATGTTAACGTGTTCTGTATTATTGTCTTCTGTCTTTAAGGTCTTATTGCTGATTCACCTACTTCCACGTAAACTGTGTATTTTTGCAGTATTTCGGCCACAAAGTATAAGCAGATGCTGTCTAACCATTCTTGGTCACTTTCAAGCTTTTTTGGTGGCATGTTGCAGCACAAAATTCAGCATTCAACCTCTTCCCATCAGTCAAGAATAAACATTCATTTCTGTGTTGCACAGTTTGTAGTGATTGGACACCTGGTGTTTTGATGCACATTAGTGGCTGACACAATTCCAATATCTATGTGATCACATATACAACAGCTGTAGGTGCTATCTGTCGAATCTACTAAAATTTTTTCTTAACCCT
Organism: Drymodes brunneopygia; assembly: GCA_013400955.1. Taxonomy (NCBI): domain Eukaryota; kingdom Metazoa; phylum Chordata; class Aves; order Passeriformes; family Petroicidae; genus Drymodes; species Drymodes brunneopygia. The sequence continues at coordinate 54,489 of VZTZ01015574.1, read as the reverse complement.
CCACCCTTTTCTTTGCTGATGTATGCACAAAACTTCCTTGACTGATTTTAGGAAGTCATGGTTGATGCCTTTATTCTCATATGACAGTGATATCTATCAGATAACCACAAGGATATAGATGAGCAATAAAATTACCACAGCATAGAAATAAAAGAAGTGAATGCATGTTCTCCAGTACAGAGGAGAAAGAGAATCTGAGGTCATTCAACAAGGCTAGAAGTATCAAATTATTAACAGATATCCAGTGAACCAGCAACTGGTGTATCTGTCTCTGTAATTAGCTGCTGGATACACACCTTTCCAGAACCCTAGAGATACTAGGGAAGCTGCTGTGGGATTACAAACCTGCATAGGAAAGAAAGGCTCTGTTAAAGAAGAGATCGTGACACACTTTATAACATAACCTGTACCTCAGATCTGGGAGATTTGAATGCACTTGGCTTAGTATTTGGTAGCACAGAGCACAAGACGGAGAAAAGACATGAATATTTACTAAATAGAAATCATAAAACTCTAAATAATCATGCTGAAAAGGCAAATTGCTCCATTAACAGAAGATTCTGTATTTACGAGGGGATAAAAACCCACAGCACATAAATGCCATATAAGAATGTAAGAGCACTAGCTCCTCAGGCATAAACAGCTTAAAAATACAGAGCTTGAACTCAAAAGTTCTTAACAAACTGGCTGATGGTGCTTCTGCCATAACACTCATTTTAGAAAGTCTCAAAAATGCTGAAAGTATCTCAGTATGTAAAGAAAGGGAACATCTGCTTGACATTTAAAAAAGGGCAAAAGGGGAGCCAAATGATATGCCAGATCCTGATCACAATCTTGAAGAAAATAATCGAATAATGTATTATGTCTGACTAATTAACAATAGAAATACAGATAAAAACACAATGTTTAATGGAATAAAAGTTCATTTTAAACTCACATTAATCTTTGGAGACTATAATGGCGCTGTCCACATGAACATTTCCTACAGATCCTAAACTCTTTGCGGTCTTTCCATACCCTAAAGTTGCAACAAACCCACCAATTTAAAACCACACCTGCAGCTGGTGATTTTAGGGACATACTCCACCAGCTTTCCGAAACACGGCAAAAAAATTACTTCTGAGATCTTTTGGGCTAAATCTGTCTGAAAACACACTCTTGATTACTTCATGATTTTTCTTTTTTACTGCATTTATTAGTTCACTAGCTGGTATTGCATTCTTTATGATCCACTCTCTGGTGCAGATATTAAAGAACACGCTAGGTCTCCAGGGAATAGACCACGAGGTGTTAAGGCAGCAAGCTCCTGCCTTCCACAGTGATATTCAGATGCTTTCATGTAATAGAAACGAATAATAAACTGATATCTTTTGACAGGGACCTTCCAGCTCTGTTCACAGACAGCGGGTTTCAGAAGCATACAAACTTTGCATTTTCTGTTTCCTATTTTTTAAAGAGAATTCTTTGTCATCATATTTGAAACTATTTGATCTGATTGCTGACATTTATGTACTCTTGTTCACACTCTGTGTCAGACACAGGTTACTAATAGGTGTGCAATTGATTCTAATGCCAGGGAAATGTTGCTCATATGACCTAACAACTGATTTCCTTCTAGTGCCCAATATATTTTTCCCAGTAACTTGCTTCATCCTTCTTTTCCCTTACAACACAAGTATTTCAACTTTTAGCTTAACTTTCCTGTTAACATATCAGATTTACGCAGCTCTATGAGAGCTTGTAGTCTTGTGGTTTCACTTTGTCAGAAAGCACCATATTTCTCAAATTGTATTTTTATACGAGACTATGTATACAGGATTTTTTTGCTCAACTTCATCTAGCAGTATGCCTACCACCAGTACCCTGGCAGCAGCTTTGTGGAGCAGCACAGAAGATTCCATCCTCTATAATTTCTCTGCAATACTGCCAGGAAAATATGGAAGCACTGCCACAAGCCTCCTCTCAGTATTTGCCAAATTCCTTTCCAGAAGGAGAGATTCCAATTGCTCCATGCCAAAATTTAGTTTTCATAGGCATAAGTTGTTAAAAGGTAGGACGCACAAGAATATTGGTAAGAGATTAAACTGTGCCTTACCATAAATTGTCCAGCAAATATATAAGAGTGGGATTTATGACTTCAGGCACCTGGTACTTGGGTGTTAACTCTAAGCTAGTTCACAGAGAAGACAAGCTCTTCTCTGGCTAGGCTTAAACTACTCACTTCTGAATAGCCCCAGGTGGCCCAAAGGACCTCCATTGTCAGTGCCATGCAGTGAATCGATTTGTCACACCTCCACTGCGTACCCCTTAACACGTGTTAAGAGCCTCTACCACGACAGTGAAAGACTGGTGTTTGAAACAGACCTTCAGTGGCTAAACTAGGTCACAGAAAAGTGCAAGACTGAAAACGGAATCTTCTGTCAATATCCATTGCATTCTTCATGATCAAGACCTCAGATTAAATTCCCCAGATTAAATTCCCCAATGCTCGGTGTTACCTATGTTTCTTTCTGTTAGTGCCCAGACTATCATCTGTAAGAAGGGGTCAAAAGAACTGTTAATCCTGTTCATTCTTTGATGTCTCCTGTAAATTCTTCAGGGTCACATCCTATTCTTTTACTCCTTGCATTCTCCTCCCCCACAAAAAAGAGTCAGGACGTCAAAAAGGGAGAGGATGTTTATATTATGCTGTGAAGAACTTTGGCATCTACTAGTAACTTTGAAGAATAAACCTGAAGATAAAAGATACAGATCCCTGTCCAGCAGTCACATGGCATAAAAAGAATGGTTTACAAGGAAATGGATCTCTAGGGAGTAATTTGAAGTTAAAAAAAGATTTCTACATGCAGCCCAGGGAAATGCAGAGTTTTATCAGCACTGGCACAGTCCCCAGCAAAGGAATTAGCAAATGTGGAAGAAAAAGAGCTCACATAATGTCCACTCAACTGTGACTAGGCTAACTGCTGTGAAAAGTGTTTCCACTTAATCTGCACTGACCCCTAACCACCTAATGCCTAGGACGTTCCTGCTTATTGAATGGAGATAAGTGGAGAGAAATCATGTCAAGGAGGAGACAAACCAGTATCATGAAACCCAGTCATGACAATTAACAAAGAGATAAAGAAGGAAAAGCTGAAAATCAAAATGGAGTCAGAATAAAGACTCCCTACATCAAACATCTATTGATTTCTGAAGGAACACTGCAAGGTAGTCTATGACTGAACCAAAATATGTGAATTGAGAAGAAGGATGTAAATATACAATGAGAGAAGAGCGAGAGAATCTGTTTGGAGTTTAATAAGAATTACTAATTTTCCAATTTCGTTTGTACAAAAAAGCATGAATTTAATTAGAGATGGAAATGAAACAATGTAAGACATGCAAATAATATACCTGTCCAACAAGAGGGCAGTTCACAACTTTTTAAATCCCAGCCCAAGACTTGGCAAAGTAAAAATGGATATTTTTTACTTTTAATGACAGAAATTATCTTAAAACCTGCTACTTCAGCCCCTCTCCAGAAGTGGACATGTTTGCATGAATTATAATTAAGAAATTGGAGGAATATTTTCCACAATCTAGCACAACTGACAAAAAACCCACCGTGGATAAATTACAGACCACATCACATTACTCTTCAGTGCCACAGATTTAACTGCAAGAGAGAATTAGAAATAGATACTTGAAAGGCAGCAAGTAACTAAAACCACCAGAAAGCAATGACCATAAGGCAAAAAGATATACTAGGATGAACTACTGGTTGGCAGTTTTGAATCATCACAATAGACACTTTCAGAAGTAGAGAGCAGAAATTAGTGCACCCGAAGTATTTAGACAGTTCCACATGGTCACGGTGTGCTACAGCCCAGAGGGAGAAAAGATGAGCTGAGCAGAGTGTAAAAAAGGGAAGTGCCAGGGTACACAAGCTGCCTGAGGCCACGGCCTTGAACAGAGTGCACTGAACGCAGAGGAGCAGGTCTGTGCACAGCTACTGAAATCACTGGCAAGAAGCAGCAGCTACAGGAGCACCAAGTTACAGGGGTAACCTCAGACTCAGCAGTGCAGGCAAAGCTGAGGACAATGACAGTGCCGGGGCAGGGAGACACCAGATCAGTCTGAGGAGGTCAAAAATTAAGAAGGTAAAGGAAAGGTCTCAGACAGAAGGAAGAATTTGTCAAGGAAGGATATCAGAGACCAAGAAGGCCCTCCTCAACAGCAACAGGACAAGAAGTACGAAATAGATTTAGATGCCCTTTGTCAATGAGAGGTCTGACAGGCCACAGTGGCATGGCTAGAAATCCACTTTCTGAGGTGTAGCATATTTGAGGTCAGTGAAACTTCTGTTGGAATAAAAACTGTGAACTAGCAGGGACCTGAAGGAAAAAAGGTAAGACTGGGAGTAGTCATCAGGAAATTATTCTGTGCAGGCAGGGCTGGGATGCTCATTTGAATTTCAGCACCAATATAAACAATCTTCTTAATAGTGAGACAGTTTAATAAGCATGGAGTCCTGATGGTATGCTGAACATTAAAAAGAGTGATGGCTTCATTGCCCACTGCTTCAGAGTAACATGAGAGCCAAGCTGGCTGAGGAAGGTGAGTCTGGGCAGTCTCCTAAGATCTGTACGCTTCTCTTATGGAAAGGATTAGGACTAAGCTCATTCACACCATTCAAGGTATTTACCATCTGAAAGATGACTCCCCAGTATGAATACCTTCACTCACAGCCAGTACAATGAAAGAGGTGCAGAATCTTTTTTCAAACTGCAATTGGAATTATTGTTGTGAGCAATGAAATTTGAGTAACAGAATTCAAGTGGGTGGGACAGGCCTGGAATTCAGAACTTCCTTGAAGGACTAAAAGTCAGGGATAACTTAGACTACCTTATGGCTTTTTGACAAATTGCTTCTTTATTTTCAAGGACATTTCTGTCATTTGTGCCAAGACCTGAACTTTATTTTTTGATCCAAAAAAATCACCCTTGTGTTGAAAAAATACAACACAGTTTTTGCTCATGGCCTAAAACAACATTACCAACATGCATGAATTGTACCACTCTGTTTTTTAGGAAACTGACTTTGCAAACAGAAAAGCAATCACCTGCATTTCAGTTTTATCTTTTATTTTCCCTACTAGTAAAGAAATATACAAGGCAGTGGGGATGATAAGTCAGATGCTCCCACTGCTCTCAGAACTCATAAAGCAGAAGACAGACAGTTATGTTGTCAAGAATTACTAGGACTGAAAGAATCCTTACTTATTGTTACATTTCATTTCATTTTATTTTTGGTTCCCAAGAGAGTAAGGTGCAGTTTAGAGTGAAGTGTGGTTTAGAAATGAGATCTTTGGGCTATAATACTATACTTCTCAAGTGGAAAGAACCTAAGCAAGGACGTTTCCTATAAAGGCTTTTATTCTACTTCTGACACGAAGTCCTTGAATATAATGAGCTGTTCCTTTCCTTTAAAAGATCCCTTCAGAATCAGTGCTAAAATAGAAATGGTGAAGTTGGGAATGTCTACCCTGCCGAGGAAGAGGGCCAAAGATTACTGTCTCTCATTACTGCAAGGTTGAGCTTAAGGGTTTGACAACTTTATGAATTACTCAGTAGGCTGGCACAGCCAACAGTATTGTGGCTATTCTGATACTTTTTACGCCTGTGAACTGCTTTGAAAATATCCTCCAGTTCTAAGATTCAGATGGCTTCATGGAAGGGAATGAGTAGTAGAAAATCTAAATGGCTGATAGGTCATAGACCACACCAGCGCTGATCTGATCCATTTTAAGACAATGGGGCCTCTCTCATTCATTCCTTTCAAAGATGTTTTAGTCAGTCTTAAGCTTCATGATAGAGATGAGAATGTCACAAATAAACACCACCCCAGTGAGAAATCAATGCAAGAATATCAAAACAAGAGAAACCAGAATGCGCGTCTGCAAAAAAACAAAGATTCTTGGAAAAATTTCTGACTTCCTTTCAGACCATGGGTAATTTGATTAAACACTAATGAAAAAAGTAGTGCCTGAAAGAAAATGGTTGGGGACAGTCCTGAGCTATTTAATTTACAGGCAGTAAGGACACATAATTGGATGCATTTCTGGATATATCTGGAAAGTGCTTATTTGCATGAGAAACAAGCACATAAAAACCACTGGATACAAACAGAACACATAAATATTGAATTCTCTGGGTATCTCATATCAAGCTCTTAGTTTTGTGCAAGAGAAAATAAAACTATCTTCTATTAGTGTGAATTCATGAAACACTGTGGCTGCTGGAGGCCAGACCTGTTTCACCTCCACTTACCTTGTGATGTACTAAGTTCTTTTGGAATCATGAGAAGAGCACTCAGGCTCTGGAGGTGATAGGAGGGGAAACAATAGGAGGTCATCAGCTCATTTCAGCTTTAACCAAGCTTTTATCAGAGAATTATGAAAGATACTGCATATTCCAGTAGAGCGTCCCTAAAGATCAGTGTCTGACTACTGCTGTCCTGGGGCTACAGTTTTTTCACTGGCAAAGGGTCAGTCCAGACCTGTCCACACAAGGCAGAAAAATGAGATTTCTATTCTTCAGTCTTCAAATGAACAACATAAGAACAGCAGACAGCCTTAGTTCTTTGCTCCCAGGACACCAGCCAGCACAACATGGAAAACAAACAACATGAGGTCAAGAGTTTGTGCAGTTTTCTTCTCTGTTCATCCCCATTAAAAGCCTGAATCACAAGTCCTAAAGCTAATGCTCCCCCAGTGCAGTTTATCAACATGGAGTCCTTTATAAAAGACTTAAGTCTTTTACTCAGAGTGGCATGTCTATAACAGTTAACACTGTTCATTCTGTTCTGTAATGTTAACACTGTTTAATTCCACACAATTCCTACATTTCCAGTGCACACTCTTCTGATATCCAGAAAGGCACTACCAGACCAAGGATGGGTTTCTTGGCTTGTCATGCCCACCAAATGCAGCACACCTGTCAATTTCAGCACATTTACATCATGTGTGGGCTACTCATCCAGCATGTCACTTTTCCTTTTCAGTTCTAAACAGCCTGCAATTGTAGCTGTAATTAGCAGGTTATCATCCACAAGAAAAGACCAAATTCATATTTGAGTAGCACTGATTTTTTCTGTATATGTTTGTCAAGAGTTCTCATTGCCCACTTGGTACTTGACTAGATATCATCCCAATGGAGGAGAGAGTGTTCAACAGAACTTCTTCCAGATCTCTCACAGAATCACACATCTCAAAACATTCTCTCTGTACCAGCTTCCCCTGAAAAAGCATCAACATCTCTGCGTCAGGAAGTTGCAAATGACACTGTAAATACAAGAAGTGTACCAAGAACTTCCAAGAATCCCTGTCACCACAACGGCCAGCTGCCTGGTCAATAAAAGCTACTGTTTCTTTACAAACAGAGTATGAACATCCCTTTATTTACAGTAATGAGAAGGTGTGACAGAGCACTCTGAGGGATCTGCACAGTCAATAGTAGACAGTATACTCTTTTGGAAGCACATGTTGAAGCATCTCACTACAAGAAAGACGTTGAGGTGCTGGAGCATGTCCAGAGAAGAGGAGTGGAGGTGGTGAAGGCTCTGGAGCACAAATCTTACAAAGAGGGCTGAGGGAGCTGGGGTTTTAGCCTGGAGGAGGCTGAGGGGAGACCTCATCTCTGTCTACAAGTACTTGAAAGGAGATTCTAGTCAGGTGGGGTTTGGCCTGTTCTGCCAGATAACAAATGAGAGGACAAGAAAAAATATCCTTAAGGTGAGCCAGGGGAAGTTTAGACTGGACATTAGGAAAAGTTTCTTCATTGAAAGGGTGGTCAGGCACTGGAACAGGCTGCCCAGGAAAGTGCTGGAATCACCATCCCTGGAAGTGTTCAAAAGATGTGTAGATTTGGCACTTGGGGACATGGTTTAGTGGTGGACTTAGCAATGCTGGATTAACAGCTGGACTCAATCTTAAAGGTATTTTCCAACATAAATAATATTATTATTCTATTTGCATTGCCCTCTGTTGCAAACAAGTGGTTTGTGCTGTTTAAAGAATCAGAGTTAACTGTTTTGGCAAAAAGCAAGTTTTCATATGAATTTGTAACTTTAACAGAGTTCAGTGGCAAGTTTCGCTCTATTACTGACCAAATGAATGAAACATAAAGAGGAAAATCAAATCAGAATCAAAGGATATAAACACAAAAGATAAGGGTGCGGAAAGGTTTAGCAGCACTTAATCATTAACTGATTTAACAATTATAAAGCAGTCCATCCAATAGGATTTACAATAATTATAACAGTGACTTAATTACAGATTTACATTAACAACATTCATAGATAATCAGGTCACATACATGCACACAGGAAAAGAAATGTATACATCTACATCTATGTATGTTTCCCCACACAGGAAGTAATTTCATCTTGTGTTAAAAAAAACAGTGCTACGTACCCTGCCATGGTGTTGTAACCATATCTAAAGTATCCAAGCTAGAATCTGTTACTGTATTCTCTTATATCTCAATATTTTTGGATGGCTGGTTAGAAGTGGTTTCTGGTGGGACACTGAATATCTGCTTCACTGTCTTCTACTCTGAGAGCCTTCTCAGAGAAGGTGAGGTTTTGAATCTGCTCTCAAGGGTGATGGGAAGCCAGCTCTGTTCCCAGGACACCAGAAAGGCAGTGCTGAGTGCTCTTCATGGACACAACCTTGTGAAGGGGGAGGCTGCAGCATGCCGGGCACAGGGAGGCCTGCACTTGGCTTTGAAGATAGTCATGGACACTGCAGTATCTGCACATCAGCATGCTGAGGGTGCTCAGAGAGTGCCCAGGCTGGTGTGTCTGAGGAAGGTGCGGTTACTGCGCCAGGGAAGGTGGACAAACACCCACCCTCCTATTGCCTCCCCAGCACAGCCTTGCAGCTCTAGAGTCAAACACCTTTCAAACGTCTTCCTCACAGCTTCAGCTAGAAATTGTTGCCAGCATCCAAGGTAGGGACCACAGCTTTGCCAGCAAGTACTCCAGCAGAATGTGGAGTCTGCCAGTGCCAGCTGAGACTCCCAAATGGGCTTCCCAGCAGCTGAGCCTCTCAATGCCAGCTGGACTCCAGAAGAGGAAAGCAGTCAAACAAACACTCAGAGGAGGCTAAGAAGGTGGAATGTGAAACTGAGCACAGGTTTAAGCAATGTATTAACAGTTTGTCAGACAAGATTTCAAAGGTCTTCCTCGCATCATGGTTAGCACCCTCTGCTCCTGTAACTCCTGGTTCCAAAGCACACCTAGCAAGAGTAATTTGTGCTTTTTTCTTTGCATACACTTACTGCTTCCTCTTTATGCATCTGGGAATGAGGGCTTTGAAAGTAAAAGCATAAAGTCATGAGGTGATTGTTTTGCATTCTTTTAAAGCTCATGCCAGGTGCAAGTAAGAAAAGCAGATAAAGAAGCTGTGTACTTCTTACAAGACCTAAAGACGCCATCCACCCTTCACTGAGCTCAGCATGCCAGGTACTCTTATCCACTGTGTGTAAGAGTTACCAAGACACACTCAAAAGAGCAAGACAGCAGCAGGGCTGAAAAAGTGCAGGGAATTTGCAATGGTTTTGCACAGCACACAAAATAGCCAGAAAGGTTCCAAAACCCATAAAACTGAATTTGACTTTGGAAAACTGATAGCATTCAGAATACAGCTCTGTCAAAATGATAAGGCAGAGTGAGAAAGAGAAACTGATTCGTGTATTTTAGTCAGCATTCACAAAAAGAACTTGCTTCAAAAAGCACAAGCATTTGGCTGCACCTAGAAAACAAACACCAGCAATTACAGCCATCTTCTCTCTTCTCTTTCTTCCTAATATGAAACCATACTCTGAAAATTGACTCAGTGTCACAAAGGACTGAGCTGGCATGAAGAATATCAATCAGGTCACCACAAAAAAAGAGGGAATTCTGCATGTATGCATCGGTGCCTTCTCAGGAGCAGATAAGGATACTTTATGGAAAAGTAATACAAATGTACACCTTCAAGGAAAACAATTTTGTGCCCTTTATCAATGGAAAAACCAATGCTCTTAGAAAACTGAATCGATAACCCAACATTCAGTGTGAAAGAGTAAATTTTTTTAAAGCAAATTTCCACTGAAATGGAGTTACAGATTCAATGGAAAAGCCAATGCTGTTAGAAAACTGAATCGGTAACTCAACATCCAGTGTGAAAGAGTAAATTTTTTCAAAGCAAATGTCCACTGAAATGGAGTTACAGATTCTCTTTAATTATTTTTTACTTTAAAAAGGAAAAAAATTCCGTAATTCTTTTCACTGGATCTATTTGAAGGAAGAACATATACTGTTTTATATCTCAGCACAGCTGAATAAGGGAGATAAAACACGTAAAATAGGACAAGGACTAAGGCACCAAGGCTAAGGAGTCTTCCCCAAATCACAGGGAAAACTTGTGGCTGAAAACTAACCCTAGGAAATCTGACTCTCCTTACCATAGTGTAAGAAAGGTAGGCAAAGAGAGCTGGAAGGTTGAGTTGCCTAACTTAAATACACGCTAAAAGGAAAAAATGATGTATTTTGTGCATTTTCTTTTAGGAGTATGTTAGGTTGATTGAAAGAATGACAAATGTCTCCAGTGCTGCCAGTGCTTATAATTCTACTCTGAATTCAGTTCTCTGTAGTGTTTTTCTTAAACATGCAGTTTCTGGAGCCATGTAATACATGAAAATTACAGCAACAAAAATGACTTAATAGTTACCCAGGATAGCAAACACAAACTGGAAAGACTCAGAAACCAGATGGCTCATAAATATGTTTAATTTGATGATTTTTAACCCTATCTGTGAAACCTGAGCTTGGAGAATTTAAAAACCAGAAAAACAGTGCTTGCTATACTTCTTGCCTTTGCAAATCTCAGAAATACTATGCAAAGGTACTTTGACCAGATTTATTTCTTATCCTTTCCTGTATTTGTGTCACAAAGAATGAAAAGATATGCTGAAGAATATTCCTGTATATAGCTGATGTTACTTTAAAAGCTCATGGGAGCACTTCTGTGTATGCTAGAGAGTATGAAACATTTTGTGCATAAAATTTAAGCCTGGGCTCAAAACTTTGTTACTGTCTTCCTTTCAGATGATAAATGTAAACCCCCACTCTCCACCTTCAGAAGAGATTCAGTCCTATCTGTAAATGTTTAAGAGCACCTCCTCTTAACAACACACAGTATGGCCAAAGCTGAAAACAGACTATTTTGTCTGAAGGGCTAAAGGGGAGGCTTGAACAGCACACAACATCATGGTGTATCTCTTATTCCTCAGTGCCATAGCATCAATGATAGGATTCAGACTATCAGCCCAAATTCGTCCTCTAAAACTGTTACAAGTTTTGTTAATTGGATGCCAAAAAACTGACACATTCCAAAAATAAGAAGCTGTCAAAACCAGAACTAAATGATAGCTAAAGCAAATATTTTTCTGGTTAGTAAAACAGGACTGTAGGTGTTTTCACAGAGGTACAAATTCATAAGGCAGTTGCCAGCTCACTGACACCAAGCTGACAAGGCTGGCATTGAGCACTTGCTCCGTTGCAGAGACTGGAAAGCAGGCATCCCTAAGCTAGATCAGGGGGTGTGCACATAGTCTGAATTCAGGTGTCTAATCCTACAGGCTGGCTTCACAAGATACTTATTTCAGTGTCTGTTGGGAGAGACTTAGGAAAAAACCCCAACAGACTAAGAGTTTCCCAGAACAATTCCTTCTGCCCCAGCCCACCTTCCTTTTGACCCCAGTATGAGATTGATCCCCTTCTCGTCCTTGTGCAGCAATCATCATCTCCTCAGAAGTACCTACAATAAGCTGTATAGGGTCACATTGGAACTGAAACATTAAAACAATGTGCAAACCAAGAAAGCCAGATTTTAACCTAGATCATTTCAAAGCATCCCTGCAGTACAGCTGACACAGCTGAGATCATGCTACCACTTTGGGGTTGCCTAGAGAGTTTGAGATGGGCATGCAAGCTGGAGACACAAGCTGAACATCATCCAGATGTTGACCTCCATATTCACTCAGTCTCCAGAGCCCTAAGAAACCAGCAGAAGGATCAGCACTTCTGTCTCTGAAATTCTGCATTTACTTGTGTGTTGGTTCTGGCTGAGGTAGAGTTAATTTTCTTCACAGCAGCTGGTGTGGGGCTGTGTTTTGGATTGGTGCTGAACACAGGGTTGATAATATAGAGATGTTTTTGGGTTTTGCTGAGCAGTGCTCACACAGAGCTGAGGTCTTTTCTGCTTTCCAGGCTGCCACGGTGGTGAGTGCACTGGGGGTGCATGGGAGGTTGGGAGGAGACACAGCCAGGACAGGTGATCCCAGCTGACCAAAGGGATATTCCAGACCATATGGCATCATGCTCAGTATATGAAATGTGGGGAAGAAGAAGGAAGTGGGGGATGTTTGGAGTGATGGTTTGTCTTCCCAAGTCACCATTATGTGTGATGAGGCCCTGCTCTGGAAAATGATGAACACCTGTTTGCCAGTGGGAAGGAGTGCATGAATTCTTTGTTTTATTCTGTTTTGTTTGGTTTGTGTGCACAGCTTTTGCTTTCCCTGTCAAACTGCCTTTATCCCAACCCATGAGTTTTCTGACTTTCACGCTTCTGATTCTCTCCCCACTCCGACTGGTGAGCAAGTGAGTGAATGGCTGCATGGGGCTTCATTGTTGGCTGGGACCGAACTTCAACAACTTACATAAGTTACCCCTCACCTTTCTCAGTGGAAGAATATCAATATCAGTATTAATTGGGTTGTTGATTCTCATCAATCCTTCTTGCAGCCACAATGCAATTCCCACCACTAGTAAAATAACTTCTCCAGTTTATTCTACATATACCTTAGCACAAAAGTGATTGCAATTTCTTCTGAAAATTAATTGAAAAATAACTATTGGCTTGATTTATCAAAGCTTATAACCTCTACACTCACATGCTGCACAAATCCCTGAAAAATTGTAATCTCTATATAAAATAGGTAATTAAAGTATTATCACACAAAATCACAAGCAACCCCTGAGTAGTGTACTGTTTTGGATAACTGCATCCACTGAGGGAAGACAATATGTTTAAAGCAAAAAGGTTTTCCACATATTTTCAGGACCTGAAATAAGGAAAAAAAAAAAAAACCTGGAAAAACCCCAATATATTTTTCCATTCAATAATTTTCGCACACACACACATATATATATGTATGTACACAAGAAGGCACACAAGAGAGAAAAAAAATTGTGTAGGAATCAAAATATGAAGGTAAGAAATAAAAAAAACGCATGCCCTGTCCAAAATTTAGCAAATAAAAATGAAAATGGATTTTGGAAGGGAAATTAAATGCTTGTGGCTCATCAGAGCAATCTAGCAAAGCCCTAGATGAGGTGAAAAGTGCTAGATCTGCATACATCTCCCAGTTTTCTATCCATCCAAATAGCTGGAACACAAACCCTTTTAACACAGCTCAATAAAACCCAGCTTGGTTTACTCATCTTGTTTTGCTTATAATTAATTTACAATTTTATTTTTTGCAAAATTTACTGACTTTTTTCTCTAGGACTGCAACAGCCTGACAAACACAAAGTCAAACTCTGAGAAAGTTTAGACTCTTCTAAGAACTTGACAGATCTTGAAGGGCCAGGAGGCATATGGGACTTCAGGAGAGTTGAAAAAATTAGTGATAGCGATGACTATGCTATCAGGGCTTAAACAATTCATAAAGTCTCACTAAGCTCTAGGCTGAACTCTTCACCTGCATGGGGTTAAAGAAATCTTCCTTCAGAGGTTTTAAATACTATTTGGTTCCTGCAGTGACTATAAACACAGAAAATGCTCCTGTTGTGAACTACATACTTTAAAAGTGTTACTCATGTAAAGGGATCGGAGCTCCAGCACAGTACACTTCAAAAAGCCACAGAGAAAACTGTAAAAACATGTTAAAAACCATGGAAATTTTAAGCAGTCATGCTTTTCTATGATTCTATTTACTGAAGTCAAAGTAATAAATAGGCCTTTAATCACTCAGAGCTCAGTAGGAAAAAAAATATAAACAGCAAATTCTTGGAAAATTTAAACTGCAGTTAAATATAACAACAGAAAGAGAAAATTAAAAACAATCAAGGCATCCAAGGTATTAGAAGTGTCTAAGCATAATCATTCATGTGCCTTACAATGTCTAAAATATTAGTGAAGGCACATGGGTCTGCAAAACCACCAAATGAATTATCCAGTGAAGCAAAGCCGTTGTTCAGTTCTGCTCCAGAGTGAGTTCAGCTTTGCCTGAGGTTGCTCGAGTTCAGGCTGACAGCTGCTAACCCTTCTTTTAGTAATCCAAAACCACACTGGCTGGGCTCCTCATCTCCATTGGAACAGAATTCCTCCACCCTGCTCCACCACTCAGCCCTGGCCACCTCCTATCCTCCCTGTGCATCCCCATGGTTTACTCCTGCCTCCCTAAGGCCAGGAAAGCAGAGCAGATATTGCAAGGTAGAGCTACAAGGGAAAGTGCACAAGCAGAGTTCACCCTCAGCTTATAGAAAAACATCTTGGTCACAGCTGCAGAGCCTCTCAAACCAGCCCTGCATCACTGCATGGAAGTAGGTGCTTCCAAGAGCACCTCTGATGAGAAAATTGTGTCTCCAGCCAACTGTGACTCTGAACCCATAACCTGTCTGGTTCCATTTTCATTGAAGTTCCAACGTGACAGCCAGTTCTGCTTCAGGGCAGGAAAAAACTTCCAGTTTGGGTTTCTATTGGCTCCTGAATAGCGTAACAGTTCTTCACCAGAACAATGTAGGAATAGATACTTCACACCTCCTGTACTTAATTCTGTGGAACAGAATACCATCACATCCTTCCATGTCACTTATTACTGTCACTCTCAGTTACTTTATGACTCCTGTATTTTTAATATATAAATATGTATCACCATAAACATAGACACAGAGGAGAGGTGTGGATGCTCTAACTCCAGAAAGTTTGGCTGTTTATGCCCTCAAACACATGCTGTGCTACAAACTGGGAAAAAAAAAACCTAACTGAGCAACTGAAATACATGAATAAATGCATCATTCTTGGCTGATAAGCCAAAGCTTATGGGATTTCAGAAACCAATTAGCTGAAAATCTGTGATGTCTTATTAAAAGACACGGTTCTCCCATTAGTCAGGGCAAAAGTTCATCTGATTTGCAAGGTTAAATCTGTGCTTCTTGAAAAGACTTCAGCATTTAATTCTATAATTCTATATTACAATTCCATATTTCACTCTCCTTTTTGACTAACTCTGATGAGGCTGCTGCATGATAGGTTTTTAAACTCAAACAGTGCCAATGTCAGGAAGGTTTATACCTTCCCAGATAATACAATAGA
Source organism: Drymodes brunneopygia (assembly GCA_013400955.1). Classification (NCBI taxonomy): domain Eukaryota; kingdom Metazoa; phylum Chordata; class Aves; order Passeriformes; family Petroicidae; genus Drymodes; species Drymodes brunneopygia. The sequence continues at coordinate 39,086 of VZTZ01015574.1, read as the reverse complement.
ATTGTTCAGTGGGAAGGGATCTGCAACAGTCATATAGTCCAAGCACATAAAATAAATATAAAGCCAGCTGAAAATCTTAAGAAGTTTTACACCAACAAGTGGAGAATTGTGTAAAGTTTCATGTTTTTACAGCCAACTTTGTGTTAAGGAGAACATACAGAAAAGCAACCTGAAATTCTCCTAAACAGATAACATTTGTTCTGTGAGTGAATGCCTCACTGAAATTCTGAGCTCTTTATTTACTCAGTACACATGGCAAAGATGCTTTTTCTAGGTGAGGAAGACTGGAATGCCACCTCTGTTTCCTTTTATGTCATTTCCCTCTGTTTCCATTTCTCCTCATGGGTCCAGTTGTGCTGGTGTGACACAACTGGCAGAAGGTGCAACATGGAGAGAGCCCACCTTGAGGGAAGCTCATAACAACACACCCGAAGGGAGAAAAATGCTTCAATGACACCCTGCCACTTGCCTGGAAGCTGGAATCCTATAAGCACTGCAGAGGTCTGGAGAGGTCCTGACACCAGGTTTGCTTAATTGTAAAGGTTCTATGTCTTGACATCCCTCTTGTGCATCCAGCACAAAAAGGCAGGAACCTGATATTCCCCAGGCACAGGCCCTTCATAACCCGGTGGTGCTGAACAGGTCACAATCTGAAACAAAGGCTCTACATGCTCCTCCTGCAACACGTAACACACCAGTGTGATTTGTCACCACTCTCATAAGGGAACTGTTCTCCCTAAGCACTCGGAGCACATCTGTGAGCTACAAGTCACCTCTCACCAAACACTACAATTCACCCCTTTTCCAAGCTGGCCTGCTCTCCTGCCTGCCGTGGGTTTCATCTTTGTGCATGCTGTTCGCAGGCCACATCAAAGCACTGGGTTTGTTACATGCCAGTAGAGGGGAGAAGCAGAGGAGCAATTATAATGGAATGGGAGGAAGAGGAATTGTAAGAGGAAGGACTGATGCTGAGAGGCAGGAAAAGACTATAAGCCTGATCCAATTAATTAACATAATTAATGTCATTATTTTCCTCCTCTGATTTAAGGATTCAATACAGGAATGCTTACTTGTAAGAGTCTCAGATAAAAGTCTCCAGACACAGAAGGCAAGATGTTGCATGGCTGTAACTGTATTCCCATAGACATCCATCAATTTATGTTAACTATGAACCTTGTGGTGTCCTTCCTCTCCATATATTTCTGGAAGGAGCTCGCCTGCCTCTCCTCTCAGCAACCACTTTGTGTTTCTGCTTTTACTAAAGGTTTGCAAAAAGTTATTTTTGTTTGTTTTATTTCTGAGGAATTTGATCCAATACCAAGCTACAAAGAGTACCAGTCACTGTCTGATGTAGAGTAACGAGCATCAGCCTAAGGACAACCACCTGCATGCACAAATCTAAGTACAAAGAGGAATGTGGTGTTATGAAACAACCAGGAATTTTAATACAGGATTTTCCAAGTTATTGGCAAGTCCAAAGACATCTTAAAAAAACAAAACAAAAAAAAAACCTGTCACAGGTCAACCAAAACATCTTCCAGATCAGAGGTTTTATAAAATTGCAAAGACCAACACGTTTCAGGGCGCGCTGGACTAGAACAGCTCATGTCAAAACTAAACATTGATATGAAATAATGTTTTATGATTTTTAAATAAATATTCCAGGTTTCTGAATGCAAGGTTTTTCTGAGCAAAAGTTTGAAATAAAAAAAAATAATAATTAAAGCATGTAGATTTATTCTAACATCTCGGTATGAACTAACTGGTGCATACACAAAACAAATGACCAAATGTAACAGCTCAACATAGACCACTTTATGAAGCATTTTAGTGTCACATATCAGCAGTTTTCACTAAAATTAATTTAAGATTAAAATCTCTCTCCGCTCTCGTCACAGTCATCACAGATGCACTTCTACACACCAGCACAACCAGCATGCACTCCTTCACATATACAAGCAGGCTGAAGACAGGGACCCTCCTGTGGATCTCTTTGGGACTACAGGGAGTGGGAGAGGAATGCTTTTGAAACTTCACTGGAGTGAGGCATCCTTTTCTCCAGCTTTGATCTTATGCACTAATTAGCAACTGTGCAGCTATGTAACATGGAAAGAAAGACGGATTTGTTCTATGGCTGCTCATAAGACATTGACTTCAGCTCTAAAGTAACAGTACACATGGCTCACTACCTGATTTCCACCTCCTCCAACTTAGCCATGCCTCCTGATGCAGTTTGGAAATCCCTGGTGTTTGTCTGCATGTTCTCCCTTACTGTGGGATTCGCATAGATTTATCATATCCTTTCCCACAATATTTCAGAGTCCTCGACTTTGTAATGGCTATGACTTAAAAAGAACTGTCTTGTTTTCATTTCAAGGCATCCACCCAGTATTCGACTTTCAGTGACAGCCATAGTGCCTTGAATTGGATATTCAGACTAGGCACAGTATATGGAGACATGCTGTCATTTGCACAGTAAAGGACTGTGAATACAACTCCTAAGACAAATTTCAAGGATCATTCAATGTTCTTCCGGTTGGAGCCATTTAAGCGAAACCACTACTGTACCTGTGTGCTACTTTAACTGAGCAGAGATTAGGCACAAGAAGAAGAAAATAAGAAAAGAAGAATTTTGTCTCAATGAAAAGAAAAAAGAGAACGCTAGGTCTCATCCCTTCCACCCTTGACATTCCCTCCTCCAGCAAAGGGATACATAAAGCACTGAAGGTTTGTCTAAGTGAAATAGATGCAATGGTTTATTTTAAGTTGGCTTACAACAAAATAAGGTACTCTTTTATTTTCCTGTTCATGTGGACTAACTAAACTTAAGCCACTTCATACTTCTTCTACAAAACAGGCCAACTCAGTTCTGAGAGGCAGACAAACCCAAGGAGAGAAACAAAATATTTGAGGCTTCTGAAAACTGTTTGTTAGACAAATGCAAGCATCCAGGTATGGGGTGTTCATCATTGCCATGCTGATATACCATTCCACAAACAAAAAGCTGGCTGTCTTACTCCTGAACCTGCCATCACCTGTGCTTCCTATGCTTCTCTGCCTTAGAAAGTATTCAACAAAACCCAAAATCATAACTATTCACCAGGCTGGAATTAAATGTAAGTTACTCTATTCTGTGCCAGCTGCACAACAAGTGCTTGAACGGACTGTAAAGAAATTCTGACAAAATGCCTCTACTAATATTATCTCACAGACTGTGGTTATACTCAATAGCTAAACTCTGAGCAATGACATAAACATGACCACACATTTGGAAAGGTGTTTGAGGTTTGCTCAGGATGTATGCTGAGCTGTAATTTTGCAGATAGTTGTCTCTCCACATTCGAAGACAAGAATATGACGTCTGGCCAAGCACAGCCTGGTTTCTCACAGAAGAGAAAAGGACTGATCTACCCACCCCTCACTAAGCTCAAGTAATCAAAAGAAAATAATCCAATATGAAAGCTCAAAGTAATACTGGTGCTTAAAATAAAAAGAAAATTCTCCCAGATATTCATCTGGTGGCTTTTTTCACCTTCTTCCTAACCACCTCCTGAGACCTGAGGCTAGTGTGCAACCTCAGCCTCCAAAAGACTGAGAAGTTGCTTTGACACTGAAAAATGCATACCTGTGCACTGAGTCCTTTCTTGGTTTTGTTACCTTTGGTTTGGCAGTTCTTTTTCTGAGGGTTTTTTTCCTGCTGTCATTCTCTACAACTTTCTGAATTTTCTCATAGTGTCCTAATTTTTTCACCAAAAGGAGTTGCAATGTCCTCCAGTGTTTTGAGGTGCCAAAAATTGTCAACGGATGGGAACTCTGAAATCATCCTTTTATGATGGAGCTCATTAGAAATGCATATGCCAGCCAGAAAAATAAAAGAGAGAAAAGAGGACCTGCAAATTCCCTCATCACTTAGACCTTGGGCTTTCCAAATAAAGAAGCAAATGTAAAGCCACTCCAAGAATATGCTCCAGTAAAAAATCTGCAGTGGAAATACAAGTGGTTTTTAAACTAATTGACTACAGAGTCTGAGACCTGACCATAACAGCCCCCATAGTGAGACAAGCAACCTCCATGTGAAGATTGTGACAGCAGCTACATAGTTAAATGCTCATGCATTGAAATCTTCCCTGGGTGATTGAGATTATTTTTGGCAGAAGACTGGACAGAGATTGTAAAATGTATGTTTATTTTCATTTAGCTCTTTACTTACTCTCTCTGTAACACACCCCTTTTTAATCTCTTTCCTAATACAGGCATGCTTCATATCACAGACTTGGATATGCAGCAAATGTAATTATTATTCCTTACATTAACCTTACTTGCATATTGAAAGCCACTCCACCAAAACCACTGGAAAGATACTTAGCAGTTCTTGGTGAGACCACATGCCATGAAAGCTGAGGCTTTAGGGACATACAGCTCTGCTTGCATGAGGTACACCTGTCCTGGGACCCTTCGACAATAAAATAACCTCCTCCTCCTCCCAATAGAAATAAAAGACCAGAAAAAGCCTGAAATCAAAAATGCTCAGCTATGCCTTGGCATACAGACAGATACTTGTAAACAGAACTAAATTATAAAACCTGTTTAGAAACTGATATCCCAATGTGTCTTCATATAGAAGTAAATATATAGAGGTTCGGCATTTAGCCAGAGAGAGAAGTGCGCCGCGTTAGCAGGAGCTAGATACAGCCCCCAGCAACCTGTTTGTCCTTCTTCCTCTCCTGCCTAGAAGTTACACGATCTGTTACACTGAGAAATACAAAGTGTCTCCTGATCCTTGCTAAGGGTCGAGTTGTAGTCACTGTATCTACACTGGGGGTACTTTTGGAACTGCAGTTCTCTGCGAAGTTCAGCATGTCCTGATATAGAGGCTTTTCTTTCCTAATATTCATAACGAATTTGCTTGCCTCTGTGCACATGTAGTAAATGTGTCCCACTCCTACCTTCTTCTCCCATCATTGGTTGCATGCATGCTGCCACCTCCCAACTTCTCTGCCATTCCTGTGGTACCCCTCCTAACATCTCTCTTCTTCTCTCCTACTGTCACTTCTTTTCTTTTGCTGTGCTTCAGAGCCAAAGCCGACGGTGACAAACAGAGCAGCACAAGGATCCCTTTCATAACTTTGCCTGAGAACCACTCTCTAGGTGGGAGTTCGTAAGTCCATCTTTCATAGTCCCAGTACTTTCTCCTCTCTTTATCTGTGTCCCCCATCTCTCTGCTTAGACAAAGCATCCTCTCCAAACTACACCGTTTCCTGTAAGCAACCTTCACTACTCCTGGAGCATTGCTTTCACCCACCTCTCCAAAACAGCCCCAAAGAAAACGATACAGTAGCCAGAGAAGCAAAATGGTCCGACGTATAGCTGTTAGTCTCATGTCAATCCCTTGTACAACGACTGCCTGCATCCAGCCTCAGAGGCTCGACAGCAGCAGTTTTTCTAAAACTACAGCTCGCCTATTCATTTCAGTGAACAAAATTTACTTACAATCAATAACCATCAAGATTTATCTTCCCGCATGTCATCCACTTTATGTATGTTTCATTCCAGCACTTTCACTCCCCATCTCCCCCTTTTATTCCCTACTGTTCTGAAAATAATGCTTTTCTGGTTTTAAAGGTAAAAGGGAAGGGGCAATGAAATAAGTGTGAGTCTCTGGATAGAAGAGGGACTTTGCAAAATAAGGAGATGAAGGGGAAGAAAAATAAGTTCCTTACCCACTGTGGTGATCCACAGCACCAGCTGTGGTAGCCGGCTCATGGCTCTGCGGGTGCGGGCTGGTCCCACCCGGGTGCGAGGCTGTGGAGCGGACGCGCCAGGCTCTTCCTGCCGGCTCCGCTGGAGCTCTGAGACCGGGCTCGGGCTCCTGCTGCCTTGGAGGAAAATTCCCACCTCCTGCTCGGGAAGGCTCGTATGGGTCCTAGAGCCATCCTCCCTTCCTTGCCTCCTCCTCCTGCCGTTTTGCATACGGCTCCTGCACGATCAGCAAATTTACAAGGCAGTTGCTTCAGACACGAACACATCCATCTATAAATTTTCAGGCATTAGTATTCACTGGGACAAGATGAATTCATAATCTTCCTGGGTTGTTCCCCTCTCTCAGTCTTCCCTGGCAGCTGGCTCAGTGACACACACACGAGACTCATGCATGCCCTGGACCAAACGCAGCTCATATTTAAGATGAAAGAGAGGATCCCACGGCCTGGAAGTGTTTTCACTGACTGCCCTGAAAGAGAAATTGGACCTATTTACACAACCTAGATACCCACCTTTCTTCCCATAACTTCACTTATA
>VZTZ01015574.1:14101-31783 GCA_013400955.1 Drymodes brunneopygia | reverse complement strand
TAAGCAACCTTCACTACTCCTGGAGCATTGCTTTCACCCACCTCTCCAAAACAGCCCCAAAGAAAACGATACAGTAGCCAGAGAAGCAAAATGGTCCGACGTATAGCTGTTAGTCTCATGTCAAACCCTTGTACAACGACTGCCTGCATCCAGCCTCAGAGGCTCGACAGCAGCAGTTTTTCTAAAACTACAGCTCGCCTATTCATTTCAGTGAACAAAATTTACTTACAATCAATAACCATCAAGATTTATCTTCCCACGTCATCCACTTTATATATGTTTCATGCCAGCACTTTCACTCCCCATCTCCCCCTTTTATTCCCTGCTGTTCAGGAAATAATGCTTTTCTGGTTTAAAGGTAAAAGGGAATGGGCAATGAAATAATTGCGTCTCTGGATAGAAGAGGGACTTTGCAAAATAAGGAGATGAAGGGGAAGAAAAATAAGTTCCTTACCCATTGTGGTGACCCACAGCACCAGCTGTGGTAGCCGGTTCATGGCTCTGCGGGTGCGGGCTGGTCCCACCCGGGTGCGAGGCTGTGGAGCGGACGCGCCAGGCTCTTCCTGCCGGCTCCGCTGGAGCTCTGAGACCGGGCTCGGGCTCCTGCTGCCTTGGAGGAAAATTCCCACCTCCTGCTCGGGAAGGCTCGTATGGGTCCTAGAGCCATCCTCCCTTCCTTGCCTCCTCCTCCTGCCGTTTTGCATACGGCTCCTGCACGATCAGCAAATCCACAAGGCAGTTGCTTCAGACACGAACACATCCATCTATAAATTTTCAGGCATTAGTATTCACTAGGACAAGATGAATTCATAATCTTACTGGGTTGTTCCCCTCTCTCACTCTTCTCTTGCAGCTGGCTCAGTGACACACACGAGACTANGCACTTTCACTCCCCATCTCCCCCTTTTATTCCCTGCTGTTCAGGAAATAATGCTTTTCTGGTTTAAAGGTAAAAGGGAATGGGCAATGAAATAATTGCGTCTCTGGATAGAAGAGGGACTTTGCAAAATAAGGAGATGAAGGGGAAGAAAAATAAGTTCCTTACCCATTGTGGTGACCCACAGCACCAGCTGTGGTAGCCGGTTCATGGCTCTGCGGGTGCGGGCTGGTCCCACCCGGGTGCGAGGCTGTGGAGGGGACGCGCCAGGCTCTTCCTGCGGGCTCCGCTGGAACTCTGACCAAGCTCGGGCTCCTGATGCCTTGGAGGAAAATTCCCACCTCCTGCTCGGGAAGGCTCATATGAGTCCTAGAGCCACCCTCCCTTCCTTGCCTCCTCCTCCTGCCGTTTTGCATACGGCTCCTGCACGATCAGCAAATCCACAAGGCAGTTGCTTCAGACACGAACACATCCATCTATAAATTTTCAGGCATTAGTATTCACTGGGACAAGATGAATTCATAATCTTCCTGGGTTGTTCCCCTCTCTCAGTCTTCCCTGGCAGCTGGCTCAGTGACACACACACGAGACTCATGCATGCCCTGGACCAAACGCAGCTCATATTTAAGATGAAAGAGAGGATCCCACGGCCTGGAAGTGTTTTCACTGACTGCCCTGAAAGAGAAATTGGACCTATTTACACAACCTAGATACCCACCTTTCTTCCCATAACTTCACTTATAATCACTTGACTCCTGAGCAAGACAACCTCTGTTGGAGACAAGCAGTGAGGACCTGCAGCACAGAAAAGTGTAGGTACTCCACCTGCGAGCTCGGCCACTCACTCTTTAAACACTTGCCTTTAAACTGTGTTTTCTTCTGGACCATCAGCATTTCAATTACACTAGTTCACTCCACCTTCAATTTCTTTGCAGGTGTCTTCCCTTCATGGGGAGTTTATGCTAAAAGTGATGTTCTTTTTATAATCAGAATGCGTTCTTTATGACTAATTCTACATGTGGATACTCTTACTCTGGATTAGGGGTGCTGTTGTGGATTTAACAGGTAGTACCTGGGTCTTGAGTACAATACCATTCAAAATGCAGGAACTGGAGAGATTTGAAGATGACATGAATTAAAGCTCTTATAGGTCTGGTGGGTCTGGCACTTTAGAGGCAGAAGCCTGCATTCCATGATTAATTGTGGTTCTTAGAAAAACTGAAAATTTAATTAATTTACTTAACCTTCTCTGAGTCTTCCACTGATACCTATGTGGTGCTCAAGGGTACACTTTATTTTTGTTTCTTAATCATTTATTTGGCTCTACAAAATTGATTTTTTGTTCAGCAACACATTGCTACCTTCAGCAGATTTACAGAGGCATATTTTTTAACATAACCTGGATGATTTGGAAGTAAACATCATTCTGAGGCTTTCCTCTATGGCCACATCAATTACATAAGTATGGTAGCAAGAAAGACAGACATTATTAGTTGCTTACTGGTTAAATTTATATAAACTGTCTCCCAAGCAAAGTAATAGACCAAGACCAGAAATAAACTTTAAGAATTTTTTTTTTAAAAGGAAAAGAAAAGCTGCCAGCTTTCCATCTCTTCATAAATAAATTTCTTGGCTGAAGCCCTGGGATTGCAAAGCAGGTAATTTTTTACTCCAAATTGGTAAAAAGTAGAGGCACCTCAGGAAATTTCTATACTTATCTAAACCCTCCCATGAGTAGAAATGTAAATAATCTGTATCTGCAAGAAACTGGTAGTAGCAGCAGATACTGTTTCTGTTAAGAGTTAGTTTTAAAGAAATTTATATTTTCCATGGTTATGGAACTGGTTTCCATTTAGTTTGGCAAAGACAGATGAATTCCGAGGCTCATTACAGAAATGTGAGGCATTCTATAAAAAAGAGATAGATGCATGTGATGCTTTTAAGCAGAGGGTAAAAGCAAAAGATAAGGTGACTAATCTCTGACCAACTGCCTCATTAGACACTTTTGAGAGGTTGAGGGCCAGCTAAGCAAAGTAGACCTTGGTCTACTGGAAGGTCCATAATTAATCTTCAACAAGATAATGCACATCTGTCAAGAAAAGAGCTTACCCAGACCAGACAAAAACTGTTATTTTAGGGAATCAAATATTTTAAACATAAAGGACAGGGCACGGAAAAACAAATGTTTCACAATGAAAAACACAGGGAGATATACAGAGTATGAAAACAACAGAAGTCAGAATAATGCCCAGCATTTGGAAGTGGGACAGGAATTACAAGTAAGTGCCACTCACCAACAGTGTGCAAGTGATACAAGAGCATGCATAGAAAAAGCCCAACAACAACAACAACAAGAGAATGGCAACAACACCACTAATGCAGAGGAAACCTCTGTAGAAGTAACTGGGAGCAATGGACAATGCTGCATCATCAGAGAGCTGAACTGTCAGTCTGGAAGCAACTGGGACAATTACAAGCTTTTAAATTGGGCACTCATGCACTAGAGCACTTCCAGAATCTGGACACTAGCAACTGAAAAAACCCACTGGTCTTAAATGATGATACCATCTTTGGCTCAGCAGCACAAGAACAGCCTGCTGGAGCCCAGGAGAGGGAAGCAGATGTGCTCGTGATAATCTTACATTCGTCTGAGGGCATCCACTACTGCAAACGCAACACAGAAATCTAACCCATCTCAAAAACATTTGGAACAGGGTTGCAAGACAAGTTCCCACCATGCTACCAAGAAAATGCCTCAGAACTGAAGGGAGATAAGGCACTTTGCTGCTATGCAAGCAGAGCTTCAGCAATGAAGGTCTAGTCAGTGCCAGTTCTCACTTACATGTGCACTCAGGGGGCAAAAATTATAAACAGTGGGAAATATTTCCCACATAAAAGAAGAAAGCACTGGAGTGGTGATTGATCCAGAATGCATTTCTACATAGGACACAACGCAAGGAAAATGTTCATGTAGTTCCAACACCACCTTTGAGAGAAACTGTTTTGTCTTGGGCTGCATGGTGCATAGAAATATACATCATATTTTTGATAGCATATCCAGTAGAAAAGTCTGTATCATGACATTTTGATCTAAGAAAAATATGAGAAAAATGCAGTCAGAGATTTCGTAAACTTTGCATACAAGCTGTAGGGCAAAACTGAAAAAATATTCCTTATGCTGGAAAGAATATCCAGCAGAGCAAGGTGAATGGGGTGAGAGGGTACAGACTGGGCACACTAAGCTGGAGGAGTACAGATTCATTTGAAACAAACAGAAGGTATGTAAAGAAATTTGTGCTCAGTCAGCCTGCCTTAGCATCCTGAATACTGGTCTACAAAACTCTTTAACAGACATAGGATTTGACTACTACGAAAACATCTGGAAACCTGAAGACATTAACCAAAGGTGTCTCAGTGACAGAGATGGTATCTAAGCNCAGGAGAGGGAAGCAGATGTGCTCGTGATAATCTTACATTCGTCTGAGGGCATCCACTACTGCAAACGCAACACAGAAATCTAACCCATCTCAAAAACATTTGGAACAGGGTTGCAAGACAAGTTCCCACCATGCTACCAAGAAAATGCCTCAGAACTGAAGGGAGATAAGGCACTTTGCTGCTATGCAAGCAGAGCTTCAGCAATGAAGGTCTAGTCAGTGCCAGTTCTCACTTACATGTGCACTCAGGGGGCAAAAATTATAAACAGTGGGAAATATTTCCCACATAAAAGAAGAAAGCACTGGAGTGGTGATTGATCCAGAATGCATTTCTACATAGGACACAACGCAAGGAAAATGTTCATGTAGTTCCAACACCACCTTTGAGAGATACTGTTTTGTCTTGGGCTGCACAGTGCATAGAAATATACAGCACATTTTTGATAGCATATCCAGTAGAAAAGTCTGTATCATGACATTTTGATCTAAGAAAAATATGAGAAAAATGCAGTCAGAGATTTCGTAAACTTTGCATACAAGCTGTAGGGCAAAACTGAAAAAATATTCCTTATGCTGGAAAGAATATCCAGCAGAGCAAGGTGAATGGGGTGAGAGGGTACAGACTGGGCACACTAAGCTGGAGGAGTACAGATTCATTTGAAACAAACAGAAGGTATGTAAAGAAATTTGTGCTCAGTCAGCCTGCCTTAGCATCCTGAATACTGGTCTACAAAACTCTTTAACAGACATAGGATTTGACTACTACGAAAACATCTGGAAACCTGAAGACATTAACCAAAGGTGTCGCAGTGACAGAGATGGTATCTAAGCACAAAACTAACTTGTCCTTGGATTCTTCAACTGAGAATATTGACAATTTCTTAAAAGTTGTATAGTCAGAGATACAGTCACTTATCCATAAAGCAAACGGGGTGTTAGTGTACATAAATAAAGAAGATTTGACTTTACTCCACAGCCATTAAAGCTTCACATCTTCATACTTGGAAGAACTATGTGTGCTAAAACTGACCATAAAACTCTTTACAGCCTAAGGGACCTGGAAAATCTCAGTCTAACCTTTCCCACAAGCAAAAAAGCTACAAAAGTATTTTGGTTTCAAATATATGATTTCAATGTTCCATAAAAACTAAGCAAGATCTGATGATGGTTAGACACATGGTCTCTGGAGTACTTTACAAAGGAACTATGAAGAAAAGATATCCAGAACCAGATTTTATATCTGTTGCACACACAAGCTCTTTAATAAAAAGTATCTATCTGGTGTCAGACAAAATGTGAACTTTGCTACAGATATTGCTGAGGGCACATTCCTACATAAAGTAGCTGGGGCCGGTGCCACGGATAACACCAGCTGCTCCAAGTGGTGCATAATAGCTAAATGTCAGGCTTTATCCCTTGAAATCATAATAAGTTTAAAGAGGTTAAATTTAATTCTTAAGAGTGACTTTGTTTCAATGCAAATTAAATCCTCAGACATCAGAACAAAATAAAAGTGTTAAAAAAGACATGCACAGAACCCTTTATGGATTTAAAATCTAAAAATAGGGCCAATGATATTTTACACCAGCCCCAGATAAAAAGCAAGTTTGAGGAAATTGTTATGTTTGTTGCACAGGACAGAAAGAGAGGTGAAGATGTACGTGGTGGAAGGAGGGAAAAAATCCTGATGCCCTAGAGCAAAGGTAGCATAGATTTTTCACTGCCACAGGGAGAAAAACTTATTTCTTCCTAGACTATCAAATTCAATCCTATATAGAAGAAAATCTAAGTAATTTGTCCATGACAGTACTATCCTTGCTGCATTTTAGGGTACCTGTGCTAGTAATGCCTTAATTTTTGTTCAATTAAATGAACATGAGATTTCGCTGTTTGCAGAGAAGTACACACAAGACATGTCATCTTAAGTCCCCATTATTTCCAGTACAACAGGTCAGTAGAAAGCAGTGTCCAAATAATAAAGCACCTACTAATGAAAAAGGAGAGAGGCCATATTCAGCCCTGCTAAATCAGAGCATGGCACCAGCAAAGCATGGCTTGTCATTTGCTGACATTTCATTCAATGCAAAATTGAAAACAAGAGTGCCTGTGCTACTAGGAATGGATGTCAAGAGCCCTTGGGGACTTGCAGCTATCTGAGGAGACAGATGAGGAAAAACAGCAATCCAAAAATGACTTGGACTTCCTGGAGTCCATGCCATTTGCCCAAGACAGAAAACTCATACCTGTGAAAGCAAAAGAGGCAAAACATAGAATGGATGCCAAGATAGCTCAAAAGCCACAGGAGTGTGTCACACAAGGAAGGCCATCCTGTGAATCAGTTGCTGTGTAACATACCCAGGAAAATGTGTTTTCTGAAGAGCCTGCTGCATACATTTAGAATTACTGACACCATTTAGGGACATATATGACCCAAACTTACTAAGAGCCTATGGATGCAAAAGTGTTCTTCTTTCAATTGCACCTTAAGCTCATGGATACCTGAATGACTCACAATTTCTTACTGGGATCCTGAGTTTAAATCACGAGGCATCCCCCACAGCCATGGCTGGACCATCTGCTCTTGCAGCAAGTTAGTGTTTCCGATAAGGGCCTGATGTTACCTAGTACAGAAATCAGGTATGAGGAGTAGCTGGATCTCAGTGAAGTACCACAGCCCAGCTGCAGAGCAACTCTTCATTGATCTGTAAGGGGATTCAAAGAGTGCCATGGGAATCAATAAGCAACCTTTTCTTAAACCAGGAGACCATTTCACCTGGTGTTTTCACTACCTGCCTTAGTTTTTTGTAAAGAAACTGTCAAGACATACTGTAAAGACATTTAAATAGGAGGGACTGTGCAGGGACTATAAACAACACTGGCATTTTAATAGCAACATTAGTCAAGTGGTCTTGTTGATTGATGGTGTGGATTAGGCAGGTTAAATGAGTTCAAAGAGAATGTGTGTTGTGTTTTTATTTTCTATAATATAGTCACAAAAATTTATTCAAATTCAGAGTCAGTAATTTCTATAACCAGTCATATTACTGTTCAAGTAATACATTTTTGACAGTTTCAGATGATGTGGTGCCATCACCCTCCTTAGTTAATAATTTATTAATGTTTCATGCATATTTCCGACATTCCAGCATGCTTATCTATTGTTCCAACTTTGGATACTGTTGAAGTGATTCCATATGTTACTATTTATGCAGGTTGATCAAACCAAACTTCATCAGTTCAGACTTTCTCAGCGAGAATATCAATAGCAAAGTATCAGAAGTAATGCAGACATGCAGTAGCTGTGCCTAAATTCAGAGTGCCATGGAAGACTGAGTTGTGCAAGCTCAGCTTGGGGGCAGAAAACAAAGTCTTTGCTGTCTCCCCCTTTCGATTATGAGTACATCTATCTGTCTTGCCTCTCCTGGTTGAAAAATACAGCTATGAATGAGACTGACATTTACACATTGGAGGTCTTCTCACTTGCATCTGATGATTGGGGAACAAAAGACAGAAGAGGGCTTTCGAAGATGGTAGGAGAAAGGGCAGGAAGAGAGAAAAGATTTTGTAAACTTGCTGTTCTGAAATGACCATGTAGCCAAGCGGTGTGTAATTGTGCACCGTTCTAAGGAATCAAGACCAAAATTTTCTTGAAGAATCACTATTAATTTCTGTCATCTGATTTCCTCCAGGAATTCTTCTGGTATTTCATTTCTGGGCTATGAGGAGGCAGTGAGCTGCTTCATTCTTAGGTATGTGGCTCAATATCAGTAGTTGAGTCATTAGCACTCAATCTGCTGCCTCGCCATCATGTGCACGGTTGTGCCAAGAGACAGATGTGGCAGATGATCAGTATTCACAGTTTGCTCTGCTGAGGATCAACACAAAGCCCAGCAGAAAACNGGCTGCTGCCCAAGACCCTGGTGGGCAGCTGTCCGGCCCTCGACAGCGGCGACGCCACAGTCCATGACAGTACTATCCTTGCTGCATTTTAGGGTACCTGTGTTAGTAATGCCTGACAACAAGACACCCTTAACTTTTGTTCAATTAAATGAACATGAGATTTAGCAGTTTGCAGAGAAGTACGTACAAGACATGTCATTTTAAGTCCCCATTATTTCCAGTACAACAGGTCAGTAGAAAGCAGTGTCCAAATAATAAAGCACCTACTAATGAAAAAGGAGAGAGGCCATATTCAGCCCTGCTAAACCAGGGCGTGGCACCAGCAAAGCATGGCTTGTCATTTGCTGACATTTCATTCAATGCAAAATTGAAAACAAGAGTGCCTGTGCTACTAGGAATGGATGTCAAGAGCCCTTGGGGACTTGCAGCTATCTGAGGAGACAGATGAGGAAAAACAGCAATCCAAAAATGACTTGGACTTCCTGGAGTCCATGCCATTTGCCCAAGACAGAAAACTCATACCTGTGAAAGCAAAAGAGGCAAAACATAGAATGGATGCCAAGATAGCTCAAAAGCCACAGGAGTGTGTCACACAAGGAAGGCCATCCTGTGAATCAGTTGCTGTGTAACATACCCAGGAAAATGTGTTTTCTGACAAGCCTGCTACATACATTTAGAATTACCGACACCATTTGGCAACATATGTGACCCAAACTTATTAAGAGCCTATAGATGCAAAAGTGTTCTTCTTTCAATTGCACCTTAAGCTCGTAGATACCTGAATGACTCACAATTTCTTACTGAGATCCTGAGTTTAAATCACAAGGCATCCCCCACAGCCATGGGTGGACCATCTGCTCTTGCAGCAACTTAATGTTTCCTATAAGGGCCTGATGTTATCTAGTACAGAAATCAGGTATGAGGAGTAGCTGGATCTCAGTGAAGTACCACAGCCCAGCTGCAGAGCAACTCTTCATTGATCTGTAAGGGGATTCAAAGAGTGCCATGGGAATCAATAAGCAACCTTTTCTTAAACCAGGAGACCATTTCACCTGGTGTTTTCACTACCTGCCTTAGTTTTTTGTAAAGAAACTGTCAAGACATACTGTAAAGACATTTAAATAGGAGGGACTGTGCAGGGACTATAAACAACACTGGCATTTTAATAGCAACATTAGTCGAGTGGTCTTGTTGATTGATGGTGTGGATTAGGCAGGTTAAATGAGTTCAAAGAGAATGTGTGTTGTGTTTTTATTTTCTATAATATAGTCACAAAAATTTATTCAAATTCAGAGTCAGTAATTTCTATAACCAGTCATATTACTGTTCAAGTAATACATTTTTGACAGTTTCAGATGATGTGGTGCCATCACCCTCCTAAGTTAATAATTTATTAATGTTTCATGTGTATTTCCAACATTCCAGCATGCTTATCTATTGTTCCAACTTTGGATACTCTTGAAGTGATTCCATATGTTACTATTTCTGCAGGTTGATCAAACCAAACTTCATCAGTTCAGACTTTCTCAGCGAGAATATCAATAGCAAAGTATCAGAAGTAATGCAGACATGCAGTAGCTGTGCCTAAATTCAGAGTGCCATGGAAGACTGAGTTGTGCAAGCTCAGCTTGGAGGCAGAAAACAGTCTTTGCTCTCTCCCCCTTTCGATTATGAGTACATCTGTCTGTTTGCCTCTCCTGGTTGAAAAATACAGCTATGAATGAGACTGACATTTACACATTGGAGTTCAAGGAAAAGCTCTTCTCACTTGCATCTGATGATTGGGGAACAAAAGACAGAAGAGGACTTTCGAAGATGGTAGGAGAAAGGGCAGGAAGAGAGAAAAGATTTTTTAAACTTGCAGTTCTGAAATGACCATGTAGCTAAGCGGTGTGTAATTGTGCACTGTTCTAAGGAATCAAGAGCAAAATTTTCTTGAAGAATCACTATTAATTTCTGTCATCTGATTTCCTCCAGGAATTCTTCTGGTATTTCGTTTCTGGACTATGAGGAGGCAACGAGCTGCTTCATTCTTAGGTACGTGGCTCAATATCAGTAGTTGAGTCATTAGCACTCAATCTGCTGCCTTGCCATCATGTGCACGGTTGTGCCAAGAGACAGATGTGGCAGATGATCAGTATTCACAGTTTGCTCTGCTGAGGATCAACACAAAGCCCAGCAGAAAACAGTGAGGGCCAGGATTAGTTATGCCCTTTTCTGCTCCTTGTCACTCTGACCTCTTGAGCTGGAGTAACATGTCTAACAGTGATGCCTGCCTGTTACTACTGAGACTTTCAAGTGTGCCTTTCAGGTGGCTCCTGGAGATCTCTAAAACATCCTGCCTCAAACAAGTTCCTTCAGCAGCTTTGGTAATATATACACAAATATCTCAGCCCTTACAAACCTTTTCCTCTAGAGGTTGTTAATGCATCTATTATTATATTAAGCATCCATCATAAGAACATTTTCTACTCAGTCTGCTTATTAGTCACCTCCTAATGATGGTATAAATCTAGTCTCTGCATAGACAGAGATTTACTATCTCTGCAGATTCCTTCAAAATCTTTTCTTTTCTCATTTGTTCCTTTTTCTCCTCATTTCACCAATGAGAAGAAATATTCATAGTCCTCAAAAACTTTGGTGTTCATATGTGTGGTAGGAAAGTGCTTATCGTTCTTCCTTAGAAGAAATAGCAACTTGAAGCACAAAAATATGAACAAGCAAGTCTTAAAGACATTTAGATACCTAGGCAGACAGATACACAGCTGGTCCCATTAACATCAACAGGATTTAGGCCTCAGAAAAAGCAAGTAATGAAAATGGTCCCTTCAGATGTTGCTATTGTCAGTTAATGGAAGGACTCCTAGGTTTCTTCCAACTTCTGCTAGACCTTGAACTGAAGGGTGTTGGATTGATAGCCTGAGTGAGAATAGCTCTGGAAATCCTGAAAAAGGATTTACCCTCCTAGACATACTTGAACAAGCATCTTCCAACTTTTGTGCCATTTGTGACAATAAGGCACAACTGTTAAGAGTGGCTGGCAGTCTCTAGGTCCATCCAACCACTGGCCTATCTGCCTACTCTGTAAATCTGTAGTCTTTTGTACCATGTTGTTACTGTGGTTTTTAAACAGCCATAGCTATGTTTTATACTTTCCATCCTAAATGTAAGGTACAGCTCTGTAACCTGAAATTAAATACAGGGAAATATGCAGGTATGAGGAATAAACACCTACCCAGCCACGCCATTACATGACATGTCCCATTCATCTTCAGGGTAAAGGAGAGAAAAACATGAGTCTATTTGCACTGAGCAGGTATCAGATGTTAATATGTTTCAGTCAGTCCCCGAGTCAGTTCAAAGCCGTCTTCTATATTAATCTTTTAAGTTGTTTGTGTTACGTCTGAGGGACACAAGCTACAGAGAATACATCTTATCTCTTGTAGAATTTCCACAAGATAGTTTTCTAGACACAGGGCTATTTTTGCAGCCTGTGAGTGCAGCTTTACACTTGATTCTGGCAATGTCGCCTTTAAAACAACTGATTTTTTTTAGCGTACATTACACTGAACCATGAGGAAATCCAGTCTGATGTACAGTAGATGCTTTCATGGGTACTGAGGACATTGCTTTTCCCTTTCATGAGGAGCAACCTTACAGCAGTACCCTCTGTATACACAACTAGCAAACTACAGGCTGTATCACATGACTCCATGCTAAATTTGCTGTCAGGAAAGAACAAGATACTCTATTTCAAGACTGAAGTTCTACATCTTTTCTCAGCTGATCCTTACTTCAGTGTTGTTAAAGCTCACCCAAAGCTTTGTTCTGTGTTACGGATTTCCTCAAGGCCCTGTTATTCTGATGGGAATATTCTATGTGAGCATACATTCCCTGTGGATACCAATTTTCGAGTTCAAGCATGCATAGCACAATACAGACATCCTTGAAAACAAAAATAGGTTTTGAAATGCAATATAAACAACTGACAGTTGATATATCTGTCACTATTTATATACACAAAACATACAGTGGTAAGTTTCAGGGACCTACTTTCTTCTCCATGATTACTCTGTTCTGCAGCATCTTCCCAATTTGTCAAAAGCTAATTACCACCATCCTTTAAATGGGCTTCAAACACTGACCGTGTTGTCCTCCATTGCAGGCTTCCCATTTTCAGAGAGAATGACATTGTCTGTATATCTCTCCTAAACCAGAGGAGAAACAAGGAAATGCATGGAAAATCAGCTATTAGTGTAGATTGTTGCAACATATTCTTAAGGTAAGTCATTACAGCAACCTGTCATCTCTCCTGAATTACAAGAGACACCAGTAATTACTCTTAGATTTCAAAAGCTTGATGAACATAATGACATACATTTGTATTTCACATGCTCATTTTGCCAAAATGAGATTCTCAAGCTCATTAAATAAATTCCAGAATTTTCTATCACACCAGGAAAAGACTTCAGTGTCAAAAAGAAAATGTAGCTGGCCATAAGGCCAACTTCTGTTATAACGTCTGTTTTTTCATGATTTTCTATTCAACTTCATTTTCAGCTATACTGTAGAAAATGAGTGCTAAGGCTGGTTTGTACTTTGCACAGAATAATCAGCCAGAGTCTTCCCCAAAAGCTGTGAATATAAAGCAGGAAATCATTTGGCCAAGCATCAAATACTCAACAGGTCTTTCTCCTCAAGGAGCAAGATGCCTTGCATAAGAAATGCTTTGGCACAGATTCTGGCTATAGCAAACAAAAACTATTTTTCAAATTTGCATAACTCTGATTTTATAATAGGGTTACTGTGTGTTCGCTTTTGAGGACCTTACACCCCACTGCCTTCTTGGAATTCTCTCACAAAGCAAAGCCTTCTCTTACTCCAACTTTTAAAAGGCAAGTTTCTGCACGCTCACAGCCATTACAGGGGTCAGATATTGCAAGTGTAGTTACACTGAATTTAGGTGTACACTCATAATACTTATTGAAGGTGACCATCTCATTAGCAGGAAGAAACAATCCATCATTTATGCAGAGGAACAAACAATAACTTTACCTCAAAAAATTATCAGGTGTAGGTAGCCAGGTGAGGAAACGTGCATTAATGAACCAGTACAGTACTGTCCTCTACATCCTCAAATGCTAGGAAAAGCAACTCTGTTTGCAAAATGTCTTCACAAACTCTATCTGCTTAAGTGAAATTTGTTCTGGGTGCTATAATACCCTGGGTTAAGTGTTTCCTTCAAAATTTGGGATGGTATCTCCTTCACCATATCAATACAAAAGGCCATGCACTCAAACCCTGTAACTTTTTGATGACCTTGTCATGTGCATGGTTTGGATACCATGTAGGTACCAAAGTCAGAAGACACTTGAGTGCACTGTATCACAGGCCATTCAAGAAAATAATTCAAGACCATTTAGGCTATGTTATGAAGGCCAAACCCCACCTGAGCTTTAGTTTGTCCAGAAGACACCACAGTGAATGCAGCAGACACGGAAGACAGCACTGGAAAAGTGTTTTATACAGAAAAGATATCCGTGGCCACAGCACTTGAATGTTTAGGAAATACACACCTCCCAAGCAATGTCAAATGGTCTCTTGTATGCCCAGACCAAGTTAAAGCTACAACAGACTGAGGGGTCACATCAGCTCCTGCTTGTGGGCATAAGCCATTGAAGAACATCTCCCAAGTCATGTCTGTAGGAGAAAGCTGCAGGAACATTCTAAAGTGATATTCACTTGGTCAGGTAACAAAGACAAGTAGAAAACAGTGCAAAAGCTCCCAGGGTACAGCAAAGTATCCTTCTCTAACAACCGCCTGAAATGAGATGGCTGAGCTGAACTTTTCTGATGCTGCATAATCCAGGACTTACTGAAGCAAGAGTGAAACTCCCCACCAGCTTCTCTGAAGATGTTTTATGCTTCACTACATAAGACAATAGATATTTCTGTAAGCCCTTAAAATTTACTATGGAAGGATACCACAGAGAGTAATATTTACAGAACAACAAAAGTTAATTATCTGATTCATCACACAAAAACCAAGTTTCCTTGTGGTTGCAGACAAACAGCTCCTTTTAGCAAGGTGTTTAAATGCATGGTTAGGATGGATTGCATCTCGGTTTGTATGGACTACTCTTACTGTATACATTTATGAATATCAAAGACTTCTGTTCTGAAACTGAATTTCATGTAAGGCTTCTGTCCCCATAAACCTAATTACTGCATGGTCCTCAAAGTTTTACTTCAACAGCTGGCCGTGCTTTCACCCCAACTCCTATGGTTTCTACATCTGTAAGTTTTTCTCACATCTTTTGCAACAGCTCTTTCAGTAACACATTCAAATCTCACTTATCACTTGGAATGAAGCTCCAGAACTTCGAAATCCTGATACCCGCTTTAGTCTCAGGCTGGTGGTAAATGTTGCATGCGTCTGCATCTGCAAGCAAATATATAAAAGAAGGAAAAAAAAGGTTATACCACAAGTTTATACAGACTCATATCATAGCTTTTACTCACCATGCCCCTGAGTTTTCTAAGGCCAGATTTCTTTCTGATGCAATTTCTCTACGGCTGACAAAAAAATCCCACCGGAGTTGTATCAGAGCTGCCTTCTTCCTCTTGTGAGTGGGCTTTGTGGCAAGTAAAGGAAAGCAACTGTGAGTTGCCGTCTTTCACATAAGAGAGGTAGAAGGGGAAAAATTCTCCTGCAGGAGTACACCGAATGACATGTGTAACTACACAGGAATTACTAAACTTCATATTGCACAGAAGCTTNTGCTGTCTTTCACATAAGAGAGGTAGAAGGGAAAAAATTCTCCCGCAGGAGTACACCAAATGACATGTGTAACTACAATTNAAAAAATCCCACTGGAGATGTATCAGAGCTGCCTTCTTCCTCTTGTGAGTGGGCTTTGTGGCAAGTAAAGGAAAGCAACTGTGAGTTGCCGTCTTTCACATAAGAGAGGTAGAAGGGGAAAAATTCTCCTGCAGGAGTACACCGAATGACATGTGTAACTACACAGGAATTACTAAACTTCATATTGCACAGAAGCTTAGCACTATTAGAAAAATTAGGTGGGTACATGGTTTGAATACATTTATATAGGCAGAAGAAAACTCACACAGAGATCTTAAGAAACTTTTCCCAGCTTAAAGAACAGGTGACAAAAGGACAGTGAAGAGAACAAGAAATAGAGACTTNAGGCCATTCAAGAAAATAATTCAACTCCATTTAGGCTATGTTACAAAGGCCAAATCCCCCTAAGCTTTAGTTTGTCCAGAAGACACCACAGTGAATGCAGCAGACACGGAAGACAGCACTGGAAAAGTGTTTTATACAGAAAAGATATCCGTGGCCACAGCACTTGAATGTTTAGCAAATCCACACCTCCCAAGCAATGTCAAATGGTCTCTTGTATGCCCAGACCAAGTTAAAGCTACAACAGACTGAGGGGTCACATCAGCTCCTGCTTGTGGGCATAAGCCATTGAAGAACATCTCCCAAGTCATGTCTGTAGAAGAAAGCTGCAGGAACATTCTAAAGTGATATTCACTTGGTCAGGTAACAAAGACAAGTAGAAAACAGTGCAAAAGCTCCCAGGATCTTGANACTGACATGGATCCCATGCAAAAACAGCAAAAACGGGGAAGATGGGAAAGCTCCTGTCATATTTTCAGTCTGTCATAATTTTCTAATAGGGAGTAAAACTTATGCTTTTATTTTGGAGTGCAAAGTTTATGAACACTGTTTTCAGGTGAGAATGGTGATCTTGTCATTTATTTCTTGGTTCTTTTCCACCTAATATCAAAATTATAACCACATGTTCTTCTTTTCTCACATTTGACAGATGGTTCCACTTCAGCTGGACCCAACTAAGTATTATCCAGTAGCTAAGAAAAAAATACTGGTGGGGTTTTTTACTTCTCCATCTTCTCCAGCTTTCTCTTAATTTCTCATTGTTGAACAATAGGAATACAATAACTTCCCCAAATCATTAAGCTCACTGTTTAAGAAATGCTTAGCAGTACTAGCAATCTAGGCTGTTTATTCACTCCAATCCTAAATAAATCATTTGTAGCAGTTCTGATGAGCTCCATTAATCTCTGCAAATAAGCTAATTTTATTTCTACATACTTCTGCACTAAGAAGAAAAAAATGCCAAAACTCTGTCAGAAATGTTCTACTTGTGATTTTTCCTGCACCATGAAGTAGTTGCTATGTCCCTGGAAAACCTGGTCTTATGATCAGGTCAGTAGACTTTACATCAAAGACACTCACCTGTGACAGATTTGCTTCCAGTATCACTGGGTACTAATAGGCCAGCATCATGTGAAACAACTTTCTCAGCAAATATTGTTTCTCTTGCAACTGGATTCTCAGGTGTAACAAGTCCACAAATGCACCTCTCTGGCATACCAGTGCCCTTTTCATTGCTACAGCATTCAGATGCAGCTATCTGCATTTTCCCAGACTGCAGAAATATCTAGGTTTGGTGCCTAGGGCTATTCATCCAGAGGGAAGGACTGCAGCTCTGAGGTTCCACTCTAGTGCCAGGCTTCTCCAGATATCACTGGGGGACAAACCAGAGCACCAACATAGTCCCAGAAGTTAGTGGGGTGCAGTAATTTAGAAATACACAGGGTGGTGTTTCTAAGAGTGGACCATATTGAATAACCTTTGTTTGAAAGAATATCCCCCCACTTCTCACCATCAAAGAAAACATCAGTGCTGGGGAGCAGTGAACTTAAGCATTTTTGTTTTATGAAGAATAAAACATTTTGTACAACTAGCTCCAAAAGCATTTTGCTCTGATTTTAGGCCGCTCTTAACTCTCTGTGTACTTTGTGTTATCTTCTGTAATAGCCACAGAATCTCTGAGGCAGCAGCAGCTTCTGTCCTCCTACTGGCAGTATCAGAGACACAATGAGAGAAACAAAGCCAAACATTACATAGTCCGGTTGTCACAACAATCTTGTGGGAAACAGAGTCACAGGCAAATACAGGATTTGAACTTGGGTCTCCAATGTCCCAAATGGAAATAGGAGAGGCAATATTACCACTTCCAGCACCTGTTTCTTCCCCAAGGCTACTTGACCTAATTTTTTATTTTTATGGCTGGTCCAACCTTTGTTTTTTAATCTCTCTTTACAGCCTAAAATAATCAGGGAGCTAAGCTGCTATTTAGGGAAACCTAAGACATATTCCCTGTTAAGAAAAATACTTGCTTAAAATAAACTCACTCTAGGCAATGAAAAGAGAGGGAATTAACTATAGCAATTATAAAAAATGGGAGAGTGGGAAACAGGCCTGAGAAGGAATACGGAAAGCTTTCATCATTCAAAACATTATTAATCAATGTAATTAAAAAGTGGTTAACATTCTTGTCTTGGTTTGAAAGACAGGTGTCTGCTAAGGAAGGTAGGAGCCTCCCTTGGAATGGAAAACTGTAACCCTTCTCCCTC
>VZTZ01015574.1:0-13526 GCA_013400955.1 Drymodes brunneopygia | reverse complement strand
GGACCTGGAGTTAGAGCAGAATCCCCAAAAATTTTGAGTTTGGGCTCACATAAGCATGTCCAAAAAGGAAGATCCTGATTCCACGGGAAGGGGCCCAGAAACCCAGAAGCATGCAAATATTCATGGGCCACATGCACTGGATGCTGTAGAGTTTCCCAAGTTAGACAGTGTTGATTTGCCTGGGAAACTGAGAAAGATAGAATGGGGTTGTGGCCACTGAAAGCCCAGGCTCCCTAGTAGGCTTCACATAACACACTGCTCCATGCTGCTGAAATCAGCCATCAAGGAAGGATGTTGAGATGGTAGCAGCACTACATTCATCACCCCTGAGAGACAGAAATTGCAGCCATGGGTGCTGTGTGTGCTGCTGGCAGGCTGACAAACCCTGCAGCAGCAGCCCTGAGTGGCAGAGCTCTAGGGATGGCAGAAGGGAGGACTGCTGGGATCAAAGGGCTGTAAGACTGTGCTGTGGACTGGATACAAGAGGCTGTGTAAGCCTCTGGGAACAGGTGGAGTTGCCAGGTACCTCATTCACTTCCAGACAGACTCCCTCTGCCAAGTGCATGTGTAAAGCCAGTGCCAGGTTTGGGGGAAAAGAAATAAGTTAAAATAGCACCACTCTGAGACAAGTAGCCATCACAGCCCTCACTGACTGCAAAATCCATTTTAAGGCCATATATACAAGAGAACTACAAAGCTTAGGCACTTGAATCAACCTTTGTGACCCAGGTTTGAAGATTTGACTACATTGTGCCTGCAACTTTAGGTGTCTCATTCCTTTAAATGTGCTTTACAGAGGTGAGGACACCTGCAGATGAAGAGCATAGGACAAGAATTATCATTTGCAACAAGCAGGATCTATGCAAAAAATTTAATAATTCTTAATATTCCTCCAACCTTTTTCTTTTAATGCATACCTTTTCCAGTGACTTCTGCTGTAGGGTAGTATTTGCATGTGAAGTGTGCAATTATGAGCTCAGAAGAGACAAAGGAAATCACCTACTTAACTTTGTGACAATTACATGAAAATGTAGCTCTGAAAAATACGTGTCCCCGTATAAGGTATGTCCAGATTGTCCAACACCATTAGAGAATGATTTTCTTCATTGAACTTTACAATTTTTTAAAAGTCTGTTAAATTGCAAAGAATTTGTGTAATTTTCGTTAGTGCTATCCCAAAGGCTCTCCTTTTAGTTGAAATTTGTCTCTTAAGAAGAATGATACTGATTCAGTTACCTCATTGCTCTGGAAAAAACTTAATGGATCTTTAACAACGTACTGACATGGTTTCTCAAGCAAATAAATTATCCTTTTTCACCCTAGTATCAGTCTGCATTAAGTGGTAGCTCCAAAAACTTCATCCATGAGTCATTTAAGTTATGAACAGATTTGTGCAACAAATCTCTCAGGGGAATACTTTGCAGAAGGTCTGTGCTCCAGAGACATGCAGACAGTTTTTTGGAGGATTCAGAGACCATGGATGTTCTACACCAAACTAAGTTGCAAACTAAGTTTGTGAGATGAAAACAATGTTTCTACCTGAGGACACATTTTTCAGCCACAGGTGTCTTAGAACCAATAGTAAATCCTCACTGATAAAAGCAGTCCTAGTGAAATCAATGCTTTCACTGGAGCCATTACAGGGAATTAGGACATAAAAATCTCTTTAATTAAAAATCTATTGTTATCTTCAGGACAACTGTTAATGCTGGCCAACGTGCTCACTTGGTGAAACTCAAAAATCAATACAACCTTACTGCTAACATTTAAAAACCCAGTTAACCACAATGAATCAAAGTGAGATGCAAATTATCCTTCTTTCTTTACAAAAAAAATGGTCATCCAATTTTGAAATTGTGGCATTTTTTCTGTTTTTTTATTAAACATTTGTGACCAGGTCTAATTAATTTTTAACATTTTGTTTGTATCAACATTTTTTAAAAGATGCATCAAAAAAGAAAGTTTCTACCACTCAAGTAATACAAAGAAAGAAAGAAAAATCTATATATAATATATGAAATCAAAGGCTTTCCACAAGCTACCAACTTCCAATGTCAACTGCAATTAAAACAATTCTGAAAAAACAAATCTCTGGTAAACAACAGAGTGGGGAGCACAGTGATGCTATTCTAACACCAGAAACCAGTCATAGCTCAAAATACATACAACAGAAGAGGGAGTTCCACTAAATTATTTTCCAGTAGCAGGTGTGTCTGTAGAAGAGGCTGAAACTCCAGGCAGCTCAATAGCTTGCAGACATCAAATAAAGCACACCACACAAATTGAACAAATACAATAACCAGCCCTCAAAAAACCCAAACCTCTTAAGGGTGTTCCAGCAATGGAAGGCTGCCTGCAGAAAGTTGCTCTTCATCTCTGATATTTCCCCTGTGCTCAGTAATATCAGTTTCTGAGCTGAAAATGCTTTAGCAGGTACAAAGTGAAGTTCAACTCAGAGCAATGAGCACATTCAAGCACCATGGTTTGACATTTGTCCCAAAGGCACATGGAAAATTGGTGTCCAGAACACAAATAAATTAGATCTTCCATCTTCTAAGCTGCTGCACAGTCTAACCTGTTGATATTTACCCTTGGATGCCCATAACCTAACAAACAATCCGGGATTCTCATCTGCTCACCTAAAGCATGGATTTTCCAAACAGCTACTTTTTAAGCTTCTTCCCTTGCTGACTGCTGCATCTTTTACACAGTTTAAGTACAGGATGGTTCTGTGGACCTTTAGGGGGAAAAAACTCTCTGATAAAAGTACTTGTTATATATAGCAGAGATTTGCCATGAGGAGTGCATACCTCAAATGTGCTTCCAGGAAGGAAAATTCTCCCACCCCTACATTCAGTGAAGAAGAATTTTTCTATCTCTGACTTGTTTATCATTTTGAGACTAAAACAGTCAGCTCTGTGTGTTTCTGCTGCAACACTGGCTAAAACCGATATATTATCATGTACACTGAGTTTCATGTCTGGTTTGACAGTGGAGCTGCACACATAAAAAAATACAAAAACAATTACAAAAGGCTCCCTAAAAAAAGTGTTCTCCCTTTTAAGGTTCTCCCTAAAAAATGTGTATCTAAGCTGATGCTGTGCTCAATTAACATGTTACCTGAAAGGCTATGCATGCTGTTACTATACTTCTTAATCATAAAAGACTGTCTCCTGTGGGTTTGAAATGTCACCTCTTTTTAGCAAATATCAAAATATTATTTCTTTTATATACTCATTTAAAAGTTACTCTTCAGCAAGGTTCAAAATTAACCAGTTACTATACACTGCAGTTTAAATTGCCTTCAGAGAGGCACAATTCTCTTTGGCGTGTGTATGACTTCACCGTTCAGAAGATATTTCTGCTATTTGTCCAAATCCCTACAGGCATCTTCACAACAAATAGAAGTGAGCAGTGACATTTCTCAGTGGTTTTATTCAATTATAAGTAATGGAGCATTCTTCAAACATGGGTTTTATTTAATACTGGCTATATCAATTGTTAAATCCTTCACGGAGATCTTTAACCCATTAAATAAGAGCCCAAACCACACATAAATGACTATTTTTTTTTCATTCAAGCACAACCCAGTTTCCTTTGTTTTCTTGGCAACTGAACAATATTAGGAAACTGAAGCAAGCCTCAGCTCATACTGCATACTGACCCTCTTTCTGTCCATATAGACACCACCTGCAAAATTCAATAAAGCTAAAATCACTCTTGAAATCACACAAAGAATCACAGTTGAGCTTAGTGAACTAGAAGGAAATCACAGCATCTAATAAGCTTCAGAACATCAAATTAAACAAAAATTAAAATTTATGTGACCTTTATGAAACTTTATGAGAGACCTTTTTATCATGGAATATCACTGATGATCACATTACAGAGATGTTGATTCTAAAATGAATGTTTGTATCACTTGCAGATTTTAGCTTTTAGCATATACATTATTTTAAGAAGATTACTGTTTGATGCAATTGTTCAAATGCATGCTATCAAAGCAATCAAGGCAGGAATGCTTCCACATATACATCCAATGCTACAAGTTACAAAGTTAAGCATGATAACCAGTGGCAAGAACTTTCAAGCAGCACTGCATTAGACAAGACAGACCATGCCTCTGGAATGGGAGGCACAAATTGCTCTCTCAGCCCAAACATGGCCTCAGTGCCAGCAGAGGCAGACTCTTCTCTGTCTGTGAGCTGAAGAGGGAGTACAGAGTACATGACCACTCCACTGACACGAGAGGTCCAAGGCAGGAAGCAGACAGCTGAAAGCACATCACTGCAATCAGTGGGCCATTTTCTATACAGATGTAGAAAGAGCTATCCTCTTGATTCCTTTCCCTGAGATTAATGTATCCAGGAAATATGAAAGAGAATAGTTTCCACTTTCCCTTCCACTACTTCAGCATTTCCTGTGTTGTTGGAATCATATCTTGTAAAGAGCAGTTCTTTAACTGGCCTTGAATCACACAAACACCCCAAGCATCACTTGCTGCTTATTCTCTAGAGCAAGAGGCTCAGTGAATGAAAAAGAACAGACAGGCTGTCAAGGTAAACCTTTAGCACCTAATCCAAGCTGTAACAAGAGCTGACAGAGAAGCTGGAGCCAGCAGCTGAGGTGTAGAGCTGTGCCTTCCACTTGCTGTGTCATTTCTCACCGTCTTGGTTTGAGAAATTAACCCAAACAGATTGTTGATGAGCATGCAAATTAGCAAAGCTAATAGGGAGCTACTCTTCCTGATGTTTTCTTTTTTGCAGAATACCACCCTGTTTTGTCTTGCTTCCCCTACCACACAAGAGAAAATATCTGTGAGAAAGCTTGCTCACAATAAATGTTTCAGAATCAATATGTGTATCAGGATCAATGCAGCAGGATCAATAACGCCTGTCATTGAATCTAAGGAAAGAGAGCTTCTCAGCCTAAACTGAGATAGGTGGTCACACACAGCCTCTTATATACTTAAAATGACTCTAATCTTGCCTGATCAGCTTTTGCTATTAGCATCAATGGAAGTTAGACTCTTTTATTGCTGGACATTTTGTGCAGAAATATCCACGTGGCAGCCCATGGGAAGAAAAAGCGCATGGCCTGAATTCATTGCCATAGCAGAATGGCTGAGACAGGATCAAAAAGTCAGTGAATTGATAGACTCTGATAACCTGGATGGTCCTTCTTGTGTCCAAGAAGTACAGAAAGGCTCAAGCATAATGTTTGCCCATCATCCTGAAGTCTTACCTGTTCACACAGCCACCTCAATGTCAGCAGTACCTCAGCCATAGCTGGCACAGCCTCATGGTCTCAGTTAGTTTACACCAGCAGTGCTAGAGTTGCATTTATTACCCAATGGCTCAAGGCCTAGCTGTGTACCAAGAGACAGAAGTGTAGAAATGCTCAAATACCGGTGCCAGCTCCCTGCAGGGGCTGAACCAAATTACCTTTTTGCCACCTTCTGGACGACAATAGTGGTACAGCTAAAGACGTGTTGCTACCTTTTTTTTTTTCCCCCCCTTAATTTTATGGTGCTGAAACTGATCTGTCATTTTCCAGTGAGATCTGAAACCACGGCTGCACATTTTCCTGCACTCAGGAGTAGATATGCCAAGCATTTAGCCTTCAGGCTGAATACCTTAAGAAGCTGAGGAAGACTATAGGTAAATATAAAACTCATTGTCAGCTAAAGGTTTCTGTCCCTGTTCGCATCAGAATTTTATCCTCTTATCACAGAAGGAAACCAAGACTGATGAATACTTTATGACTTCTCACCCTCATACACCACAGAGAGGGATAATAAAAAGAGAGGTCATCTAAAAATTCAATAGCATATTTCAAGATCCTTATTTATCCTTAAGATCTCCATTAGAAGGATCACTAATAAATGACACACAGGTAAAGGAGATTGGGTAAAATCAACCATTTTCCCAGCTAGAATTTAGAAATGACATTTAGCAATTGGGACTTTGTAATATACTACTGCTCCAAAGGACTCCACAGCTCAAAACAGTGTCCTGCATGAACATATAAGGATACCAAAACAAGGGGAGGTAAATCCTACAAAGCACTGCACATTGCAATGGTCAGGCAGCTCCCCCAAGTCTTCAGCTACACCACTTGTTTCATTCTCTCTTGGCTATCCACAGAGAAGAGGAGCAATAAGGAGTATACAGAACAGACAGCTTGACTTTCTCACTTTCTGTCTCACATTTCTGCTGCTTCCTCTCTCTTTATCATTCTTTCTTCCCTGGTTGTGTGTGCACCTGTGTGAGTGTTAAAACCCTCTCTTCTGCATTCTAAGAAACAGATCTTTTATATTCACATTTCAGGACGATTGGCCCATTCACTGCTAATCACAGTGAGACCACTCTCTTCTATTCCTAATCTCTTCTTTTTATCATTCAAAGCCTTTATCTAAATCTGAAACCATTACTGATTTAAATAATCCAATTGACATAAATGAAACAACCTGAGCACAGTTAACTCCTGAAAATTGGAGGACATTTCCTAATTATTTAACGCTTACATTCACAAAGAGACTCTTCTCTCTTTTGACAATGCAACAAATAGAAGGAAAATACAAAGACAATTGAAAGTCCTCTTATATACCCTCTAAGTTACAATCACCTAAAAGCTGTTGGAGAAGAATCTAGAATTAATGAAGGCAAGTTACACCATTTCACAAGTGTCCCTAGGATTCAAGGTTTTCCACACCTTAGTTCACCAGCAGTTGAGGACACAAAATAAGAATAACCTGATTTAAAGAAAAGGATGTCTCTAAATTTCAGACCGCCGTCAGAATTCTGAAGAGTTTTTTTCTTTAGGGTACAGAACAGTTTCTTCTACAGTTGGGATACAAGTTAACAATAAGTTGGAGTGGCCAAAATAACATCTGAGGGACCTATGCCAGCTCCAACTCAGCCTCAGTCAAGCCATGTTTGACTCAACACCAGAGCCAGCCCACAGCATCCATGTGGTCCTGGTATGCTCTTTTAGGTTGTTGAAATTAATGGGAGAATTTTATTCCAAGAAAATGGGAAGAAATACGAATTCCGTTATTAACAAAAACTACTATAGGCAAAACACCTCAACAAAAGCCTCATGCTTTGCCTTTCAATACAGAACTTTTAGGTTGTCCTATGCTTAACACACAGGAAAAACAGCTAATGGTAATAATAAAACAGCTGTTTAAGACTTTATGCATGCCTGCCCTAAAGGAAAGCAAACTTTAGAAAAAGCCTTCTTTTTTTACTTTAATGCCATGAAAATATTTTCCTGACATTTTTGGCCACTCATTTAGGAGAACCAGAGATTTGTTTGTGAGGAGGAGTATAAACCAGAAAAGGTGCATGCGAGGACAGAACTTTTAATTCACTCCAAGCTGATCACAACAAGGTGTATTAAATAGTTTTCAACTCTTTAATACCAGTTCTTAATTAAACACTTCTGGCTGTAGCTGTGTGTTTTGCAGGATGAATGCCTTGCATTTTTTTGTCGGTATAGATTGAACATCATCATCGAGTTATGTTGTTGTATTTGGTGGATATAAGATGGGTCAGACTGGATGATGAAGGCCCAAACTGCAGATGATGTCTGCATTAGAATGATTCATGTTATCACAGGATTAGGTCACAATAGCAGGGCTGCAAATGCCACAGCGCTTGTCAGAATCATCTCTTGCTGCATCCTCTCTGAGTGGTGCCAATGACACATTCAAGACTTGTTCTGTGGTACTCCAAGTGTTTAAGGACTAGAAAATGACACATGGAATAAATGGACATCCCAGGGGACCATTAACAGGCTATCAGGCTTTCACTTTTCATTTTGAGTTGACATCCAGGATAGGTTAATGACAATCGAAAGCCCTTTCTATGTGGCCTTGGGGGAACAGCACTGATGGGTTATCCAAAGTACAAAAAGCCACAACATGAAAAAGACACTTTAAATGGAGCTTCAATAGACTAAATCCTAACTAAGCCAGTTCATGCTACAGATTTTCAGTTATGAAAACTTGTGTCATGAGTTGCTTACTGCCTATTCTACGGGATTCTTAGGGAGTCTAGGGACTACGATTGAAGGAGCATCAGTCACCAAACAAGATCAGGTGCTCTGGTCCTGTGATGGTGCCTGATTCGTCCCTTGCACATGCTGCCCTCAATACTCTCCAGCTTTGATGGGAAGAAAGTTCTGCTGGCTAACAAAGCACAGGTTTGTCTCTAGGTTTATCCAATGCACAGGGCAGATGTGTAGGGTCATAGCTGGCATCTACAGGATGCTGTATAATGAATTAGTAAAGGTAAGTAGACAGCAAAAGCCTCCAAGAGACACCTTTTGCTTTTCTACCAGTATTAATATTAGTATTAATATCATGTGAATCCTTCCCTTACCCAGCTGTATCATGAATCTGAACAGCTTTTAAGGACTATAAATGAAAGTTAGAAAGAAACACAGAGGTGCTGAGTTTTTTCCCTTTCCTAGGCCCATATGACTTGGAAGCAGAATACTTCTTTTGCAACATTTACCCCACTGGTTGTGCTGCCTTCTTTTATTGAATCTATGGTGTAATTCTTAAAATCAGATATACATTGCACCGTGGATTTACACAGTGTGTTTAAATGCAAACATATTTTCTCCCTTGAATAAAATTACAAACTGAAAATAAACACTCCAAGCAAATACAACATAAATCCAAAGTAAAGCCCTGAAAAATACTAATCAAGAAATTAAGACAAAATTGTCAGGAGTGGGGGAAGGGTAATTTTAAGTTAAAATTAGTGGACAAGAGCAAACAGGTACGCAAAAAGTATATCTTTCAAGAGTAGGGGAACTTGTGATGGGAGACTTTGCAAAGCTGTCATCGGCATGGAATGTCCCAAAGTGGGATGAGAGGTCAAGGGAAGCACTACTGAAGAAGTTACATGAAAAAGATAAAACTGAAGAAAAGCTCAGTAAAAGAAATTTGCAAGCCCAACAGCATTGCAGTTATAAGCTATACGAAGTGACACATATATGCACTGGAAAAACAACCCAGGAAAATCCAAAACTGAAAAGCCACAACTCTTGTATGTGCCTCACAAAAACAAAATAAAAAATATCAGGTAAAGAAAGCCCTCAAAATCAGACATAGAATCACACAGGGACACAACAAGCATCCACATGAACTGAGCAATCAATACATAACCTGGAAAAGAAAGAACCACTAAAGTCATCTCTTGAGGATGAAGTTATTTGATCTCTGTGACATACAGGAGAAGCTGTTATTACATCTCCATAACACAAGCTGCAGGTGACAAGGTGAAACATCAATAATTCAGACAGTTTGCTCACACAAAGAAATTTAAAATCATTACATGACAGTTTTCTTCTGCTACTGTCTCTGATGAGGAACATGGTAACATGCTCTTGCCCATACACCATCACTTCACCTGGCCTAAGGAAGTTATTTCTTCTCTCACTCAAATACTCTGCAATTACACATGCTTACATATATAGTTATGCATCCTATGCACAATTTCCTATGCATAGCAGCCACCATAATATGTCTAAATGTTTAATTCCCTGCACACTGTTTCTCTCTGGAAATCATTTTTTATTCTGTCAATGCTTTGAAGCACTTGCAGAGCTCTTCTCTGCAGACAGGAAAGGTTCCTTGTTTCTCATACAAGTAGTTTTAACAACTTAGTATTTGGTATCAGACCACCTTTCAGGGTAAGCTGCCCCCAACAAGATCTCCTGGGAAGGTATTAAGTCCAGCAGCAACAAGAGGTAGCAAGGTGTGAATAAACGATGCAAAAAAAGAAGGCACTTGTTCCAGGATATTTTCTTTGACTTTAGGCTCTCCTAAAGTCCAAGAGAATATGAAGTAAACAGGACTAAAGAAAGGAATTGCAGAGAAATGGTGACAAAAGTATATGTTGGTGTAGCTGCAGAGAGGCTGTTTGCGAGGACTATTTGTTTTTTAAAGCAGATTAACAACTGCAGCATATTCCATCACTCTTCCTCAATCACTTTACATTATCATTCCTCTGATTTTACCTTCACTGAAGTCACTAGGGAAAATATTCCTGATTGGCTAATCTGTAAGAAAGAAGAACAGCAGCACACAAGCAAGGCTGAGTACTGTGGCTTTAACCAGACATTAGGATGGGCTCAGCAACCCTCTTCACAGCACAGGTCACATCTGAATGAAGATGAGACTCACAAACAAAGTTAAGTACAGCAATAGTAATTCAAACAAACCTAGAAACACAGTACTGGTGACAGAGACAGAGAATGTAATTTAGAGTCCAGATCTTGATCCAGAAGAGCAAGCTGGACTTCTCTCTTTTTCTCATATTCTGAGAAAATACCTGAACAATGCAGATACCAAATATTAAATAATTGGATATCAGGCAATTCTTTGACATAATTAGTTTACTTTTCACTGGCTTTTACTGTAATTATCTGGAAATAAAAATATTTTGTTCTAATGAGACATTAAACTGAAGTCAAATTAAAATATTTCTAGTTCTAGTTTGGGGGGAGGGGGAGAATCAAAAATAGATGTTACTTCAATCCAGCATTTTGCTTAATGAGACCTAGGATTTTGAAAAGAAAATCGATAGGCCGATTTCTATACACCCCTTTTCAGAAACTACAGGTTTACGTAGGTTTATCATTGAAGCACCACATACAGCCCTCTACACTACAGAAATGATGTGCAGGCTACACTGCTTTGGCCTCTTGTGAGCAGAGACGTGATGGAAGCACCCTGCTGTGGCACAGTCAAGGACACGATCTGCCTGCATACAGGTGTTCCCTCTCGCCCCAGGATCCACAAAAGGCAGTGCAATTTGAAATGGTGTGAATGAGCCCATAAGCCATCTTCAGTAATTCCAAGAAAAAACATCCACCAAGTTGGTGGTTTTTTTAGTCCTGGCAAAAATATAATGGGAGGGGGAAAAGGAAGAA
Organism: Drymodes brunneopygia; assembly: GCA_013400955.1. Lineage (NCBI taxonomy): Eukaryota > Metazoa > Chordata > Aves > Passeriformes > Petroicidae > Drymodes > Drymodes brunneopygia. The sequence goes on along the minus strand of VZTZ01015574.1, from coordinate 2,576 downwards.
ACATGAAGGCTCAGGAACGCACTGGTCTTTGGCATCAGCAGGATTTGGCTTCCACTCTGCTGCCACCTGGAATGAAGAGGAATTGCTTCCACTTCACCTCAGGATTTTCCATAAACAAGATACAATTATATATGAAACAAGCTAGAAAAAAAACAAAGGCAGCACTAATGGGGCTCTGAAAGGGTTTTGTTAAAGCCGAGAGCATGAGCTTAGCTGTTAATGGCAAAGCCACTGGAAACAAAATGTCAGCAGATTCACACCTGTCATTTGCTCTCCCATCCCATGTCTCCCCAGCCCCGATCCCGGGGAGGCACAGAGTCAGCAAAACTCACACAGGCACCGTGCTTAATTCACCCAGGCAGCTGGGACCATGCACTTCCCAAGTCCTTCTCTCTCTATCCCATTTTCTCCACTAAGCAGTGATCCTGCTGGTGAATGGCACACGCTTCCGCAGGAGAAAAGCTCTTCTCTACTTGCTCTCCCAGTGGGAAGGGGAGAGTCTGAACAGTGAGAGCTGTCAGTTCCTATCTTTCTTTGCCACTCAGCTTATTTCCTGATTCCTAAAATGAAGCTGCAGCTGCACTGGATGGATGTGCTTAAATGCAAGCCTCCGGAGATGGGAAAGTGCTGACTGCTGAATTGCCCTCTTTCACCTTATTCTCATGCCGTTCTCTACTCTCTCAACTTCTCTCCCTGTCCCCATCCCCTCCGGTTCAAAGGGGAACCAGGATTCTGTTTCCTTTGAAATTTTTGTAGAAGCTGTCCTTGGTGAATGCTCCCCAATGTATTCCTCCAAAATTGTATCTATTCTATCTTCCTGAAGGTTAAGGGATTTGAAAGTCCAAGAATTAGGGCCTCGTACGTAAGCAGTTAATTGTTCCCATCATTCCCACTCCACACCAAAGGCATACATATGTGTGGCATGTATTTTTTTCATGTTCTAATTCTTTCATGTTACCCAAAGACAGCCTTTGTACTGCAGCCATTATCCTATAAGGCACAAACAAGCCTTGAGACCAGACCCAGGTTCCCGGCTGTATCCAAAGTACTAGAGAATTCCAGTCTGACATCAATCCTTGCAAGTGATATGACTTAGATCTTTGTCTGTAGTTTTATAATCATGCAGCAAAGTGAAAATATTAGGCAACTATTTTTATACAAAATCTGAACACTTTTCAAAGCTTGATGGAAAATAATTATAAAACTAGCTGTGAAAAGGAGGCAAAAAAAATTTCAGAACGTAAGAGAAAAGGAAGAAAGAGAAATCTGGTCAAAGTTACAATCTTTAAATGAAGCCTCATGAAATTTAGGGGTTTTACAAAACCTCTTGTCCTGCCACTTTCCTACATGATTAAACTCATACATTTACACAGTCTGTTCTCCCTTCTTCCCTCCCCTCTTCCAGAAGATGTAATTTAAAGATTTTGACTCCTGGCTGTCCAAACAAAATGTTGCACAGCAACAGCCACTACTGCTATGACTGGAGGAAAATAGATCTGAGCCCTCAAATATCAAATTTGAATGTTTCCCTGTTTTCACATTGCGTGGGTGAGAAATTCAGAGGTCAGACACAGCTTACAACTGCATTTTGGATAGACACAGTATCAATCTGGTAAAAGTGAGCTCAGTGATTTCTTGGATTCTAATGAGATCGACTCAGGCTGTTACATATTTTATGGCTCTGTATCTGAAAGGTCTGTAGGTACCACAGTAAGAAGTAATCTACCATCCTTCTCAAATAATCAGTCCCCTGTCGTTACTAAATACACACACCAAAATACAGTTTACAGCTCCCCATCCTAGGAATCAGTTTAGACTCCAAAAAGCAAATGCTGTTCTTGTTCCAGGACAAAGTTATCCTAACCCAAAGAACAGTGAGTGCACCCTGCTACCAAATGCAGTGGCCAAAAAAATGGTTAAAGCAGCCAATGAACACAGCCTGGACAGCCAATATTCCCTCCCAAGCCTGAGCGAAAGGCCTCTCTGAACCAGCCCCCTCCCCAGTCAGTCACGTCTGGGCCATCAACAGAGTGCGTTGGTCATGATGTCCTGTGTCAAACCATGAAGTCATGTCCGACCAGACTTTTGCCTGGAGCTGGAGGGTGCCAGTCTCTTCTCCTTAGAGCACTGTGAGTCACACTGGTAAATTTATGGCATTCTAAGCTCAAAAAAGAAAAGTAATTCATGAAGAAAAGAGGAAGTAAGTGGGCGAGAGAAACAAAGATGACAGTAAAACTGAGCCTTGTGATCATGAAGCATTGCTGGGACAGAAGGGCATTACACACTGTAAACCATGCAGCCACAGAAGGCACAACTCCCATGTCCTTCCTTGAAGATTTGGAGTGTGCAGACCCCCTCAGAAACACCCCAGAACCCCTCTGTTCTCCAGCCATGGTTAAAATCTTCCATCCTGCCTCTAGTTAAATCAGCCCCCTGCCTCGTACTTGCACAGGTACACACATGCACAACCCACGGCTCCTACACGGCTTTGTTCTCTTTTAAGGGAGAGTACTGTACCCATCTTTTAGGCACATGTATCCAACAGAGCAAAAAAAAATGGAAGAGGCTTGCTTTGG
>VZTZ01015572.1:0-23773 GCA_013400955.1 Drymodes brunneopygia | reverse complement strand
ACTGCCTTTTTGAATGCATCCAGTCCTCTTTCTTGACGACAAACAGCAAAGCCTCATGGGGGCTTAGAGTTCACAGGGCTGAGGTGTAGAACTGGTTACTATGGGAGAAACAGATTACCAAGGCATGCCTTTACTGGAAAAAACTTCTGCAACTGTGGTGAGAATATATGTTTTTAGAATTATAACTTAGCTATAAAAAAGGCAAAAAGTGTTTACTGTGAGTGACATACTTAGTTTTGGTCCTCATCAAACAGATCATATAATCTAATACCTTGACAAAGCAAGATACCTGACAAAAAATTAGTACAGCAATAGGCCACCTTTTTTTAATAAACTATTACAGCTACCAATATGAATTTATTTGCCAAATAATATAAGATCAATTCTTTACAGTAAGCAAAACAAAACACTGCAGTTTTACCGAATACAGGAACAAGATTTTAGTTGTGCAAAAATCAATTTTTCTAATTCAGATGAAAGCACTATGTAGGTATACCGTTTTAAAAATTTTATATAAGAAATACATTTACATGAAAAAAGNAGATACCATATTTTGAGAGAGGATGTATTTATTTAGAAACTGCAATGAGTTGCAAACATAGAAAGTCAACACTAGGATATTTATTGAGACAAAGAGCTATATAATTCAAGAAAAGTCAAACATAGCATGTAACAGTTGTTCTATCCTTTAAGATAATGTAATAAAAAATATGTTACTGGTATGTGGGCAATTAGGAAGCTGGTGACAAAAAAATTAAGTTATCATTTCTTATTCAGGTGCTCTACTCACAGCACAGGAAAGACATATTTGAATCCATAGGATGTCTTTCCATCTTTTACTTTCCCAAAGGCACTTATTCAGTATGGCTAAGGAAGAGTTTTTCTTTAGTCCTTTCTAACATGATTTTGGACTTTTCAATCCTAATGCAGGTAAAGAGTAGTTTTACTGGGAGCAAGATTATAGGAGGGTTTTAATCTGGAGGTAATCTAGACAGAATGAAAATAAACAAACAATGAAAAAAACAGAGGGGGAAAAAAAACCAACAAAGGCAGAAAACCACCATAAATGATCTGCTTTCCGAGAAAGGTTATGTTAGAAAATAATTCTTACTTGGAGTAATAAATTACAACCATCCCAAGAAGGTCAACTCTGGCTGCATCCACTTCATGCAAGTCCATACTTGAAGGACTTGAAAAGGCAGCCAAAGAGTTGATGTTCTTTGAGCCTGATCTCTTGGGAAATATTTGCAAGTTGATCTATAGGCCATCACAAAAGCATTTGCAAAATGAATTTCTGCAAATAACTAAAGCAATATGATCTTTATGCTCTTCTGTCTCAGAACCACAGAATTATATTCAGCATATGAAGCTTTACAATAAAATAGTTCTTGTAGCATTGGATTCTACAGGGGAAGGCAGGTCTCAGTACCTTTTTAGATTAGAAATGAGGTGCTAATGATACAAATACACATATGCTCAGCAAGGTTTTACAAGTTGAAACACATAGGAACAAGCTTTCAAACTGGTTATTCTTAAGTATTTCATCCCGTCAAGCAGATATTTTGACATTATTGTGCCCTATATAAACAATTTCAACAAATTTAACAAAGTATGGAGTTTTCTCCTGCTGTGATAATTACAGTTACTACTGATGGAGGCTCAAAGAGACAGATGAAATTTTTAAAGAAAAGATATATGCAAGTGCAAAGTAGCTGTTTTATATATTTCTGAAAATATTTTCAGAAAATTCTGATAACAAATAAACCTAAAATAACAGATGAAAAGGAAATGTACTACCAGTGAAGGGCAAGACAAGCAGCAAGTTGGTAATTGTCTCTCTATGGCAACTAATGCTCTATCTGCCAGTTTCTGTTCATACTGCAATCACAGGAGGAGGGATTTTCAGAATTAAGAGCTTGGTCAGAATTTATAATTGCAAAAGCAGTACAGTTTGGCTGCCCTAGTGGCTTAGTTGGCAAAGAACACTATACTTTGGCCTAAAGACAGGGGCTGTCCTCAAAGTGACACTTGTAGCTTCTGGATGTATTCACTGCCTTACTTCCTAGATCCTTTGCATTTGCTCAACTTGTCATAACTTTGAAGCTTTCAATGTAAAAGCAGATTAAAGAAGAGTGATTGGTTTTTGTGGATATATGGCAGGCAACACCTCTGTGAAAGCTGGATTCCATACTAGTCTAGGGACAATGAACACCATGGAATAAATCTAAAAATGCTACAGGTTCATGAAAATAATTTCAAACAATATTTTCATTTCTAAAGAGCTCTCTAATCAGAGAACATTAGAGAGAGAAATGAATCTGATCATCAACAGGAAAGATAAACATCCTCATGTGAAATAAATGTTAAAAAACATAAAATAACAATTGTTACATTCCTTATTTATTTATTCCTGCCTTTATCTGAGTTTCTTGCATTTACTAATGAAAATAATTTTAGGACAGGCATCATCTATCAGCATGTTTCCTGAAACCTTGGCCACATTAGGCTTAATCCTGCTGTCTTTACTGGGATGTGGATTTACCTTCCATTTTGCACATCAACAACAAAACCTGAGATTGGGCCTTTACATGTTACCAGAAAACAAACAATAACAGATGTGATAGAAAGGAACAAAAAAAGGCTGATAAAAAGATGAGGAAAAGAGAGAAAAGAAGTGACAGCAAAAAGAAAGAGATTTTTATCAGTCACCCTGTTATTCCTTAATTACTCTTCACACTATGGCCATTGATTCATGTTTGAAGTGATACATTTCCCCTGACTTCCTCCCAGATAATGAATCTGGTTAATCTAGAGTATGTGCTACAGATCATCTTCCATGGACACACACCAAGAAAGGATACACAGAAATGAAGACAATATTTCTAGGTTCCTGGTATGGAAATGACTGGTTAGTAGTAAAGCTCCTATCATCAGTTACTTATTAAGCTGAGGTGACATATTTGCCTGGTTTGGAAAAGACTGATTGTGACCTCCAAAATATCTGTCCCTGTCTGTGGCAATACAACCAACGCTGCAGAGACCACAACCTGATGAACATGCAAACAGGGGTCACTCTTTTACTGCAAGAGATGGGTTACTCATAAACATGGACATGCCATAAAAACAGTGAGCTGAAAAACCAGCTTGGCAGTTCCCTGTGCTGCTCTTAACCTGCATACAGACAAATGCAGCCTTTGTGAAAAATATAGCACTATTTAAAGTCAAATAGAAAAAGATAAATATGGAAAGAACAGAATGGAAAGAGCAGCTTTGCCAAGCTTAGAACATGCCATTTAACTAATATTTTGAGTTATCAATTTTACGGAAACTTACAAGAATTACTATTACTCTTAATTCACTGTAATCTAAGTGATATGCAGCAGTTGTAGGGTAACATTTATCTGTGTTGCCTCTTTCCTGTCTCTTATTTCTTCACCCCAACATCATTCAGGCTTTCTTAATCTTTATTATCAGCAAGAGAGGCAACATAAATGGATACCCCATGAACTATTGTCTTTACTGGCAAATCTTGCCATTACTGGCTAAATACCCACTTGGAAACATGACTAGGTTTGGAACAGGGGTGACACAAATGTTCTGTTTGTCAGGCTGCTTTTGTTCCAAATGCTAAACAAATATTATTCAGCTGCAATTTGAGCATTGAATGTTTCTTACAGGCATTGCATGTCAGTGAATGAATGGGGAGAAAAACTGAGAAAGCCACAAGCGATTCATGAAATACTGGAATATTTAAATGGCCTCTAAAATTTTTTCACCTACAAGGGTTCTGAAATGTGCTAAGTAAATACCAAGAGGTGGGAATATACTGTAGCACAGGTTAGCTACATCCAAGCAACACTTAGTTATGATAAGACTTCTCTTTTTCCTGCTAAGAGACTCCCTTCTCTTTAAAACAAGAAGAACCAACCAGGAATTCCCTAAGGTCAGCTCTGAGGAAACATAAACCTCTAATTCAATAACTCCGCTACTGCACTGAAAAAGGCCTTATTATTGCAACATCCATATGGAGTCAATTGGACATTAATGACTAATCAATCCCTCCCCTTTCTATTCTACTTATAGTGTCACAAGCCATGTTTAGATTAGCCCATTTCCTGCTTAGGATCGCTCAAGATGTCTTTTGTTCTTTCAGGACTGGCCTGATGGAGGCAGCTTAAACAAACACACGACCCAAGCGGTGCAGGAGTAATAAACTGCCATATGTGAATGAACAAAGGGGCCATACTAAAGCCTTTTGTGGTATATGTTAATGTTTTTCATCTGAGTTTAAAAAGACCTAATGACTTTGTGGTGAGCTGATGCATGTGGCTCGTGGCTTTGCAAAATGAAGGAAATTCTAGCCAGTTATATATCAGCATATATTTTCCAGAGTGCCTTGTTTTCAGTTTTGGTGGCAGTGAGTTTACTTTTTTTAGTACATTTGTTTTACATATGCAGGCAAAATACTTAATCTCAATTAAAACACAGCACCAGTTTTCACAGCCATACTCACAACCTGTATATACATCTCTCCCTATTTGAAAGTCTAAAGCTAAAATTAAGAGTGGAATATCTGCTGTGTGTGAAATCAAAGCAACTGTTCTCAGCTCCACTAGCTCGCTCACCAGTGTTTAAAGCTGAATTGTTAGCTGTGCCCTAATAAATACCAAAACAATAATTCTAAATCAGCTGCTAGCACATCCATGCTCCACAGCCAGCCGTGCCCAAATCTGTGCTATTTAAATGAATTAAAACTGCTAAATGCAGCTACTTGCTTGATGGCTTACACAAACAGTTTAGATTTCTTGACCACATTCTATGGCAAAGCTAATCCTCATGGAAACTTGGCATGAACTATAGCTAAAACAATAGAATAATGCTTTAAATTACATAGGGTATTAACTGAATTAATTAGGGCTTGAGGCCTGACTTTAGCTCTTGGTGGCTGACACAGTCTCACATGTGCTCTAACATAAGAGTTGCTCTGTGAAGATTCATGAAACATCTATCCAGAAACTGGGATGAAGAAGCAGCCTCTATAAATTTTGGGGAGGTGTTTAAGTGTCATCATATTTTTCAATCATGTGCCACTTGCAGACTTCAAGACCCTTCACAGATAATTAATTAAATGCTAACAACCCCATTCTGCTATTAATGTCATTGATAGAAAAGAAATATGAATCATATTTAAGTTGAAAGTTTTTAAGCCTAAGTAATGATGCCAGGAGTAAGGGCTTGCCAGTCATCAGATCTAACAACAATCTACATTATTCAATCCACAAACATTATTGTTGTTTCTCTTTGATATTTTATTTCATACTCAGTTGAGGAAAACAGAGGCCCCCAGAAAGGAAAATCATGGATGAAAAAGCCCAGCCCAAGAGAGAAAATACTAACAATTATTGTTAGGTATCTGACAAGATCTATGGATTTGATTTTATTTTGCAGAAAAAACAGCTGGTCTACCAGCTAAGCAATTATTGTTACTATATTAATCAGATTCAAAGTCAAAACAATACAAAGAGGAATGCACTAATCTATTTAACATTAAAATGTTTCCATAAAAGTAACAGCCTTACTGCCAGTGTAGCTGCTATTCATATAATTTCAAATTTCTCATGACATGAGTGTCACCTAGAACATCCAGAAAACACAACATTAATTTAAAGCACAGGGGCTAATTCTGCAGTCTTCTGTCATCCCTAAAAGCTTTTTTGTTGAAAAAGTCCTGTTTGAACAAGGGCCATAGTGATCCATTCATACTTCAGTCAATGCTTTGTTTTGCTTTAAGATGGAGAAATGACAGATGGGAATTAAGGACAGAGAAAGAAGGCAGTCTGACTTCATATTTGATGGATGCATTGTTCAAGGTGTGGCTGAACACTGTTCTTTGCTTGATCACATGTTTTTTAGCAAAACAATGATTTTTAAAAGCTTAAGTACAATGTAGTTTGTAAAAGGGAATTATGTTTACAGTGGGAGAAGGTTTTACAAAACCACCACCCTCAAATTACTATTCTTTACCTGCACTAGGATTGAAAAGTCCAAAATTAAGAAATGCAGAATACTTAGCAAAATATTTCAAAATGCATTGCAGTCGCTGCTTTAGTGACCCATTTCCTGCATTCAATCGTCAATAATTTGTCACTTTCTGAATGATGCAACATCATTCTTTGTATCAATATAACTAATTCCTTCCATCCAGTGCTAGCTGTTTTCACTTGTCATATCATATCAGTAATTAGCAAGGATCTGGGGCTAGGATAGGCATATGCCATTTCTTCTTGCCTTTCACGTGGGGTGCTGATATTACAATAACTGATAATATAATTAGTAAATAATATAACATGAAGAGAAAGAAGCAAAAGCAGCATAACAGGTGCTGTTCTTCAGGTTAATTTTTCAAATAAGGGACCCCTGTGCATTTGGGTTTTGTGAGCAAAACTAGGATGATGTTTTACAAATATTGCAATGGCATGTCTCGATATGTTACCACATTTACCTGGTTTGGATAAAAAATATTGTGTTTGCCACAAAACAGGGGCTTACATGAAAACTAAAAATCATTGCTTGTTTTAATTCCTCTGAAACCACCCCTGCCAAACTGAAAACACAATCATTTATAATTTGCACAATCTATGAAGACACTGTAATGGTCATCCTACATTCACTTTGGACCACTGATCCTGTGACATTAAGTCAAAGTACAAATTAAAGAAAAATTTTCCCCTTGCTACCAAGTTCTTCACTAGGCACTTGCTTAGACGCTTTGCGTATCTACATGGAAGAAAGGCAAATGATCCCAAACACTTTTCTATTTCTGAGATCCTGAGGCTCCTGAAGGAGAAAATGGTACTCGTTTTAGACTTAGAAAAATAGACAGTTGTACAAAGAAGGCTTGTTTCAATCTGTACCAATTGCTCATGCTTAGCCAGAATATATGATGTTCATTCCTTAGTGTATTCATATTTCTGCTCCACTCCCTGTGCTCAAGGATTTAAGGAAGAAGGGCAAGATTCCTTCCTCCTTCACACAGTGTGATATAAAGGGGGCTTTCTCCATCAACTGAAAATAAAATTGTGCCTGGAATTTTACACTATTTTATGGAACTTCAAGCTCCTTTTATCATATTGGAGTACTAGCAAGAAACCCTCAGAGAATCAGGACCATCGGGGTGTTTTACACCTGGTGGCTGTACAAGAGTGTGAAAAAATGTTTTAAACCATTGAATTACTGTATTTAATTTTTCAGTCAGTCCACCTAAAAATAGCTACACATAGTGACTGATGCTTTCAGCATTTGTGACAATAATTTTCTCATGGGTGAAGATTTTCTGTGTAAAACTGCAGCCCACAGTTGCTTTTTACATCTGCCTTCTAAATTCCTGAAAATAATGTTTTACTATATAATGGAAATTGTGAAAAGCTCTTAGTCATAACTGTGCTAATATGCACCCCTCTGAAAAACTCGGAGCATTGTAAAAGTGGTCAATTGTACAACATCAGAAATCCTAAGTGCAATTTTTTAAAATAAAGATACTATTCTATAAGAATCAATTACTGTAGCTTGGAAATGACAGACAAGAAAACCTTACATTTAACAGTAGAAAAAAAAAAATACCCAAGACCGTTGAAAATCAAAAGTTAACAGTTGTGGAGGATACCCAGACTTGCTATTCTGAAAATGAGAAGCATACTATATGTTAAATATTAGTGTCTTGAGAGGAATAAGTTTAATGCTATGGAAAGATCAGTCCACACACTCCCAGCACAGGTTTTTCAGTTTCCCCTCTAAAATGTTATGGGGATGCTGGCAACAATGAGATGCACAAAGTGGTTGCCATCAGAAAAGTGATGGGGTGGTTCTTAAAGACATCTTAATCCTATCCCATCTGCAGGTGTCGAGTTACTCCAGGGCTGAAGCACCAAATCGCATCCAACACAACTGAAATACTGTGCCTAAGTACTTTATCCCAGATTCCTATCTGTTATGAGTTAATCTGGAAAATTTAAGGATATCACTCAAGTATCAGGCACAACCAGGTTTATGGATGTTAAAAATGGCAACTCCAATTAACGAAGGCCGCCTTTTAGCATCTGGGATAATTAAGATGATAAGTTATCTTTAAATAATAAAGATACAATTATAGGATTTTGGGTGGGTTTTTGGGTGGTTTTTTTGAAGGGATGTTTCTGCAATCAAAGGCCTGTAACTAGAATTCAGGGCAATAAAAATTCCAGTACTCGAGCTTACTCTCTGGATACATTTCTTTGTTTTCAGACAGCTTTCACTGCTTTCTGATTTTCATCTTTCTCTTCTCAACTGCCATAGCAACTATTACAAATATTTATGTACGACAAATTCTGGCGTGGAGAGGAATTCTTTCCTCCAGTATTTATGAAGCACTGTCACAAAAGTAGGTGATGCTTTACTCTGCTCATGCTACCTGCTGATTACACCTCTGCACAGGAGGGTGTTAAACAAGTTACCTCACAGGTTTGGATTGTGTTGGCAGCCTGCCAAGGCTGATCTGCCTGCAAATGTATGGTTCCCTTTCACCTGCATCTTCAGCTCCTCAAAATCAGCTTTTTTTGAACTAAAGAAGGAACCTTCACCCTTTTGTATAAGCAATTATTTGCAGTTGGGCATGTATGAGGTTGTTGAGGCTTTGAGCATATGGTAGAGGTGCTCCTTCAATGCACCTAATAGGTGTGCAAAACCCAGGCATTGGTCATGGTGTCTGCTCTCTTGTCAGGGAGGGAGGAAATCACACTTTGACAGATGGACAGAAACTGGTGGCAATTTCTCCTCACCCTTAGAGATCCCCTTGTATCTCAGTTTTCGCATGTTTCTTCCAGGTTCCTTCTACACTGCAGACTTGCTGTCTTTCCTCGCTTAATTCATTCCTCTCCTCCCTATGATTCCACATTCACTGCTGCTGATGCAATTACAACTACTCTCTTTTTTACCACATTCTGGCAACTGGTTAAATCTGTGATGATGCCTAACACCATTTCTTTCTCTGCCATTTCATTTCCCTTGCTTTTGGACAGGATCTCCCATTTTGCTACAACATTCCTTGCAACATGGCTAGCTCAAGTCAAATATGAATGGGAAGAGCTAATTTCCTGCACATAAAAAGACAGATTTTTGACTATTAACTGCAAGGAATCTTGGGCTATTCATTGACTTTGTATGTTGGACAACAAATCCATCATCTGAAATGCTGGAGAACTGGATTCTTAAGCTTACTAATGAATTGAAACATATTTTTCTAAAATATAAGGTGAGCTTGTGCTCCTCCAAGCCTGGTTTCAGGTCCAAAACCAGGTTCAGACCAAAAACTGAACTAGAATTAATAAGATCAAGCTGGGCCTTACTGCTGGAACCAGTCAAATACCAATGGTTATCCAGCTTGCAAGTGGCTTGCCAGCTTAGTTTACTGGGAACATAGTTCAAAGATACCAGGAACACACAGATAAATATTAAATCTGTATAATTTCAAACCATTATTTGATGCATAGAAAACCACAGTCTTTAACCCAAGGATTTTGCAAGTTGCAGTAAGAGACAGCAAGCACTGCAAGGGAGGACACAGGCACTAAGGAGGACTCAGACATTAAATCAATAAATTTAAAGAGATGGGCTGGTGCCAATCCCATGCTAAGGACTCTAAGAACTGACTTGAAAGCAAGGTTTCATAGTAAAAGTTATCCTCTGGGAGACTTTGAAAAATCTCATTAGTCTAATACAAGGACAAATAAATACCCAGATACAGATGAAGTAGACAGACAGATCCAAACATATTTAAAATTGTTTCCATCTAAACAATCAGATGTGTACCTACCCTCCAAGTGCATGGTTAACACACATTGGTAGAAGAGTATCAAAGAAAGAAGCAGCAAGTGCTAATCACAAGGTTTAGAGAATCAAGACAACTACAGTGTGAAAAATGTGAATGGAAACATCAAAACAGGACCCAGAACTCTTTCTGTATGTTGCCCCAAATGGCAAACTGTGAGGCCAAATATTTAGTTCACAAGCCCCTGATTCTAAAATATCAACATGAATGAACATGGAACTAAAAGTTAAGTACTAATAAGGCATTTTCATCTATTTCTATTGGCTTTCTAAAAATTAATTCAGCTTTGCAATGCATCTTATTTTGCTAAGGAAAACCAGACACAGACAAGTTTTTTCTCTTTTACAAATCCCACTGTGAGATAGTGGCAAAACAATAACATTCAGATGTCCCTGAGCCTAGGATCCAATCAAGAAAATTACATTTTAATAGATCCAGTTCTTTGGCAAGAATGAAGATCAGGCCTTGATGGAATTTGAATCCCTGAATATGACTGCTGAAGGAAACAACACTGCAACCTGAGCTAAGGTAAAATCAGTAATTGTCAACAGAAAGGTTAGGTCTACCCTGCAGATTTCTATCTAGTAGAAAACAAAATCTTAACACGCTTCCTACAAATTTCCAAAGAATTTGACTACATCCACAAAACCAGAAGGATACATAAACACTGAGAGCATTTTACAATTCAAAAGAAGCAGCACTATCACCCAAAAGTGAGCATCTGTGAAAGGAAAATCTTTTTCTAGAACTTGAACCAAAAAAACTTGTTCTAATCATCCAATATTCTCAATAACTGAGAATTAAATACTTTGGTATTTAGTATGCTAAATACTTTTGTATTACATAGGTTTTCTGACCTGTAATTTAAACAGGGCTTACCTATGACTCCTGATTGCACTCGACACTCTCTGGTCAACTGATGTATGTCAGTCATGTTCAAGAGAGGGTTTAGCTATAGCTACATTCAAAACTGCCTCAGAGTGTCCATCCCTATTAGCTATATTTCAGTACTGTCAACATCAAATTTTCAAAATTATGAAGTCACCTAAAGAAAGAATTATCTTTCCTTTAAAATATTAATGTTTTGGGGGGGGAAATATCCTTGTTTAGTTCTCTAATTGGCTGTTGTTTATCATTTTGGATATCAGTCACCAAATGTTTATGAGGCTTTCAAATCGTGTTTTTGAATTTTGCTAACTCCAAATGTATCATATATTGTAACATGGCAACTGGGATTTCAGGTAATGATATAAGTCTAACAGCTGTGGATTATTCATCAATGGTGTCACAGTAAGTGGCAATGTTTTAAATACAGTTTGAGCATGATTTTTAATATGGTTAGTTCAGGTTAGTTCAGTCCTGCTGTTGGCTAAGGAAGTAATAGAAGTATTGGTTTATGTTATATTTAATATAAAACTCTTGCTAATGATTTTCAGCCCTTCTATTCAGATGACTGTTAGCTCATTATGAGCAACACAAACTTTGAAGACAACTTCATGTCTCTGAAAGTACAACTAGCTACCATTAATTAAATCTTACCTCTAATTAATCTTAGAAAGGTTTTCACACACTGGGAAGGGACAACGAGCTTAAAAGAAATCATTCTATACTATTTCACATTTGTAATTTCTAAGTTTAAGGAATTTCAATATTTATAATTCATTACTCAAAAAAGTACCTGCNGAGCATGATTTTTAATATGGTTAGCTCAGTCCTGCTGGTGGCTAAGGAAGTAACAGAAATATTGGTTTATGTCAAAAACTCAAAAAAGTACCTGTAGCTTCAGCTTCTGATCAATGAGCCAATACCACAAGCACTCCTAAAATTACAGGAAAACATGACTCTGATCCTGTCAAACTCAGATCACTGCCATGTGTTATGGAAAAGATGTAAGGAGCAAAGAGAAATCATTGCTAGATATGGTTACAAAGGCATTCCATAAAACAGAAGTCTGCTGATATGTCTTCTAACAAATTACATGAAACTTAAACGTTGTGTCAAAACCACAGGAATCAGGAGCACCTCCGAGGTCTGGTCTATCTCAAATGCCTGTTGGGATGGGAAAATGTACACCATGTCTCTACACACTTTAGTTTCCTATGGAAATGCAGGTGTGCAGGCAGGCAGGGAGTGAAAGTGCACTTCCACAGCCCCTTTGCTCGAGACCAGTGAGGGGATCAGAATACAACCCAAACTGCATTCCCCACAGTTTATGGCCAGCAGTGCAACTAAATTTGGAGTCCTTAGCCCAGAAAAAATCTGCTACACCACTGCCCCACCCTCACACCTGCCCCCACCACCCCTTTAAAAGAATTCCCTACAAATTGTTAATATCTTCTCCAAATATAGTGAATTTCATAACTGAAGTCCTAAAATTCTGGTGATGAGAGTGAAACCACCTATTCTAACAGCCATCCATTCACTCTGTCACAACCAAACCTGGGTCTCAGAGATCTGGATGTATTTCTCACAAGAAAAGGCAGGACATCAAAAGTTGGCCATCAATATGTCACTTCGGAAATCTTTATTCCCTGTTTGTGTTATATGTGTAAAAGAACACATAAGACCACAGAAATATTATCTAAAGATAAGAAACTTACATTCAAAATAGTATCTAAGAAAAAAAGGGGAAAAAAACAGATTTAAAGGAAAAATGTCAATGCAGAAAGGAAGGTGTGAAACACACGAAGCCTTTGAAGAACATGACTGTGCCTACTAGGAGCCTTTGACATTCAGCTGAGATTGTGACCGTGGCAACACAATGAAATGCAACAAAGCTTTCTTAGAGGAGGTGAAAGAAGAGAAACAAAGCTGGTGAAAGGTCTGGAGCACAAGTCTGATGAGGAGAGGCTGAGGGAGCTGAGGGTGTTTAGCTTGAAGAAAAGGAGGCTTGTGGAGGGGACCTTATCACTTTCCACAGCAACATGAAAGGCGGCTGCAGAGAGGTGAGGATCAGTAATTTTTTTGCAAGTAAGAAGCAATAGGACAAGAGGAAATGGCCTCAAGTTGTGCCAGGGGAGGTTTAGATTTCCTATAAAGGAAACTTTTCTTCACTGAAAGAGTTGTAAAGCACTGGAAAATGCTGCCCAGGGAAGTGGCTGAGTCACCACCCCTGAAGGTGATTAAAATATGTAGTTGTGGGACTTTGGGACATGGATTCATGGTGGACTTGGCAGTGCTGAGTTGGATTTGATGATCCTAAGGGTGTTTTCCAACCGAAATGATTCTGATTCTAAAGACTAAGCTGTCAAGTTTCTTAGTAAACCAGGGCCGGAGTTTGGAAGCACAAAGTAATAGGAACATGTATAAAAAACATTGACAAACCTAGAAAGATCTGTAATAGTTTCATGATAATTAGAAGCTGAGCAGAGTTTGTAGCATGGTACAGTATTTCAGAGACCACAGTTTAACACTGTCTGCAGCACTGTCTGCAATGTACTTCCACTGTAAATTATGTTGGGCTAAAAGGGCCATCTCTTAGCCAGCTTGCCAAATATGAGGGGCAAAATTCAGGTTATATTTTGAGTGTCTTTTTCTTACATCCAGCTAACATCTAAATTCACCTTGTCTACAACGAGAAGGACAAATAAGCAGCTCAGTTTAGAACTGCCAATGTTTTTTTTCAGATCAGCGGTGCTATGCACCCAGCGTCTCTTTTCCAGAGATATCTCTGGGCTGCTAAACAAATTCTGAAAATCTGAATCCATTCATGAACTCAGATTTCTAACGTGGCAAAGCACCACGCCTCAAAGTGCCCCAGTAGCTCTAGAAAGACATGCACACTGTCCTCAAACTGGCACACATCACTGGAGCTTGGGTTACATATGGCAAAGCTTCTTCCTGCACTATCCAGTAACAGGGGGACTGTCAGTGTCACAGTGGGTATCAAGATACTGAATTAAGGACACTAGAAAGACAATAGATGAATTGAAGGAAATTAGCTAAACCAACAGTGGGGTCAGAGGCCTGATGTCATCTAAACCAGTCACTGTGTATCTGTAAGTATTCCCTTGCAACTTTTCAACCAAACTAACACAAAAAAGTGATTCTTCAACATGTTGAAATATGAAATATTGCTGCTGGATGGACATTTCTTTATAAAGCTCTTTATAAATAACTGATTGCTCAAAAAGTGCTTTGGAAAGTCCATGTATCTCGTGATTCCTTTCTTCTAGAAGAAAAGAATCACTGCAAAACACCCATCTGAAAATTATTTTTTACCAACATTTTGTTCATTAATTTTCTATTTACGGAAATACAAAAATGGCCAATCAGATTGAATTAAGGATGAATAAATGAAGCTTATAAATAAAGCTCTCTGAAACTTGCTGGTCCTATTCTTTTCATCCAAGAAAAAAAGCGGACTTTGGATCTGTCAGATGTTTGGATGTCAATGAAAAAATTCAGGGGTGTTTTAACCTTCTCAAGCCATAAATAGAACTTCCCGAGTTTAAAAAGGTCAAAATTATTCTCAAACAGAAGTAAATCGAGGGGGAAAAATCCTGTATAATATTCTATCTGAATAGTACATTAATCTTCTTTCAGGTAGGGTTCCTAGATATGTACATGGGCTCTGCTTGCTTCTACCACAGGGTAGTGAGGATCCCAGTGACATCCACTTCCAGAGTATGCATGGGAATCCTGCTAGAGACTCAACTCAGTCCTGATAAACACTGACTTCCAGCTGGGGCTTGAAACATACAGATATATATATAAAACTCTCACTGAAACGAGTGCACTGAAGGCTTATATGATGAAAAAGACCTTTTCATACAGAAAATGTGAAGTATTTTTCCATTACCATTTGATAGCTGCCTATGAATAAAGTTCTGCTTGCTATATCTTGAATAGGTGGTGCATGATGGGCAGATTTCTGAAAATGCTCTAACCTTCTTCAGAGTAGCTAAATGCTAAAAAAAAATGAGGAATATATATCCTTCCTGAGATAATTTTCTCAATATCTCCTAAAATTCTATTAAGAGTATAAAATGTAAACACTTATTTGGCAGCTGCTTGGGGAATAGTTGTGTTCCAGAAGGGCTAAAAGAGCTACACAGTCCTTTTCATGTTTCCATACTTTGCTGTGGACTTACTGAAATCTCACAAATTCAGACAGAAATCAATCAAGTGTTAACCTGGAATGTAACACAGACAGTACTTATGGCCCTGGCAGTATTTCAGCCATATCATCATGTGGTGCAGTGTTCAATAATCCATGGTCAAAATTGCAACTCACCTTCTGCATTTTCTGGCCTTGTTAGATCGATGACACCAGGGCCAATTTTTCCATCTTCATTGGGTTTCCCTGTTAACTGCGGGCCTAAATTTTCAAACCTTGTTCTTTCCTGGAAAAGAACAGAAGGAGTCTTAATGCTCCATATAGGACAGTTCTCATTATATGCCAGTGCATATGTGTATGCATCGATACATGCCTTATTTTTTAAATCTGAACAAATAATGAATGCATCTAATTAGAATTTTAGCTCAGGGACAAATTTTTTTCTCTTTTTTTTTTTACAGATTCTGAATGTTTGCATTTATGAAAATCAGTTTTAAATGTGAAACATATACAGAAACTTTGAGATTATTTTGATCTGCAGTGCCATAATGCATAAACGATTGTACATGCAAATACAAAACACTCTTGGCAGCGCACAGTGCTGATCAATGCTGCTCACTTTGCCTTTCCACTTATTTTCCAACTTAAACTGAAAAAGACAATCAACATTTTGGAAACATGAAAATTCAGAAGCTGAAAGAAGAGTTTGTATTAAAATGCACTGGTATTTTAATAAAAAAAAGCACTTTTTCCCCACTCTGAGATTTAAGCTTGCATTCATACCTCTGTGAAAACACAAGTCTGAATTTTATGCAGAGATTTTCAAAGACAAATATTTGAAATAAGGAATAATAGAAGATAGAACCAAGATTATTTTGTCTAGAAATTTCAGTTGTACCCCAGTGAAAAGGGAACTCAAGAAGACAAAAAAGGGAAAAAAAAAGTAAAAAGAATGCCCACTCCTGGAAAAACAGAAAGCTTTTGAGAGCTGGAGACCTCCATAGGAAACCTTGAACTAGAAAGTGGAAACTGAAAGGTATTTTATATGTTAACCCAGTTCCTTGCTCAGCTCCTGGACAAGGGCACTGTAAAGGCAGTGTAATACTGTCTCTCAATAGTGGTCTCTGTAGTGCTGTGTATCAGTAGCAAAGTGTTCAATGGTTATCATTAATTTAGTGTTCTCATTTGAGGGAACATAGCATGTTTTCCCTCTTGCCTTGTTGTTACCTCTCCAGATTAAATTTGGCATTATGTTGTACTTGTGAATGAATGAAACCTTGTTGTTCATTACTATGAAACAATATTAAATGTCATGTCAACTTGAATTTACAGACGTGAAATACCAGCTTTCAGCTCCACGAACAGTTTCTCCATGTTATACTTAATGCATTATGCAGAAGTAGAGTGCTGACTGCTGTTCAGTCTATTGTTCAATGACCTAGTTCTGTGCTGTGCATGCTAGACATGAGGAGAAAACATTGGGAGATTCTCTCCCAAAAGATGGTAGAAACTTGGAAATGTTCTTAAGGACAAAACATGGCCTTGACTGCTCATTTGCTCCACCTCCAACTACTTCTGCTTTCCAATATTATTATTTCTCTATTATCATTGTGTTTCAGCCATGAAACCTCATCAGGATAAGTGAGGAATTGTTTGGATTCCTCACGCTTTTGGTTCCTTCAGCCATGGATTTTAAAAATTATTCTCTGTTTAATTTGCAGAGGAAAAGAAAGCTCAGTCTGATGTTGGATTTGCCACAACATGCAGCTGAGGCATTTCAGGTACAAAATGCATTTCTAAAAGTTCCTCAGAATCTCCCAGTTGTTAGACAAAATAACTGCATTTTATATTTGGTTAATTACTTCACTTGTTTTCTTCTGTAAAATCCATGGCTGCTGAAGGAGCTTACACACACAAAGGAACTCACAAGAAAAGAAAGAGTTGTAAATGAAATTTGGCTGCAGAAAGGCACTATAATAGTAGAGGTCCAATATTTTACTGAAAAAGGTTGTGCAGTGTAACCATACACCTGAATCATCAGGATGGGATCTATCTTACTGGTAGAGAGAATGAAAAATAAGTTTATCAGGGATACTGTGTTCCATTGCAAAGGGCTGATTTGCAGTTGAGATAAAAACAAAGATCAGTGCTAAGAAAACAGCTTTTGGCACATTTATTTTGTCTTCCAAAATATTTGCACTAAAAGCTTTTTCTAAAGGATGTTAATACAGCACCTGCAGTATTCTTGGAAGAACAGCCTTTAAGTGTGTTTTAGAAAAAGGAGAAATACCTTTCTGCTATAAAAATCAACAGAGACTGCTACATATCAATATGCACATTTGGAATATCTTTCTGGTCATTCATTCTCTTTGATTTTACCAGAAAATATTCTGTTACAAAAAAAAAAAATAGAAAAAATGAAAAAGAAAAGAAAAAGTCTCTGCAAGAATATCAGTATTTTGACATGGAAGGAGAAAAGGGAAAATTACATGATAAGGTTCAGAAACAGTAAAATGAAAGCACTTATGCCATAAAAATACCTGCTCTTGTCAAACAAAGGAGATGAATTTATAGTTATTTTATAACCTCCTCCTAATTCCTGAGACACTTTAACAAAGCTAATTATATTTAGGTTTTTGAAATGCCTTCTAAAGTCATTCCTTTGCTTGCTTTTTTTACTGAAAATTATCATTTTGAACAGATTTTTTTTTTCATATTTTTGTGCTGGTTGTGGAGCTTATACTGTACAGTTACATTAAGTTTTTCCATTTNCACAAATTCAGAGAACTGTAAAAAACAGGAAAATCTTCCTCAATACTAAAAATGCTTTTATCTAGTAGATGCCTTTACAATTCCATGAAATACAACAAATTCATATGACATTTATTATAAGAGAGGAAACTTGCCCACTAAGCTCAAATCTTTTTTAGTAGGATTTGTCTTTGCGCCCGTCCTGAACTCATCCTAGAGAAAATAGACGAAAAATATTTAAAAGTACACATTTCCTCTAGTATGACTGAGACAAAGATTGATTCTCTACTTCATTTTCCTATATTAAAAAAAAGACATACCTTCATTTAAAAAAATGCTTATACATAGCTGCACTAACAAATATGTTACCTACACATGCATTAGATTTGCACACATGTACATCAACTACTGGATCTATTGCTGCCTGCCTCACCTCCATTAGTAGAAAAATTTGGTGAGTTTGTAATAAAGTGCACTGCTGTAGACAATGCAGGTGTTTTATCCCCTGTGAAAAGCACTTTTGACCCCTATTTTGAACAGATTTTTTTTCGTATTTTTTTGCTGGTTATGGAGCTTATACTGTACAGTTACATTAAGTCTTTCCATTTAAATCTCAGCAAAAAAGTTTTAGGACATAACATTGACAACCCTTTCTCATGACAAGAAGATCAACACAGTCAGTTGGAGTTTGCATTAGGAAACCAACAGCACTTCCCAACACAAATCAGATCCTTTGTGCTTCTTTATGCTTTGAACATGTAGTAAAAATAACAAAAAAGTGAAAATGAGAAAAAGAAGAGAAAAAAAGAATCTCCTTAGCAGCCAAACCTTAATTTTCCATTCTGTGATATGATTAGGCACTTATTTATGCGTTGTCAGTCACAAACATGCAGAAAACGTAAAAGTTATTAAAAAAATTAAAGTCTGCTCAACTGTCTTGCAGGACTGTTGGTTCTCTAAGTGCTTTGAAATTATGATGTATGAGGTAGATGCTGCATATTAAATAAAGATATTTAAATTATAAAGCCCCCGTTAGCGAGAGCTGATGAATGTTAAATGTTATGAGCCACAAGGCTGTGGCATCCATCATATTCACATATTATCACAGTCAGTGATGGAGCAGCCCCAGTGATGACAGATAGACTGCTAGATAGTTATCCCTTATTTTCAGCATTGCCAAGCAAGCCTTTCAACCCCTTTGGCATTATTTTTAGCTTTGCATTAAATTAGCAACTTTTCCATCACGTTCTGCCAGAAAGTATCAATTCTTTCTTCACGTGTGGAAGGTAAAAGATTGATTCAGTGGAGCAGGGAGCAAAGCAAAAGGAAGCCTTAGCCCCTGCCTCGGAAAAGGCTGCAAACTTCAAATGACTAGAAACAAAAATAAAAATGTGATCTTGTGAAAGAACAGCAATGAAACAGTAAGCACACAATAATGGCTTTTCTCTGCACTTAGATAAAAGCTGCATTTTTGATGTGCACAGTATATTTTCATAAAATTTTATATACTATGTTTTATACACTTATTGGCTATTCCATAATAATGTGTGTGCTAACAGTAAAATTGCTCTTAAATTTATGTGCATTATTTATACGTTCCCACGTGTAGGTTAGTTAGCAACAGAAGAAACACGCGGGTCACAGAGCAGCAGCGGTTTCACCAGGCAGGACCGACCAAAAGCCCTGCCCTTCTTTATTTACCTATTTTTATAGGGTTCTAAGGACAGTCAAAGATTGGTGAAAGGGGTCAACACCCCTGAAGGTTTACAGGACAAAGACATGGTCAATTATCTTTCTCCACCCCAGGGAAAGGAATGAAAAACAATTCCACAAGTGCAAAACAATCCCGGCTGGTTAAGGAAAACAAGGACCATGTTTACAGAACAAGCATGGGAAACTACAGCTACAGTGTTACAACTTATGGGGCCCTGTAAAACCAGGGCGACACCCACGTAACAATGCTTTTTGTTGTAAAAAATATTCTGTTTATTAATGTAACTTTACAACCACTGCATCCAGGATCCGTGGTAAATTAATGACATTTTTATTATTTTATAGTGTCATTAAATTTTTACTGATCACTCCATCAAACAGAAGCAATAAAGGCCATAATGCAAACTGGGACACTTAGATCAGGGGAGCAGGAAGGCATTCCATATAGTCTGAAGCAAACGGCTTGCCATAAATGATATTTATACCATCTTTAAGGATGTGAGAATACTTGGACAAGTTTGGCAAAACTGTTTCTGTAGTACTGTGGATTGTGTACTTAAATAACAGTTTACTTGCCAGCGAGACGATTTTTTTTCAAACCATATGCGAGAAGATGACTGATTTCATCCATCTCTTGAAAAATAATATACGAAACGTAATAATACACTGGGCACCCCTCCCTTCTGGATTACCAACACTGATCTGACTATACCCATGCCTCAAATTATTTCAACATGCTTGCTTTTTCCACATCTGAAATGTATGCTTAGCCTGAAATGGAAAATGGCATGCATGTTGATCGTTGTGTAAAAGATTTAAAATATATATATTTTTTGCAAACAAATACTTTTATTTAAGTAGACGTGTTTGGACAATGATGTAATACCTTTATTTCAATAGTCTAGCATGGAAGCAGTTACCCAACATCAATTTAAAGAGCCAGCTTCTAGAAACTGAATTAATACAGGTCGTTCACAGAAGCCACAGAACACATGACTGAAGGGATATTATTTCTTCTGAGGACAGTGATTTAGTTAGAATAACTACAAATAATTATCACATGTTGTCTTCATGTATGAAATGTGATTTCATTTGAATTATTCCTCACTAAATGTTCTAGTAGCTTATTTGCTAACTGTGATCTACTCCCTTCATATACCACGGACAGTAAACAACCAACACACAATGTATTCAAAACATAAAAAGGACATTTTCAGTAGAACACAGAGAAAATGATTCCCAGTTTGAATGAGGAGGAATTACAACTCCTTTTTTCTCCTCCCTGGAAAGTCAAGATACAAATGCCCCAAGCTTTTCACCTTCTTCTTACTACTTTTTAACAGCTAGGACTGAAAAGTTAAATTACCCTCCACTTAGAATCTTTTGCAACGTCTTGGCACAGCAGGGATAATTACAAATTGACTTTCAGCCTTATCTCTGGATATTTTAGTTATTACGGGTGGGAAGTTTAAACATTAACCTTATTACAACAATGTCAATCATCCTACTGGTGTGCAGGCATGCAACTGCTGTAATTCTTTGGATGGCAAAGGAGATAAACACAATAGTGGCACTATTGTTACAATTAAAAGCATGGCCATTGGTTTTGCAGAACTGTGGTGAATGCCTAGGACTCATTTTCAATATCATAGCAGTGGGAGCTGCTCCAAGAAAACAGAGAAATTAAATTAGCGAGGCAGGCAAACTTATTGTAGGAATGTTGTTATTTTAAGATATTACAAGATAGAAGGTGTACTTTTTCCAAGGATTTACAGGTTTTAGGAATGAAGGATATGCTGACACCTATGATGTTGACACAACCTGCCCTTTATTTTTTCTGTAAGTGAAACACTTGAATTCAATGATCTCAGGGACCAAGAGAGGCACAGTGAGTGATTTTTCACCCTAAAATACTGCTGCTTCCAGGTTTTGAAGGCCTCTATGCTCTTCCTAAACTGTTCCAGTAATATCTTTGCATGTTGAACATACAGCATGGACCAGCATCTCCGCGACAGACTACAAATTTGTATCACATTGCGGTGCCTCAAAGCAAACAGCTTGCTTGAAAAGATGTGGGGAGAGAGAAGCCACTAGGTCCCCTTTTAAATATATTCTTCCATCTTAAAACATAACTGAAAAGTAAGAGGTTAAAAGCAGATAACAGGGAATTTATGCTAAAATTTCTTTGCCTGCCTGGCAAGCCTCCGCTGGCTTCCACGTGACAATGTGACATATGCAAGACCATCACAAGCAGAAAATACTCCAAAGTTGTTCAGAAACAGAATTTCACTGTGATTGTCACACTATAAGACTTCTTTTAAGACCCAGGTTCCAGAGTCAAAAATTGAGAATTGCAATTTCATCAAAATTTGAAGTGTCTAGAAAAAATTCTAATATAGAAACCAATGGGCTAAAGCAAAAAAAAAATCCCCTGATAAGTAAATGCCAATGCACATAGCCTACTTGTAAACACTGTCTAGCTAATTATTTTTGGAAACCTGATTTCAAGGATCAGAATTCCAAGAGCTTCTTCTCAGCTAGTGTGAGAAGTAGCCATCTTGATCTTGAACATAAATAAGAAGGATTTAAATCAATTATCTGATTATCAGGAGCATTCAGCAGATACTAAGATGTTTATAGACTTCAGTGCACTGAAGCCTTTTAATAAGTGCACCAATTCAAAACTGTTTTTTAAAAGAGAAAAAAACAAACCAAACTGACAGCAAATCTTTCCACCTAAGGAGGATATTATGCCCTCCTACTCATGAAATATTGCCATCTCCATAACTATTGCCATGCTTGCAGGCACTCCTAAGCTATGGAACTGCCCTGGTTAGATTACTTTCAACAGGATTACTGCATTTACTGAGCCCCCTGAACCAAATGCTTTATGTCTTTGTTCATATGGTTTTAATATGGTTTTAACCAATTGCAAGGTTATTTATAAGTTTGCAACTCCCCAGTAGTTAGAGTTATGAAGCGTTCAGACTTAAGCATATCCAGTTGTGTGGTAACCCAACTACTGCTTTCATGCGGTTTCCAACTTCTTATTCATGTACAAAGGCATGATGCATGGCAGTTTCTGAGACCTTTCTGATTAACTCTTTGTTTCAGCAGCAAACCCAGGCAGCAGCCTACAGTAAAATTACACATCGACTAAAAGGTAGAGATTAAAAGAGAAGAAAAAGTCACACAAACTGTGAAATTCCACCACAGACTGAGGAGAAACCAGTCCTTGAAAAACAAAGGGACAATCAGTTAAATTAGCAGCTGGTAAATGAAAAACAAACAAAAGGAGTTACTGCTTTACACTGCATAATATGGCTGTAGAATTCACAAGAGGTCAGAAAGAGTCCAAAGCTTGGCCTGTCACTTGTTTCTAAAAAAGCTGGATAATTTTATGACTGTTAATAACATTTGTAGTAACGCATGCTAAGGTAATCAAATCTCGTGTTCCAGAGTGCGAGCTGTTCAACTGTTGAGTCAAAAAGAAATTCCCTCATCCTCTCTGCTGCTCCCTTCCCTCCTGACCAGCTCCACAGATGATTAACTGGGAGCCTTCTAGGGAAATAAGTTAATTTTCTTTTATAACATCACTAGATTTAAGGAAGAACTGGTAAATGGTATACATCAAATCTATAATCTCCCTTGTAATTAGAAGGAATCTGAATGCAACCATTAAAAAAAACCCCACATTTTCTTCTAATTAAACACATACATGGGCATTTTTGAGAGACAGACAAAAATAAACACAAATTACAATTGACATCCACTTCTACTAGGAAATAGCAGTACTGTGGTTTGGTTTTTTTCTGTGCTGTAAAGCAACTAATGGAAGCAATTCAATAGCTACTCATGGACCTTGGGAATGTTCATTTAAATTTCTAACATTTGATTTACAAGAATAAAAGTGCAAGGATATGGCAAAACAAAGGGGTTTTTCCTAGACTAAATATTACAAAGGAATATATATATATACACATTTATTTAAGTTTCTTTTAGCATGTAGTTGGACCTTGTCAGTTATGGCTTCATTTTCAACAAGTATTTAAAAATGGAGCCATTTAAATGCCATAAAAGTGAACAAACGTGCTTTTACCAAATTTAGACAATGTCATGATTCTGCACACTTATCTGCATGTTTCCCCAGATTTTTATACTTGTGACTAAATTTCTTTGGAGGTATTTTCATGCATTAGAATCAGAACAGAATTTGGTTACTACCCTCAAAACTGTGAATCTCCTTCTCTATTAATTACCTAGTAATATATTCCAGGCTGAAAAGCCAGTTTTAGGAAGAAGCCACAGCAGTGAAACAACCAGCAAAACTATTCTAGGTTCAGCACAACAGTTTTTTTGGAATGGAAAAAAAAAAGGCAGAAAATAAG
>VZTZ01015568.1:0-12159 GCA_013400955.1 Drymodes brunneopygia | reverse complement strand
GAAAGAATATATGCCAGGTTCTCCGATGGTATAAGCTAGTATTGCTTCTAGCCTAGCCTCAGGTTTATTTACAGAGCCAAATACTGATGCTGAGTTGATTTTTAATGGCATGAGAAAAAGCTGAATAGAAATGGATTTGCAAAATAAGCCAAAACACCTATGATTAAAACAACAGCTTGGAGGAGAACAAGTCTCACCCCATGGGTGACTGGACAGAATTCCCTATGGCAAACTGCTTGCCACCTGTATTGATCTTCTCCAGATGTACCTGATTTTAAACACTGAATGTAGAGCAGAAAATATGTATTTATGTATGTAGGCACCAACAGCTGTGAGGAGCAGTTGTTGTGCACATTCATTCCCTCACAAAGTGGGCCAGAGAGGGCTCTGAAAGCCATCAGGAATATCTGAGACCACCAGGTAGCTTACCAGTGCTCTGATTTATACCTGTGCTCCCTGATGTATTGGATTCCCCATTCCCAGGTGAGTGTCCTGAGCACCACTGTTGAGTCAGTGGCTCATCCCCCAGTGATGTGTGTCCCCCACCAGCAGACAAGGTCAGGTACTGCCTGCTGCCTCACCCAGAGTGCTCCCTGGCTGGGTGCCTGGGACAGGGACCCTTGTCCCAGAAATCACCCTTGTTATGCCCCATGCTGGCAGGCTTGGGCTGCTCCCTTCTTGCCTCTTGCCTTTAGTGGGCCAACCCTGTCTCACAGTGCCAGCTGGGACAGTTTTAGGAGCTGAATTTTCCTCAGTTCATGTTTTAAGCACAGGGCTCTGATTTTCACCAGGCAATGCAAAAACCCTACTCTATTGCTTTTGTTGGTTTTCCCTAATTGATTTAAATGCCTTGGACATACAAAGTTCTCTATCTGCATCCATTTTGACAAAAATGTGTTATTTGAAAATCTTCTCATTATCATTTTTTTGCTGACATTTCCTGATCTGGTGGACTGCTTTTTGGCCTAAGGTTCCTTTTAACAAAGCATTTTGAATGATGCTATCTAGATTTTTAGAAAAATAAGAGAAAAGAAAAAAAAAAACTTCCCTACTCACTGCAGAACTAAGTTCTGGATGATGCTGAAATACCCATCTCATGCAGCATGGAGCTCACTGAGGCAATGCTCCTGTACTCCTCTCAATGCTGAAATTTTTCATATGGTGGGGATTCAGTATCATGCAGAATTGATGTTGCAGGTGCAGGCTTAGGTCAGACTAGCCTCAGAGTGTACAAATGGTTGCATTTTCAGAGGCTGAAACTTGTAGTTTTCCCCTNGCATGGCACAGGGGAAAGAGGCTTAATGAACAGTGGGAGATTCCTCCTGGCATCAGCCTGCGAGTGACTGCCGTGGTGGAGTGGCAACACACAGATAGAAGGCTGGTGGCACCAAACAGCAGTCTCCTGGTTACCCCCTTGGGTTGTGCTTTGACATCATCCTATATTTTCCAAAGGTTTTAATTTACTGGCTGTTTTCACCAGAAAACTCAGAGGTTTGCTAGGATGGCCTTTAGCCTGCTGCTAATATATTTCAAAGCTACTCATACCTACAGCTGGAGGTGAAAGATAAGCTCTTCAGACAGCCCTCTGCAAAATATTTTTATTGTTGAAGGGATGCAGAGATGATTTCCAGTTTCTCAAAAATTTTGTTCTAATTTAGTAGATGTTTTAAAAGAAGCTATTTACTTGATGACTTCTCAGTCGATTCACTTTTCATCCCATTTCCTCTGCATACAGTCTTATATATATTGACTTAAAATCAGGCAAAAAAAAAGATTATTTGCAAAACTTCCTGAGAGTTACAAATGAGAAAGCCTGTATACTTTTCAGAATCCAGAAAAAAGCTACTTAGGGATAGCTGACATTTTAGAAAATCAAAGCAACTTTTCTGCTATGTTTTTAAAGATTTGGACAACTTCTGAAAAAAAAAGTAGGAAAAAGTACTCTAGATTCTGAGCAAACATTTTTTTTGGTTAATGACATTCTCAGTCAATTTTCTACGTAGTATGAATGATCAGCAAGCAGAGTTGTCTGATTCTTGTCATATTTATTAATGATGTAGAATACTGGCATGGTATCCTGTGCAAATTATAAGTTGATTAGTTTTCAGCCATGTCAGCTTGTACTTTGATCCTGTCTAAATCAATATGCTAAGCAAGGAGAAAGTAAATCATTGCTTAGATGGGAAGCCTATATCAATACCACATACTCTCCTCTCAGCAAGGCAGAAGAGGAAAAACACAGAGTTCATGTAGGATGTTTCTTGCTCTTAATAGAGCCCAGCCAGATCTGGCTCGGGTACAGTGAATGCTGTTAGTCTTTTCTGCATAAGCATATAGAAAAATTACCCCCAAGCTGCAGAAAATGGTGCTGGGCCTTTGGTAGGTCCAGACTGCATCAGTACCAAGCCCAGATGGCAGCAGAGGCTGTGCTGCTGGAAATGCTCTGATTTAGTTGGACCATGAAGCCAAAGTCTCCTCACCTTTGAGCACTGCANCTCTATCCAGTGCCTTCCTGGTGAAGCTTGGCTTGCTCCCTGGAAGAGCTAGATGAGCAAATGGGAAAGTAGAGGCGGTGTAACTACAAATCTCCTGCCTAATGGGTACTACCCTAAGCAACCTGTTTGAACCATCTCCTCTGCTGCAGCNAGGCAGCCTTGTCTTTAAGCCTCTGACTATTAATCCTGATGACTTCACCAAATCTTAGCTTGTGACTGGTTTGCTCCTTGCTGCTCCCCCTGTAGCCAAGCCCTCAACTTCTTCAAATTAATGTGCATGACTGCATGCCATTAAATAGTTGCAAGCTTTCACCCTCTACAGGTCATGCTTTATCAGCAGACAGGGCATTTCTGCTGCAGTTTGAGTTAGGCAACGTGTGTATGCACATCTGGGTGTGCATATGTCTATGATGAAGTGCTGTGAGCAAGACAATGTTTGGCAAAGGTTCAAAAAAACTAGTCTCTCCACTAGGTCAAGGCAACAGTGTTTTATAATGCTTTCATTCAGCATTATAAAACTGTGACACAGATAACTAGATTAAGAATCAGAACTTGCAACTAACTCTTATAATTCAGTAATTATTTGAATTATAATACTGCAGAGATACATATTGTCTTGTGATAGAAAAGAGAAAGGATTTAATAGTTTCTTTTTAACAACTGCAACACATCCCACAATTTAACTCCTCTCATTAGGGCTTTTATTTCACTGCACTGTACAATATTTTGCTTTGAGAGATCTGTATATCAGTGTGGATGAAATGGAATGATGTCTTTACAAATAACTCATTCTGGCTGTGTCCTGAAATTTATTCTACAGGGGGGGAAGAAAAAGGGAGCAGCTGAGTTCATGGGAAATGGTGGTACAGCAAAATCTTTTAAAGCACCTTGTCACAGAAGGAAAGTTATAGGACCATATTGATTGCAAAACTCACTGCCTTGTAGGAATGATGCAGAATATGCTAAGGCATTGCAAACAATGGGAAATGAAACTTTCCATTATTAGACAAATGGTTTTATTATTCTTTAATGTTTTGTGGAAAACAAATAGGGGTAGGGAAGGAAGGCAACAGAAAATACATTGCATTCTCATTATCGCATGAAATGATTGTGTTTATTTCTCTTATGTGTTACAGTTTCAGACTGCTGGTACTTTCTCTGCTCAGAGGACAGACCCAAAATTAATCTGATCATGCCTGACACCAAGTATAAAAGCCCTTGATATATTTCTTTTGCTCTGTTTGAGTGCCTACAGTGAACAGCATTTTATTTTTAGTCATCCATTTTATGCACAAGACTCCAATTTGGTGAAGTTTTTTTACTCAGAAAGCTGTATAGGCATGGGCTTTAATCAACTGGATTTAAAGAGGGTTTTAAAATAAGTCTTTAATAGTGTAGTCCTAGAGAGCAGTGTAAAGGGACCTAAGTATATACTTAAATGTATTCCTGAGCTAAAAATATAATTCACATGAGAAATCTCTGAGAAAACTGGAAAGCTCTCAGCTGCAGTTATGTCCTCTGTAAAATAGGAGTAATTGCACTGATAGCATAAGCCTTTCGGGAAATCCATGATACAATGTTGAAAACGGCTTGCACACAGCAGCCTCCCCAGGGACATGATTCCCTTTGCTGTCAGAGTGAAAGACATGCTCCCGAGGTGCCGGCAACATTGCGGATTGCACAGGGATATGAACACATGGGATATAGGAGTGAGACACAGGGCGAGGGAGCCTGGCTTCAAGATGTATCAGAAAGACAGGGTATGAAATTTTGCCAATGGTCCCATGGTTGCCCTCCCTGCCATTTTTAGCCACAACTGCTTTCCAAGCCTCATTATCAGAGGCTGCTACCACAGAAAGGATGAACAACTGACTTTATCTTTTGCTTGCTCTATCCAGTGCCTTCCTGGTGAAGCTTGGCTTGCTCCCTGGAAGAGCTAGATGAGCAAATGGGAAAGTAGAGGCGGTGTAACTACAAATCTCCTGCCTAATGGGTACTACCCTAAGCAACCTGTTTGAACCATCTCCTCTGCTGCAGCTGAGCAGGAAATCTCCCCTGGAGGGTTTCAGTCTCCTGGTTCCTGAAAGTTTCATGCATCAGCAGGAACAGGCAGGGATGCAGTAGAGGTCAAAATCAGCTGTTACACTGGCTGCCATCAAGTAGGGTGTTGTTTGCCTGGCAGCCACATAATCTGTGAAGAAATCCACAGATTTAAAGTTCTGCTGACAGATCTTCTCTGAACTTCTAAATTTAAAGGTAAATCTTGGGTCTGAGTTCTGTGATTATTGTTAAGGAGCCAGTGAGTATTACAGACACTGTATTTCTCTCAAAGAGGATACATCTGGGGGCAGACACAATGTGTGAGGGATGTAAATGGGAGGCCTGTGGAATAGACTAATGATAATCCTTCAGTATATGCATACAGAGACAGGAAAAACACTGTACCTTTTCCTGATGTTTTCCACATAATTTCCCATTCCACTGTGACTGTGCTGATCTCATAATTTATTCTTCAGTATCATAAACAAGTCATAATATGTTAGTGAAAACAGTCACAAAGAAAGAAAACAGTCACATCTATATTCATATATAGATGACAGGAATCCTGAGAAATAGGTTATACAGCATTGATCTCCCAGGAGGTTTTAAATAACAATCTAAAATGTATGGGACAATGATCACTGGATTTGTTACTGCCATTTCAGCTTGATATTCTGCAATTTATAGTTTCTTGATAAATTGGAATCCATTCAACTGGTTCATATTATGTGGGGCTATGGAACTGTCTATGTTACACTGAAGGATTAAAGTGAGATGCAAATGACTTGAAGGAGTCTAATGACTTTGTTTAGCAAATTAATGTAGATCTGAAATAATCTCTGCCCCATTAGATGGAGTAAGACACTACAAAACATCAACAAGCAGACAATACATTAGTTCAGGGTGCCTCCCCACTCCAAGAGAGCATTGCAGCCCCTAGTTTGAGGATTCTCCATTTAACTGTTTGAAACTATTGCCTTAGGCTACAACTTGCATTTGTAAAACAAGGTTTCAGCTGGGTGATATATTATTTTCCAGTCACATTTTTAACATTGCAGGAGGGGATCGGGGTTGAAAATCAAGTTTTCATTCCATTTGTAATGCACTGGGAATATAAAAAGGAATATTTGCAGTTTAAAATGTACTTTTCCCTCCTAATTAGTTTCTGGATGTTGGTAGCAATCTGATTTTTCTGTTAAAGAATTCTACTGGTACAAGTAGATATACCATGAAACATCTGAAAAATACTTTGGAAGGTTATGTTTTTCAAGCTAAGGTCTTTGAGACTCTTAAGATTGAAAAGGAATTGGTACTCTGAGAAAAGTTTGTTAGAAGCATAAAAGTTGAGGAGTAATTTTCCTTAAAGATCAATCTACTACACATAAGTGATAGTTCTCATTCAATGGGAAGTACCTATGGCCTTCACATGTTCAATACAGTAGCTTTTGAAAATTGTAGCTGGTGCTCTGCCACTATCAAGGGATGCAGAATTACTCACTGCAGAAAGAATCCATTCCCTGATCCACGCTATGTAAGGGACCCCAACACTCAGCATGGCAGGATCGACTTTTAGACATCTCTTTCTGGCCATTTTGAGGACATTCTGCTGCAGGAGGAACTGACTGTCACTATTATTTTATTTTATCCTTAGCTCAGCCACTGCACTGAACATCCATTTGACTGCTTTGCCACAGAAATCATGCAGACCAAACCCACCCAGCAGCTGGAAAGCTGTTGGCCATCATTTGCAGCAGCAGAGCATTATTTTGCACAGATTTTTCTGCTGGGTTATTTTTAATTGCAATCATTTCAGCAATCTGTTTTACAGCCTCACTGAACAAAGGAAGGCACCAGGAAGCCTTGGAGCAGGGCTGAGAAAGCTGTCTGCCCTCCTGGGAGCACAGGGAGGGCAACAGAAGTCTTGCTGCCTTCAGACCGTGGTGCTTGACTGGAGCTAAGCTGAAGAAACTTCACTTCCCCAAACTGAATGCCAGATCCTTTGGTTCTACAGGTCTGGTCCCATGACTGAATTTAGTAGCTGCAGCTTTAGACAACAGCGAGTTTTTTCTGCAGTTATTAAGAAAATGGAAGAAAGTATTGAAAAATTGCAGTCTTCTCAAAGCATGTGCTATGCCACTCGGTCAAAGTATTAGCTGGTCTTGCCATGATGCTACTGTAGAATTAGGATACTGCTAGAGAAAGAAATCTGCCCAAGAAACTCCAGTGGATTAAAACTGTTATCTTTGGTAAATGTTGTTCTCATTTTGATATGTACTTGCTAGAAAATTCTCTTCCATTTTTCCATAATAATTCCTTTGCTTTCCTACAGTTTCTTTAAGGCATGATGCATTCTTGGCTAGCATCATTCACAGAGAGGGTACAGGACTTGGGACAGAGGTAAAAGATGAGCAGCTGGCAGGACTCTCAACTGAAGTGGAAGCTGAAGTCAAGGTCATTTCCCTTGTTCCTATTTCATCCTCTCCCCAGCACAAAAGAGGTCACTCCCCCTTCATCTTCTCCATACAATTCATATATCTGTAGGCTTTTATCTTACCCCCTCCAGCTGACTGTCTTCCAGGCTGAGGACTTCTCATATATTCTTCTCTTCTTGAAAGGATGCCATCGCCTGGCTCTCTGTTTTCTTCTTCCTCCATGTGTTAGCCAATTCTGTCACATCACTTGAGATGACTAAAATCACACACAGTCATAAAACTGTGTGTAAGTGACATAAGGTCTTTTCTCTGTTGCTTCAGCAACTTTTCTGGTACCTCCAAATATCTGATTTGCCTTTCTTGCTCCTCATTGTGTTGAGGTGCCTACAAATCCAGTGTCTTTCTGAGTAACAATTGGTAAGTTAGAGCTCATCCCGGTACATGTATATTTTGGATTATTTTACAAACACATACTCTGCTTCATACTTATTACCACAGTGTGTCATTTTCTATTTTATCACTCAGACACATTTTAGTAGTAGATCCTTCTGAAATTACTACAGTGAACTGTAGTCTGCAAATGTGGTTGCCTCATTTCCATTTACAGCTCAGGTCTAAATACACTGAGAAGCACAGATGCATCTGGAACCCCATAGTAACATTCCTACACTGTGAAAACTGGGCATTTGTACTTCTAGTACATTGTTTCCTAGCAATCACTTTACATTTCCACCCAGGATAATCACTTGTATAAATTTAAACCATTTGACTTTGTCTCCTTGAGTCCAGTCTGAAAGTCTAAGTCTGGGGCTTCTGTTTCTAGGTTTTGGGGTTTTTTTTAGGTTCTCTCTTTGGTATTTCTGGTATTTGTTTGAAGTTCTGATACCTGTTTGGGATTTCTTGATGATTTTGGCAAGGCATCATTTTCATAGAGAAACAATAGATTCTGATTTCTGCAATGCAGTGCATAGGTGTAGTTTTATTTGTTTTCTAATTGATCATCAATATTATAAGTAGCTCCCCAACCTGCAAAAATCACAGAGCCTCTTTTTTTTTAGATTCTTCTAGGTCTAATAAGGATTGCCCTTAGTAACCTTTCAGTGGCATAACTGGTAAGGCTTTCTTCTGCCTTATCTTTGCAAACTTTGTGGAAGATCGAAAACCAATTTTTCGTTTTCCTCCTTGTTTTATTTGTTTGAAATCAGGTTCAACAGTTGCATACCAAAGACAGACATACAGACATGTGCATGCAGTGTGACAGCATGAACCCTTTTCACAGGCAACTGGCCTAAAGCAAAGTACAGAGATGTACTAGGAATTCTCCTGCAGTCTAGTATGTGCACTCCATTGCCATGGATCTCAGTCTTTGTAAGTCTTTGTCAGAAATCTGACATCTCTGGGTGTGCATAATGCATACTTAAGAAAAAACACATTGCTATATGTATAGCCATATAATAACAGTGATATATTAATTGTTTTGTGAGCTTCTAAAAGTATTACTCTACTGTCAACGAATGTTGAACGGAGTAATGTGAGTTTAAGCAAAAGCAGTTTCCATGGTTACTCTAGAGGTATTCTAAATATAGCAGATGATGTAATCAGTTACAGGGTCTAGATACAAGATTGCTGTGTATTTCAGTAAGAAGTTTCTCCTCTGGAGATACCTGTGAGAAAGTGTCTATATTACTTGAGTATACTATTTTTCAAATTATTTCTGTTGTCCCATGATTTTGCTCTCCCCAGACCCTTTCCATTTTTCCATTTACAGGCTGGTAGCTTCTTTATAGTTATTATATATCATATACATCAGATCGCTTTAATGTTTTTACAGAATTCTTAACAGCAAAGGTAAAATTCCATAGAACAGTTCCCACGTCTGGCCAGGGAAAGATTGTCATTTTCGCAATGTTTTCTATCCCATATATTGACACCCTGTTATCAGCATCTGTCATATCTATCCATCCATCTTATCTCTGTATATGTCCATCTATCTTTTCTACCATTGCTGTCATGTTTCCAGATCAGCCCTCTGATCTGATTTTATCCAGACAGAAAAGAATGGCTTAATGACCCAAACACATCTTATTTTCCAAGATGTGTAATAGAACATTCCCCTTCCTGACCCCAGCTGAGCAATTATTTCCCAGTGGAACCTATTTCACTCCATGATATTTGGACCAACTACTTAGCACGCAATACTCAAGAATGAGTAAATAGGTAGGATGAAGATTTGTTGTCACCAAGGGGGTAAGAGAGGGCAAAAGGAAATATTCAGGGAATTTCTTCACAGTTGGTTGCCTAGCTTTCCTTTGTGTCACCTTCCTGGCCCTACTGAGTCCTGTTGAAATTCTGATTTTTCTCTGAGTTTATAGTAAGAGCTAGTCACTTCCTACAGTCAGTGCAGTTTTCTTCCACAGTAATATATCTAACTTCAGACATTCCTTTTTTAATTAAAAATTCTTTTCCATTCCCACTGTTACTTTTACTGTTCTACTTAATTTCAACCTTAATTCATTTTTTAAATGACACAGTCCATTTCAAGAGTGCTGGGGGGAAAAAAAGGTAGGTTAGGTAAACCAGGAAAAAAACTGTAAGTTAGATAAACTGGAAAAAAAATGCCTTCTCAGAAAGCACTGCTGTATTCCAAGTCAGGGTTTCTTTGTTTATTAATAGCAATTGGTCAACAGCTACTTGTCTTCTCAGAGCACCATTGTGAGCATGCTACGTTTCCAGTATCCCCAGAAACAGCATTCCTGTTTTCCAAAGGCAAAGGATGCCAGCGTGTGTAAGATGCCGCATTAACAGCTAGAGGCTAAAAATCATACATCCTACTGCATTTTCACCCCTTTCAATAAAACTGTTATTAATCTGAGATCCTAAAAAAATTTTTTTTTTTAGCCTGAATATGAAGATGTAACAGTGACAAAAGACTGCAATAAAGGGCAGCTGAAACTTTTTGGGGAGATGTTTCCACTTTCACAAGACTGAAAACAGTGGCAGCATTCAATGAACAGAAATTAATTTTATTTTCTGAATATGAAAGCTCATGGAATTATAGAAATTATGGACAAAAAAAAAGATATATTGGGTCATCTTTTCCATATTGGAAGCTGTGGCAGCTTTGTCCCTGGCTTTTAAGGTACTTTCTGAGTCTAGGTTTAAGGTCTCAGTAGACAGGGGTTAATGGATTACTGTGAAAAGCTNCAAGAAACAGAAATTAAAATTTTTTCTTGAATATGAAAGCTCATGGAATTATAGAAATTATGGACAAAAAAAAAAAGATATATTGGGTCATCTTTTCCATATTGGAAGCTGTGGCAGCTTTGTCCCTGGCTTTTAAGGTACTTTCTGAGTCTAGGTTTAAGGTCTCAGTAGACAGGGGTTAATGGATTACTGTGAAAAGCTGTTCTATATATTATCAAGGCTTGGCTTTATATTTAGCTGTGAATGTGTCATTTCTGAAAATATGATCATACTACTGCTCCTGCTCTTACCTATGACACCACTTTAATCAGCTTCTTTCCATCCTTGGGGTTCAGGGGTTTCTGATACTTCTGGGTAGTTCATGTATCCTCATACTAACACTTGGTACTTGGCAAACCTTGTCATATTTAGGTTTTGTACCTTTCCATATCAGTCAGACTTTCTGATTGTAAATTAACCTTTCTTAGCAAATTACTCTTCTTCCAGGTTATTGATGCAATTNAATTTTTTTCTTTTGTTTCCAGTTTTACCTACCAGGCAAAGTTAACAACTGCAGGATAGGTTAGCTCCATTAGTTCTCTTACAGTTTGTGTGCTTGATTCAAAACCAGTGGGAGTCATTTAGTTACTTGTAAGCTAAGAGTGATTCCTCTAAAAACTTACCTATGGCTCCCACCTGTGGAGTTTTGCCACTCCTTCCAGCAGGGTAATCATGCACCCTCCTGTGTGTCATTTAGGTGAATTCTGCTCCTATTATGGAGTCTGTGCAGAGAAGGCAAACAAATCTTCACATAAATCTCTTCTAGAAGATGGTCCAAGAATCCTCTAAAAGGACTGGCCATATGAGAATTAAATGGGACTGAAATTGGGTACATGGCTCTTTCTGACCAGCCTTTGTACAACAGTCAGCAAGAAGTTTGGGAACATACTATTAGCCTTGGAAAAGAACTGGCAAGGAGAATCACCCATCCTATCCAATCTTTCAATGTTTCAGAGGCTCAGGACAAGGTGAGAAAAACATAGTTTAGGTAGCAAGTTTATTACCTTTCCTCATCATCGCTAAGCAATCAAGGAATGGCCTTAAAGTATAGGTCAGCCATTCTCCTTCATTAATTTTAGCCAATTTGAGGGCTGCTGCATCCACTCTTCAGGCATCATGCCAACCTGTTGTCAGTATCCCATTTTTCTCTTCACACATGAGCTGTCAGGCTGGAGAGAGGTTCTAGCTTTGGAAGCAGAACAAAAGACTTTGGCACAGCACAGGATTCCACCTGTGGCAAAGCAAAGGAAAAAGGAAGGATGTGAAATGCATGTTATGCTCAGGAGAAATTGAATAATTAACAATGAACAGGGGTTTGCAGGTGGGATAAGGGCAATGTGAGGCCATGGCACATGGAGGCAAGGAAAAATGTTCATGATAGCCCCAACTCTGTCCTCCTTCCATGCACAGCAATAGATTAGCATCTCACCAAGCAATAGGGACATTTCTTCACTCAGTGTGTTTCTCTGGTCCCTAGCTGCACAGGGTCTTTGTCCGTAAAATGTTAACAGAGACCTCAACTACCCCTGATTAAGTGAGGACATCCATCTAAAACTAACTTTTCCTGCTACCACATATTAAGTGGTTATTGGGAGACTTCAGAGGGCAGTAGTGACCCCCTCCACTGTGAAGATGGGTGCACCAAATCTGCCCAAACTGTTCTGTTTCATCCAACATTCCAGAGCAGGAAGGCTGCTATGATTCCATTGGACTAAGTACTTATTCCCCCTAGCACAGATAATCCTCCCAGTATGGGAATGAACTAGGCTACTGCCTATGGGGAAAAGCTGTGGGAAATAGCCCTTGAAGAAAGAATCT
The DNA here is from genome assembly GCA_013400955.1 of Drymodes brunneopygia. Lineage (NCBI taxonomy): Eukaryota > Metazoa > Chordata > Aves > Passeriformes > Petroicidae > Drymodes > Drymodes brunneopygia. Next base: position 131 of record VZTZ01015568.1, on the reverse strand, counting down.
CTCTACTTCCTTCAATCAGGGACTGAATGTATGTGAAGGCAGTGGGGTGTGTGTATGAAGACAAACATATTGAGAGGCTTAATTTGCCTCTGATCTTATTGAACCTTTCTATTTGCAGTCCTGCCCTAACC
>VZTZ01015567.1:5882-15958 GCA_013400955.1 Drymodes brunneopygia | reverse complement strand
CCGGGTCCCGCTCCCAGGTGCCGCTCCCAGGTCCCACTGCCAGCTCCCAGGTGCCACTCCCAGGTATCACTCCCAGGTCCCCTTCCCAGGTGCCACTCCCAGCTCCCAAGTATCACTCCCAGGTGTGACTCCAAGGTGCCACTCCCAGGTTCCAGGTACCACTCCCAGGTATCACTCCCAGGTGCCACTCCCGAGTCCCCCTTCCAGGTCCCCCTCCCAGCTCCTAAGTATCACTCCCAGATGNATCACTCCCAGGTGCCCCTCCCAGGTGTCACTCCCGGGTCCCCCTCCCAGGTCCCCCTCCCAGGTCCCCCTCCCAGGTGTCACTCCCGGGTCCCACTCCCAGGTCCCCCTCCCAGGTGGTGGCAGGAGGGCCCAGCAGGAGCTGCTGCTGCACCTTGCCATGAGCTCGGGGTGTGCTCTGAGCAGCTGCAGCTCCAATAAAAAGTGACACCGAGCTCTGCCAGTGCCTTCCCATCCCCTCTCTCTGTGTTGTGTAAGCTCTTCACACAAACAGTTCGGAGTTTCTGATTATCCCGACTTCTTTTAGGAGTTGTGCAGCCAAACTGATGCACAAATCTGCTCTAAATGGGGAATAATCCTGCTAAAATCACCATGAAACAGAATTTAACCCGGTATATCCAGATTAAATAAATCCTGCTGGAAAGACAATTCAAACTTCAATTTCGGCGTTGATTACTTCGATTTTTTTACCTTTTAAAAATCTGTCTTTAGGAGAAATAGTACCGTAGGTTGCTTCATTTATTTATTTTTGCCCTCATGCAGAACAACTCGTGAAAAGCTGGGTGAAGGGCTGCCCAAAAGTAGAAGTTATTGTTTATTTTTAAAAACAGTGTTTGCCTCACTGGAAAGACATTGGCATTTGGGAATGGGAAATGATGGGAGATGTAAACAGAAACATCCTTCATTGTCAGGGCAGCTCCAGTGCAGAAGCCCCTTCAATCAGCACCGGCTCCTTCTCATTAAGTGGTGTCACTTAATTACAGCTCCAGGTGAAACAAAACGATTTGCAATAACCCTGTCCATTTAATTAGCGTGATACAAATAGAAACCTTTGCGTTTTTTTTTTTCTTCTCGTTGCATAATGCACGGCCGTGACCTCTTTAAATGTATTTACTTTTATTGACATTTTAATTGGCCGCCCACGCGCGGTTCCTGAGTGCTGTGATTTTCAGAGGAACAAAAGACAAGTGGGCTGTGCCACTCACGGGAGGAACCACCAAAAAAAATCCCATTGTTGGCTTCTCTTCCTCTTCCTCTTCCTCCTTCTCTCTTCTCTCTTCTCTCTTCTCTCTCTTCTCTCTTCTCTCTTCTCTCTTTTCTCTCTTCTCTCTTCTCTCTTCTCTCTTTTCTCTCTTCTCTCTTCTCTCTTCTCTCTTCTCTCTTTTCTCTCTTCTCTCTTCTCTCTTCTNCTTCCCTTCCCTTCCCTTCCCTTCCCTTCCCTTCTCTTCCCTTCTCTTCCCTTCTCTTCCCTTCTCTTCCCTTTCCCTCTTCTCTTCCCTCTTCTCTTCTCTCTTCTCTTCTCTCTTCTCTTCTCTCTTCTCTTCCTCTTCCCCAATCCTCTCCTCTCCTCTTCTCTTTTCTCTTCCCAAGGGGTAAGAGCATCCCTAAAAATCTCAGAATAAGAGAGGACACTTCTGTATTTTAGCATCACCTCAGGGCCAGAGGCAGCCAGGGCTCTCCCTGCTCACTGAGGTGGGAAAAATGCAAAGCACAGCCAGGGCAGCTCTCAGAGGACACTTCAGGCCCATTTATCTCCTTTTTAAAATCAGATGTGCCTAAAGGCAATCTTAAATCTTAAATCTTAAAGGGAATCTGGAACCCGAGCATCTCTTCCCTCATCTCTGACTTTTTCCCACGTTGCAGTTTGTAGATACTTTTGCAAAGTCTTTTAGGGTCATAAAACTACTTTTTCTATTATTTAAACCGTTTTTCCTATTCTTACCCTGGACACTGCAAGTTAGTTCCATCTGTCATTCTCTGTGGAGGGTTGTTAGGTGCAGATTGTTTTAATTAACCAACCATGGATCAGTTTTTCAGGAGATCACCTTTGAGGTGCCTGAAGAGAGGTTTTAAGATATCCAACACAGAATGAGTATCTCCTTTAGAACTGGATCTTTATTAAACTTTTGGATGTTTAACTGTTGCAATGCCTTTAAAACTCTGGGTAGGGCTTAGTGTGATTTGTGAGCTCTTCCTTTTTATGCTCAAGGAAAGGTGCTCCAAGGGGAGGAGTTGTAGATCTTGCAGAATTGCTGCTGGAACAGCAGTAAAAGGCACAGAACTCAAACCTGTTCTCTGTCTTCACCAGGATGATGGAGGTAGAAAAGTAAATCAGGCTTTTTCTCACTCATTGCAGAAATCACTTTCCTTCTGTGAGCAGTAGAATTTTGTACCACGCCCCAAATAGTCAGTGCTGTTCTTCTGCCTAGAACTAATCCTCACTTTGCCCAGAAATCATTTGAAAAGCTCTTTTAAAAAAATTTTTTTAAGTAGGAAAATGCTCTGAAACTTTTTTCCAAAACCCCACAGTACAGAAGCAGCAAGTGGAAACTCACAGCAGAAATGACAGATGTGGAAGGGACCAACCTGCACGTTGCCACCAGTAATTATAGGCCAGCAAAAGAAAATTGGGAGCTGAGTTTCGCCAACATTCAGCCCACAACAGTCAGCCTGTGATTAGTCGTGTCATCAAAATATAAAGAGAAATAATTCAATCATCAAGGCAGAAATCCCATCTGCAAGGGGGTGTAGGCACTGAGATGAAAGAAATGCTGATATTTGGGAGGACAGAGCGGGGTCTGTGGGACTTTTTGGATCCAGCAGAAAAGCCTCGTGTGCCTGTGTCAAACACGTGTGGAATTGTGGCACTGCTGGCCACCAAAGAAACACGCAGGTTTCAGAGCAGGAGTTTGAATCACCAGGCAGGACTTACCCCAAAAGGGGCTGCCTTTTTTTATTCTCTTATTTATATATCTTTGTTGCACAGCTGGAACAGAAGGAACACGCAGGTTCCAGAGCAGCAGTTGAATCTCCAGGCAGCACCGACCAAAAGGCCCTGCCCTTCTTTATTTTCCTATTTTTATATCTTACCAAAGACAATCAGGGATTGGTGAGAGGGGTTAACACCTCTGTAAGTTCACAGGATAAAGCCATGGTCAATCATCTTTCTCCGCCCCAGGGGAAAGGAATGAAAAACAATTCCACAAGGGCAAAACAATCTTGGCCAGTTAGGAAAAACAAGGACTGTGTTTACAGAAAAAAGCGTAGGAAACTACAGTTAAAATGTGACAAATCATGGAACCCTGCAAAATGAAGGGCAACACATCTTTCTAAAGACAATCAGGGATTGGTGAGAGGGGTTAACACCTCTGAAAGTTTACAGGACAAAGACATGGTCAATCATCTTTCTCCATCCCAGGGGAAAGGAATGAAAAACAATTCCACAAGTGCAAAACAATTGTGGCCAGTTAGGAAAAACAAGGACCAGAAAAAGCACGGGAAATTACAGTTACAATGTGTCAAATCATGGAATCCTGCAAAATGAAGGGCGACACATTTTTCTAAAGACAATCAGGGATTGGTGAGAGGGGTTAACACCTCTGTAAGTTCACAGGATAAAGCCATGGTCAATCATCTTTCTCCGCCCCAGGGGAAAGGAATGAAAAACAATCTAAAAGTTCCAAACAATCTTGGCCAGTTGGGAAAACAAGGACTGTGTTTATAGAAAATGCATGGGAACTTCTACTCCAAAATTACAAACATGGAACACCGCAAAAATGTATAGAATATGTATGTACAGTTTTCAACGTGGCTGAAAACTGCAATAATTTTCATTTTATGGCAACACCCTGGCAGCCAAAAAAGGTTTGGCCTGTGAGTCTGATGTTCTCAGCCTGGCAAAGCCTCAGCCAGAAATTAATGTGTCTAAAGACTAGTTTTGTTTCGTAGAGCGCAGATAATATGAAAATTTGATTAGCTGGTACTCCATCAACGTAAAAGATATGAGGTATGAATATTCTATTAACATCTCTGAACTGAACAAATGGCTCTGCCTGCTCGCTTGGGTTTGGCAAGCACAGAAAACTCCTCTGATAGAAAATGCCTGCTTTGGGTATTTATCATTTTGCAATCCCACTGCTGGGACAGTTCATGGTCTGCTACAGAGGCAAAAAAACAAAAACAAAAACAAAAAAACAGAAAAAAAACACCAAAAAAAATGGGGGCTGGTGTTATAAATGAGAACAGAAAATTTTTATAAAGTCTGAACTCCCTCAGCTTTATGTTTTTCATGAATGTAATGAGAAGTGGTTGGGCTATTTGTATGGATAAATGGATAAATTCCATGCATGATGGAAGTACAGAGAGAATTTTTTCCTTTGAGCATTTAAAAACGTCCAATTCTTGTGCTAGAGGCTGATTTTTAGGTCAGGTGCAATCCAAACCCTCAGTGTCTCCAGTGGATTAAAAACTTTTTGTCTTCCTTTTGCTCCTTTTCAGAGGTGATGTTTTAATGCCATTATTGCCTTTGGTACCTCAGATCTTTTTATCTTCTCAAAATCCTTTCTGTAGCTGCAATTCTAGAAACAGTTCTGCCTCCAGCCCTATTTCCATGAAATGCTCTGTGGCTCCCTCTTTTCCATGAGGAAAGAGGGAAAAAATAATGGAAAAAACTCCATTGTTGTGGTGTTTATAGCTCGGGATTATTAGGAGCTGAGTTTGGCTGAAATTCTTGGCAAAACGATGTCTTCAGTGAAGAGTACGACTTAGAGGCAGCCAAAGAAAATTAATACATCAAATTTTAATTTAAGAAAGAGCTGAACAACCCGAAAATGAAACAGAGCCTTTCCATTTATGAAAAATAAAAAATAAAAAATCATTTCATCCAGTTACATTTTTTTCCTGCCTTCTGGTAAATAGCAACCCCCCCAAAAAAACCATTTTATGTTGAGAGTAATAATTTTCCCTCTGTCCGTGGTTTCGTCTGACCAGCAGCCCCCAAATCAATTGCTGACAAAGTTCTAATTCTGAGCTTTTGCTTTTTAATATCCTTTAAATATCCTGGGGCAAGCAGGATATTTTGTGTATTTTCATGTATTTCTGTGTGTTTCTGTGTGTTTTTGTGTGGTTTTTTTGTGTTTTTGTGTGTTTTTGTGTATTCTGTGTATTTTTGTGTATTTCTGTGTATTTCTGTGTATTTTATTTTGTGTATTTTTGTGTATTTTTGTGTATTTCTTTGTGTTTTTGTGTATTTTTGTGTATTTTTGTTTATTTCTGTGTATTTTGTGTATTTTTGTGTGTTTCTGTGTGTTTTTGTTTATTTTTGTGTATTTCTGTGTGATTCTGTGTGTTTCTGTGTGTTTTTGTGTATTCTGTGTATTTCTGTGTATTTCTGTATATTTTTGTGTATTTTTGTGTATTACTGTGTTTTTGTGTATTTCTGTGTGTTTTTGTGTATTTTTTCTGTGTATTTTTGTGTATTTTTTCTGTGTATTTTTGTGTGTATTTTTGTGTGTATTTTTGTGTATTTCTGTGTGTTTTTGTGTATTTTTTTGTGTATTTTTTGTGTATTTTTTTGTGTATTTTTTTGTGTATATTTTTGTGTATTTTTGTGTATTTCTGTGTATTTCTGTGTGTTTCTGTGTATTTTTGTGTATTTCCGTGTATTTTTGTGTATTTCTGCGTATTTTTGTATATTTTTGTGTATTTTTGTATATTTCTGTGTATTTTTGTCTAAAGGTGGTACCATGCAATCAGTCTCTATGAGAATTTCCTTGATCCTTGAGCATGGACAGAAATCCAACTGTTTTTATCTCAACACGATTACTCTGGCAGAATCTCTACAAAACTTCTCTTTGACTCTTCAGGCCAATGTCATTTTATTTATGTATTTCACACATGGATTTTCTTCTTTTTGGAAGGCAGGACAAGGCTCTGCTGTTTGTGCTCTGGCCAAACTTGAGCCAGTGGGACCCTCCCTTAATCAAATCACCAAACTGGCACAAAAGAGAAGGAAAAACATAATGCAGCTTTTTGGATGAGAGTCCTGAGGTGGAGATAAAACATTTCCTGCCTCCCTAATGGCTTTATTCCTTCTCAAGGGGAAAAAAAGATGCTTTTATCAGCTTTGAAGGGCAGGTAGTAAAATCAGAGGTTAAGCAGTTTCCCTTTAATTTTGGATCCAGCATTAAAAATTCCCACTCGAGGGCTGGGCTGAGCACACACAGAGCCACTTCTGCCTGTTTATGGATCTCACTGGGCACAACTCCAGAGATTAAATCATAGAATCACTAAATCTAATGTTAAAAAACCAAAAAACCCACGAAAATCTGTTTCTGTTACCTGACACCAAACTCTGTTCATGGATGTAATGCTCATATTCAGTCAGGGGAATGCAGGGTGATTGACAGGATACTTTTCAGGACTTATTTTAAGGGATTTGTTCAGGCTTTTAAGGGGAAAAGCCCTAACCATGATTTCTTTTGAAGATGCTCTTTAAAAGCAGAGAAAATCAACGCCCTGCATTGACAGAAATGTGGCCATTTCTGCCTCAAAGATTTGAAATGCCAGGAGTGCAACAAGCCCAGCAGCACTGGCTGTTCCCTGATTTCACACATCTTGTTAAAGCACTGAGCCCTCAGCAAGGGCAGCACCAGTTCCCCAGCCCTGAGAGGGAGCTGGGGGCAGGATCAGCACTGGGGATTGTCACCCTGATTTTTCTGGAGTGCTGTGTTTAGAGTTGGCAGCAAAGGCTCTCACAGATTTTGTGCAAACAATCCATGTTTCTATAACCGGCCAAGGATTGGTTTGGACTTTGGGTGTTGTTTTTCATTCTTCTTTCTGGGCTGGAGAATGTGATGGGCTGTGTTTGTCACCTATGGAATTGGAGAGGTGGTGACCTCTTTGTCCAATCCATAACTGTCTGTAAAAAGGTATCAATAGAAGAATAAAGAGAGGCTGGGGCTCTTTTTGCTCTCTGCCCGGCCTTGGTGGCTGATCCTGGAGTTGCCTGAGTGTTTCGTGTCTCACAGAGTGACAGGGGCTCTCCTTTAGGCTGACACCAAATGTGGAGGAAGAAATCCCAGCCTGATGAATTTGTGCTTGTCTCAGGTGTCTCCCTGTGCTTTGTGGAAACACCTGTGAGGCTCCAGAGGCTCCCACAATCCCAGCCAGCTCCCATTTCTGCTCTCACACCCAGGCAGAGGGGATGGGAAATGTGCTGTGACCGGGAGAAAAGCTTTATAGATCAACTTCAGTAGGGACAAATGACTCCTTCTGCAGTGCAAGATCAGCCTTTGGGGTTTTCTTTTTAAGTAGCAGAATGAAATAGCCATCAGGTGGGGGGAAATCCTCCTCCCAGTGCCTTCTGATTTGGAATTTCAGACCCTTCCCCCTGCTTTTATAGCAGCTCTAGATCATATTTACAACATGGAGCATTTCAAGGTTAGATGGCCAAGCGTTGAGTCAAGGAAAAATTGCCTTCCCAGGGATGCTCAAATATTTCAGTTCGTGTCTGATGTGCTGCTGGCTGATTTCTTTGCAGAAATGGGCACCAAAATGATTCACCTGGGGAGTCAAAGGGCTGAGCCCAACCTTGGCACTCGATTTTACAACACAGTCCATGAGCAGGTGCCTCGTGTGCAGGCAAGGAATTTATTGATCTACAAAGCTGCTCCTGGAGGTTTGCAAGTTGTTTAAAGCAGCCTGTTTAAACATTAAATACATTTTAAACATTAAAAACATTTTAAAATACAAATCCTGCTGTGTCCTGGGTGTGTCAGGGGGCTGAGAGTCCCCAGCAGGATTCCCTGGGTGTGGTGGCACTGGCTTTTCCTGAGTCCCCTGCATTGCTGTGTCTTCAGACTCGGTGTAGGAATTAAAGTGAAAAACTGGGAGAGGTGAGAGAGCCTGGCTGTTGCTGGAGAGTTCTGGAAGTTCTTGTTCTGTGCTGTAGTTTCTGTGAGGAAAACATGGTAAAAGTTCTTTTCCTGTGCTGTATTTTCTGTGAGGAAAAAAGCATGGTAAAAGTTCTTTTTCTGTGCCGTAGNGAAGAAAATATGGTAAAAGTTCTTTTCCTGTGCAATAATGTCTGTGAGGAAAAAAACATAGTAAAAGTTCTTTTTCTGTGCCATAGTTTCTGTGCGGAAAACACGGTAAACTTCTTTTCCTGTGTCATAGTTTCTGTGAGGAAAAAATCATGGCAAAATTTCTTTTCCTGTGCCATAGTTTCTGCGAGGAAGAAAACATGGTACAATTTCTTTCCCTGTGCCATAGTTTCTGTGAGGAAAATATGATAAAAGTTCTTTTCCTGTGCCATAATCTCAGTGAGAAAAAAAAATGGTAAACTTCTTTTCCTGTGCAACAGTCTCTGTGAGGAAAACATGTGGTAAAAGTTCTTTTCCTGTGCAATAATGTCTGTGAGGAAAACATGGTAGAAAGTCTTTTTCTGTGCCATCGTTTCTGTGAGGAAGAAATCGTGGTAAAAGTTCTTTTCCTGTGCAATAATGTCTGTGAGGAAAACATGGTAGAAATTCTTTTTCTGTGCCATCGTTTCTGTGAGGAAGAAAACATGGTAAAAGTTCTTTTCCTGTGCCATAGTTTCTGTGAGGAAAACCTGGTACAATTTCTTTTCCTGTGCCGTAGTTTCTGTGAGGAAAACCTGGTACAATTTCTTTTCCTGTGCCGTAGTTTCTGTGAGGAAAACCTGGTACAATTTCTTTTCCTGTGCCGTAGTTTCTGTGAGGAAAACCTGGTACAATTTCTTTTCCTGTGCCGTAGTTTCTGTGAGGAAAACCTGGTACAATTTCTTTTCCTGTGCCGTAGTTTCTGTGAGGAAAACCTGGTACAATTTCTTTTCCTGTGCCGTAGTTTCTGTGAGGAAAACCTGGTACAATTTCTTTTCCTGTGCCGTAGTTTCTGTGAGGAAAACATAGTAAAAGTTCTTTTCCTGTGCCATAATTTCTGTGAGTGAAACATGGTAGAAGTTCTTTTACTGTGCAATAGTTTCTGTGAGTAAAACATGGTACAATTTCTTTTCCTGTGCCACAGTCTCTGTGAGGAAAACATGGTACAATTTCTTGGCCTGTGCCATAGTTTCTGTGAGGAAAACATAGTAAAAGTTCCTTTCCTGTGCAATAATGTCCGCGAGGAGCCCAGGGCACCCCTGGGTTTGTGTGGCCTGGAGAAGAGGAAAGGTGAACAGGAAGCCCAGGCTGTAGAATTTTTGTCCTTGAAGGATTTCCAAAGCCAGCAGCCCTGAGCAGCCTGCTCTGAGCTCAGAGGGGACCCTGCTGTGGGGAGGGGACAGCACCAGGGTCCCTGACCTTGTGCTCTGTGCTGCTTCTAATTAATGGTTATTAATTAGAAGGGGGACCTGGGGAAGGTGGAAGGGGAATGTGAATGTGGATGTTCAGAATCAATTAGAGAGCACAAAGCTGACTGGACTAAAATATGGATCACTTAAGGACTGTCTGTCTTAATGCACCATCTTTGCTTTTGCTAATTAATACAGAATTAATACAGCAACTAAAGTTGGACCAGGAACTACCAGGGGTTTCTGCAAACATCTCTGACCCTTCCCTGCTTTCCATCTGGGATGCAGTGGCTGCTGGCTGCCACATTCCCATCCTTTCTTTCCACCTCTGTCACTTCTTGTCAATAGAATTTAAAGTGCCCACAAAGATCTAATGATCTCAGTGTCTTCTCCCTGCCATTCTGTGTTTCTAACTCTGAGTGGTTCTGTCTAAAATCCAACGTTTCCAGCACATCAAAGTCTCCCATTGTAGCAGAGAAATGAAAGGCTTTTGTCTCCCTGCAAAGCCCTGGCTGTTCTGCAGAGAGGAATTCTCTTGATTCCCCATCGTTTGTGGCTTGGCCGAAGAGGAAAATTGGAGTTTCTGCCACTCTTGGTGGCTGGAGCTGGAGTTCAGCTCTGTCATTCCCAGCTGTGCTCCATTCCTTGGAAAATTGGAGTTTTCTGCCACTCTTGGTGTCTGGAGCTGGAGTTCAGCTCTGTAATTCCCAGCTGTGCTCCATTCCTTGGAAAATTGGAGTTT
>VZTZ01015565.1:5862-15986 GCA_013400955.1 Drymodes brunneopygia | reverse complement strand
GTTATTGTGGGCCAGGGGTGGTTGTGTGGGCCAGGAACCAGCCCAGGTGGGCTGAGAGGAGCCACCTCCTGCCCTGTGCTGGCCATGGAAGTCACAGCAGGGACAGCTGTGACAGGGGGGCCCTCGAGCCAAGGGGAGCAGTGGGGCAGCCCCACAGCAGACCCCAGCTGGAAGCACACTGCAGGTCACGGGCAGGAATCAAGTCACCTTTGAGCAAGAAAGTGCCAGCAGTGGCTGCTGGGGCCAGTGGCACTCACTGCTCCTTCTGCTGTCCCCATCCCTCCTCACCTGGGGCACCTGGCAAAGGGGGATGCTCCAGGCAGGGCTCGGGGCCCCACCACCCCAGCAAAAGTCTGGAGCATTTCCAGTCCCACTTCCCCCACTGTTTCAAGCCTCAGATTTCAATCAGTGTTTATTTAAATTGGTTGGTCATAGCAGAGTTAATTTGTTTGAAGGCTGAGCCAGAGACTCTTGGCAGCTGGACAGGAAAATCTCAAACAAACAAACAAAACCTCCTTAAACTGTAGGCATTGCTTAATTCTTCAGTCTTAAGTACAAAACACCTTGGAGGAATGATCAGTTCTGTGAGAGGAAGGAGGCCAGAGCTGTTTCATTCCCAGATGCAGCCTCTGGGGTTTGGGTGGTTGTGGCTGCGGGCACAGCCCGGGCTGGATGTGCTGGCACCGAGTGCCACCGAGCCCCAGTGCCCTCCCCATGGCACAGGGAGTGAGCTGGGCCAGCCCAGCCGAGGCTCTCAGCATCTCTGTTCTGCATTAATAACAAGAAAAGAAAATAGAAAGCATAACCAGCACTTTCCTGTGCCTTCTCCAGGAGCACAGCCCCGTGGTGACGAGGGATGTGAGTGCCTGCACTCACAAAATCGGGATGGGAAACAAGCAAGTGACACTGGCTACAAGAAAACATGCAGCGTTTCCCTTTGGGATGTGTTCTACACAAAAACCCAGCTCTGGCTTTCATGCTGCTTTGGTTCCTGGTGCACTCTGATTTCACACTGGGGTGCTGAGGAAGGGCTGGAGAGCCAGTGAGGTCAGAGCTGTTCCAGGAACCCCGACCCTGCCAGTGCTGGGACAGCCCTGGGTGGCCCTGGGGACTCCAGGGAGCTCCAGTGATGCTGCTGCTGGGCTGGGCAATGCCCTGGAGCTCCTGCAGGGCTGGGCAATGCCCTGGAGCTACAGTGCTGCTCCTGCAGGGCTGGGCAATGCCCTGGAGCTCCAGTGCTGCTCCTGCAGGGCTGGGCAATGCCCTGGAGCTCCTGCAGGGCTGGGCAATGCCCTGGAGCTCCAGTGCTGCTGCTGCAGGGCTGGGCAATGCCCTGGAGCTCCAGTGCTGCTGCTCCTGCAGGGCTGGGCAATGCCCTGGAGCTCCAGTGCTGCTGCAGGGCTGGGCAATGCCCTGGAGCTCCAGTGCTGCTGCTGCAGGGCTGGGCAATGCCCTGGAGCTCCAGAGGCTCCAGCAGGGCTGGGCAATGCCCTGGAGCTCCTGCAGGGCTGGGCAATGCCCTGGAGCTCCAGTGCTGCTCCTGCAGGGCTGGGCAATGCCCTGGGCTCCAGCTGCTCCTGCAGGGCTGGGCATTGCCCTGGAGCTCCCAGGCTGAGCTCCCCTCCCAGGCCAGGGCCAGCTCTGAGGGTTTTACCTGGCATGGGCTTTTTGAACTTGGGAATATCCAACAGCATGGACACAACAGAGTCCCTGGAAAGCTGGATCTGCCATCAGCTGAGCTTCCCACTAAGGAATGCCACCAGCTCCTCCCCGCACAGCCCCGTGGGCAATCCTGCTCCCCAGACACCCTGCGGGAAAATGCTGATGCTGAGAAAACCTCCCAGTGCCTGGTGATGCAGGCAAACATCTGTCAGGATCCACGCCGAGAGTCCCAGTCTGGTTTTACCTCTGCCCTAAGGCACTTGAACAAAGTTTTCAGAAGGAGAAGACTAATAAATCAAGCCCATGCTCCTGCAGGCCCCACTCGAGGGAGTTGGTTAAAATTAGCAAGGAATGTGTGCCGGAGGGGCCGTCCCTCCCGCAGTGCAGCGCCCAAACCACGGCGCCCAGCCCAGCCCAGCGCAGCCCAGCCCAGCCCAACCCGGCCTGGCTCTTCCAAAAAAGGCCAAAAGCAGCCCTGGGCCTGTCCCCGTGCTCCCCACACGGCCCCGGGCACGGGGACAGGTGCTGCCCTTCCCACCCCGAAACGGGCTCCTGTCACTGCCAGGAGAGCCCCACCCCAGTGCCAATACTGGGAAAGGAGTGGGATGAGGCATCCTCAGGTCCTTGTAGGATCCAGGGTTTTGAATGAGCCATCCCCAGGTCCTTGTAGGATCCAGGGTTTTGGATGAGCCATCCCCAGGTCCTTGTGGGCTCCAGGATTTTGGATGAGGCATCCCCGGGTCCTTGTGGGCTCCAGGGTTTTTTCTACACCTCACTAATTATTAATGGATCATTCAGCCCAAACAGCTGCAGGGAGGCTGCTGGGACTGCCAGGAGCTCCCTGTGCCCCAGAGAGGAGGGTGATGGAAGGGTCAGCTTGGCCATGGCAGCAGCCACAGCACTCAGCAAGGCCAAGGAAGTGTCCCCTGGATGTTCCACAGCAAGGTCCTGCAGTCCCAGGAGGGCAGAGCACGTTTGGGCAATCCTGCTGGAGCCAGCAGCAGGTTTTGGGTTTTGGGGAGGTGGGGACAGGCTGGTGCTCAGACAGCCCCAAGGCACCTGCTCCCAGCGCAGGGAGGGCAGGGAGGGACCCCAAAGGCTTCCTAGGATTTACCTCTTCTGCTTGTTGGGAATTGAGCGTGGAAAAGGATGTCTGGCTGCTGCCTGGCTTTGCCCTGCCAGGCCCTGTCCAGCACATCCTCCTGGCACAGCAAAGCCACCACGAGCTGCCTGACGTGCCTCAAAGGTCACCCAGAGGCAGATCATCTCTGCTGAGCAGGTGCCCCTTTCAAAACCTGCATGCCAGATTTTCCTGGTTGTTTCCAGGTAACAAATGATCTGTACTTTTTTTAAAAAAGCCTTCATTTTTCTTAGGAAAAGGCAGTGCTGGTGGCACATCCACCAGGAGCACTGCTCAGGGCAGGGTTGGGCAGGGTTGGAGCAAGCAATTCAAGTGGGAGGTGTCCCTGCCCATGGCAGGGGGCTGGAAGGAGATGAACTTTAAGGTCCCTTCCAGCCCAAACCAGTCTGTGACCCTGTGATTAATTCCATGCCAGCCATGGGTGGCCTGGTGGCAGTGCCAGCTGCTCCATGTCCCACCACGTCACACAGCTCACTGAGAGAGGGGCAGAAGGGCTGAGAGGTGAATAAATCAGGGTCGTGCACAGCATCGCCTCCCTGTCCCCTCCTGCTGCTGTGTCTGTCCTCTCTCGGGTCAGCCCTGGGCCGGGCAGGAGGTGGCACTGCCCCTCCTATGTCACAGCACACAGGGTGACAGGGTGGGGACACTGAGCTCCAGCCCCAGGAACCTCTGCTGCTCTCGGGCTTTGCCCCAGCCCACGTTTGTCTCCTCCAGGAGCTCAAAGCAGGAGCTGTGGAGCAAGCAGTGCCCAGGGTGAGCCAGAGCCCCAGGGCTCTCTCCACTATTGCCTTTCTATTTTAAGAACAGGGGATTATTGTTCATATATTTCTTGTGTTTGGTTTCTATCAGAGTCCGTTTGTTTAACTAATAGGCAGATTTATTTACTGGAAGGAGGAGGAAAGCAGCAGTTAAAAGGATATGGCAAATCCAGCAAATATTAATCTTGTCGCCAGAAAAACCACTGGCAGCACCTTGGAATTTTTTCAACTTTTCCACAAGGTCTTTAGATTGTAGTCAAAATAATGTCTTAATCTGCACATTCCCAACTCCAAGGTCTGGAACAGGAAGGGCTTGTGCTGGAGAACAGTCTTTGCTGTAAAATGCAATGGAATTCATTGAGCAACTCAGGAACCGATGCCAAAAACGTAATTCCCATTTATCTCAACAGGAGATTCCTCACTGCTGCTCAGGGCCTACGGGATGGGCACTCTTCCAATTCAACAGAAAAAGTCTCCAGCAAGAGAGGACAATTATTCCAATTTAATTTTGTCTCCTCACTTTTACCAAACAGAGCAGTTCCATTCTGTTTCTTGGAGGCCACTGATATGAATATTATTCTGAAGGAAAAATTGACACTGACAGGCTCTGACCATGCTGAGAGTCCCACAGAAATCAGTCAGACTGCTGACCTGAGCAATAACTCACAGGCACTGTAGTTTATTTGGGGTTAATGATTTATAGAATCACAGACTGTCAGAATTTGTGTTTGAAGGGCCCTTCAAGCTGCTCCTGTTCCACTCCCTGCCCCGGGCAGGGACACCTTGCCCCAGCCCAGGAGGGGCTGTGCAGACAGGCACAGGATGTTTGTCTGCCTTTGGGGAAGGCACAAGGTTTGGGCTTTACTGAAACATCCCTTCTCCCTGGGCTCACACACCGGGGCTGGGGAGTGCTGGGACCCTTGCTCACTTTATTAACCTTTTCCCTTCTGAGTGCCCCGGGGCACAGCTTTGCAGCTGGGTCAGCATCCAAGAAAAGCGAAATTAATTTGTTCAGGACATAAACCAGCCATTTCTTTGCTCACGTTATTTGTCAGAGCTGCCTTTCTCCTTCGTTTGCTTTACAAAATGTTAACTTTGCTTAACCACCAACACACAGCATTTTATAAAAGAGAAGCATTTTATTCTCATTACCGTGTTTATGTTAAGAGGAAGAATGAGCAGCTTTGTGACAAGAAAACATCTGAGTTTTCCAGAGAGGAGGAGCAGGCTGGCTGTCACGTATTGTTTTGCCATTCTCCTATTTGCATGTCAGCGTGATCTCTGTGAAAGGTTTGCAAATGAGACACTTGAGATCCGCTTTTAGCCCCCAGCTGAGGGCAAGGAGGCCTGGCCAGGGACACCCCAGAGGGCGGACACGGTGCCACCCCTGCCCAGGGGAGGACACGGTGCCACTGCTGCCCGCGGGAGGACACGGTGCCACCCCTGCCCGCGGGAGGACACGGTGCCAGTGCTGCCCGCGGGAGGACACGGTGCCACTGCTGCCCACGGGAGGACACGGTGCCACCCCTGCCCGCGGGAGGACACGGTGCCACTGCTGCCCGCGGGAGGACACGGTGCCACCCCTGCCCAGGGGAGGACACGGTGCCACTGCTGCCCAGGGGAGGACACGGTGCCACTGCTGCCCGCGGGAGGACACGGTGCCACTCCTGCCCACGGGAGGCCATGGGCAATGCCAGGTCAGGGCAGAGCCCCCCGTGTCCCTGCAGAGCCCCCCGTGCTGGGCTCTGAGGGAGCCGGATCTGTCCCCAGCCCTGTTTGAGGTGCAGGGGTGAGCGGCTCTCTGGTGTCATCTGCCATGCCCGGCTCTCAGCATCCCTGCTCTCTGTGCCCGCTGTGCTGGGCTGTGCCAGCTGCTCTGCTCCCTCCACAGAGGGACGAGGATTTCCCGGGGTGAGCTCCTGGCACTGCCCCAGGCTCGGGTTTGGGATGGAGGCAGCAGCACTGACCCCAGTTTGGGATGCAGGCAGCAGCACTGACCCCAGTTTGGGATGCAGGCAGCAGCACCAATCCCAGTTTGGGATGCAGGCAGCGGCACCAATCCCAGTTTGGGATGCAGGCAGCAGCACCAATCCCAGTTTGGGATGCAGGCAGCGGCACCAATCCCAGTTTGGGATGCAGGCAGCAGCACCAATCCCAGTTTGGGATGCAGGCAGCGGCACCAATCCCAGTTTGGGATGCAGGCAGCAGCACCAATCCCAGTTTGGGATGCAGGCAGCGGCACCAATCCCAGTTTGGGATGCAGGCAGCAGCACCAATCCCAGTTTGGGATGCAGGCAGCGGCACCAATCCCAGTTTGGGATGCAGGCAGCAGCACCAATCCCAGTTTGGGATGCAGGCAGCGGCACCAATCCCAGTTTGGGATGCAGGCAGCAGCACCAATCCCAGTTTGGGATGCAGGCAGCGGCACCAATCCCAGTTTGGGATGCAGGCAGCAGCACCAATCCCAGTTTGGGATGCAGGCAGCGGCACCAATCCCAGTTTGGGATGCAGGCAGCAGCACCAATCCCAGTTTGGGATGCAGGCAGCGGCACCAATCCCAGTTTGGGATGCAGGCAGCAGCACCAATCCCAGTTTGGGATGCAGGCAGCGGCACCAATCCCAGTTTGGGATGCAGGCAGCAGCACCAATCCCAGTTTGGGATGCAGGCAGCAGAACCCTCCTGTGACTCACCCCTGGCAAAGCAGATGGGAAATGTCCCTGCCCTTTGCCACCCCCGTGGAGCTCGGGGGCAGAGCCTGCCCTGCCAGGGGCACCCCCCCGCAGGGTTCCAGCGTGACACCCCGCAGGGGACACTCCCCCTCCTCAGTCCCCAGGGGATTTTGAACATCCACCTCCCCCAGGAGGTCCAAGAGCCAGCCTTGAACTGAGCTGGGTTGAGTTTCAGGCTTTTATTTATTCAGGCCAATAGTTCTCATTCCTTTGATGTTGCCCTGTGCTCATCTTTTGTACATTTATTTTGCCCTCCTCCTGTTCTATATGTTCCCTAGAGCCACCAAATCAGACACGATGGATTTGGCTTGCTGAACCCTAATCTTTCTGTCCATCAAATCAAACACTTGCTTGGGTCTTGGGGGCCCAATGGTCTCTCACCAAAAAGCTGAAAAGCTGCTTGCACTCAGCCCTCAAAGGGACAAGATTGATGCTTCCTCCTCTCACCTACACCAGGCCCCTCTCCCTACGGCTTCAGGCACACCAGCCAATGTGAAACCCTGTCTGACAAGTCAGGATTAGGCCTCGTTGATCATTAAAGGAGACTTTTTAATCCAGACATATTACTGATTTGAGAGGTGAACCATTTACTCTTGTACAGAACAGCACCTGGGATGGCATCCAGCTGAAAGGTGATGGTGAACTGATCCTCAGAAACTCCATAAACTCTCCTGGTGATCCTGATCCTGTGCCACTTTGAGCTGCATTTCTCTGCTCTCTTTCACCCTCTCTTTGCACCCTTTATTTCCCCTCCATTCTCTCTGTTCCTCTCCCAGGAAGGCTGTGTTGGAAGAGCAGATTAAACCTTCACACAGGTAGCTGAGAATAAACATCTGTGAGAATCTGCTGCCTCCCAGCAGTGCCAGCACATCTCCTGGAAGTGCTGTCAGTGTGTGAAATGCAGCAGGCACCCTCTCAGCTCATCCAGCAAGCTCCATCCATGGAGCAGTCACCCTCTGTCTGTGAGTTTGAGTCCTCTTCATACCGGGTTTTGTTTGCTCCTTTTGTTATTTCCTGTTTGCACGGGCTGATAACTCTGAAAATCAGACCCTGAACGAGAAATGGTGGGAGGGCTGGCTGTCTGTGCCAGAGCCACAGCACCCAGACCTCAGCCATGGCTCTGCCAGCCACCAGCACTCCCCTGGGGAAAGCATCTGTCACTCTGCCCTGCTCAGCATCCCCTCCGGCAGAAACAACGCAGGCATCTCTGCAAAGTTGGTTTAGGCCTCGTTCCCAGGAGCTCTTTGAAGGAAAATACTGCAGCAGCTGAGCAGGGGCTGGATGCAGAGCCATGTAAAGCTGAGAGTGCCAAAACAAAGCAGCCCAGTGCAGTGGGAAAGCTCAGGCCTGCATCCCAGGGCTGAGGGAGCCCTTCCCCACAAACCCTGCCAGCAGCTCCCTGCAGCAGCTCGCTGTGCATTCACTCTGTGCCTGCCCTGAAAAAGCACATTCCCTGACCCAAACCAAAACCCTCTTTGAGGTGAGCAAGCATTCCCTGACCCTCAGGTGCTGCTCACTCCCCTCCTGCTTGTCCCCACCTCCTGGGAGAGCACAAAGGAAGGAATGTGCTGGGGGTAGATGTATGTTCGTGCGTTAAAAAGAAGCACAGGAAAGAGAAAACAACGTGAGTCGGTGGTAAAGCAGCTGCAGAAAAGAGCACAAAAATAATCTCCGTGACAGCACCGACATCAAAGGCTGTGTGTGAGGGAAGGGCACAGAAAGTACCATTAGACACAGATGAAAGAGTCCCTGGGAAGGGCAGACAAGAGAGAGCAGCAGAGCTCAGTCCCAGCAGGTGAGGAGGTGTCTCTGAAAACCTCCCTGCCCGGAGAACAAGAGCAGAACAAGCGAGGCTGAATTTCTGCCTCCCTCTGGGAAAGGGGCTGACCTCTGCAAAGTTCCTTCCCTGCCACAGCCACGGACGAGCTTTTGGTTCTGGTGGTTTATTTTTGGACCTTTCTCCAGTGGAAAACCCTAAGGAAACAAAGGCAGGAGCCCAGGGTGTGTCACAGTGAGCCCGTGCTCTGCCAGTCCCTGTCTGGGACTTTCTTTAAAGCCACAATTTCAAACCCCAAACCTCGTGCATTACATCAGGATGGCACTGGTGCCCACAGCAACACAGGGTTTGGACAGAACAGAACTGTTTAAAGAATACCTGCTTTATATAAATCAGAATTTTTAAAAAATGCAGAAGACTAATTATATTTGTTAACATCAGCGTAGAGGTAAGTGCAGGAAAGAAATGGCATCTCTAAGGACTCAGGGGAAAGGCGGGAGAGGCACAATCCTGGAATAGGTGGATCTTTTTGCCAGAACCGTGGGTTGAGTGTTCCTATTTAAATATGTTGTTAACATCTTTATATAATTAATTTCTAAGTTGGTCACCATGGCAGCAATGGCAGACTCACATGAATGAAAATAGACTTCAGCACAGACGAGACCAGAGAATAGCTGGATGTTGTTTTTTGCCATCTCTGTTGGTCTGGGATGCACTGGTCCCCAGGAGAGGGACTGTCCCCAGCAAGGTCTGGTTCCTTTGCCAGGCTGCTGGGGGCTGGGGATCACCCCCAGGCCTGGCCCTGAGCTCATCACATTAAACTGAGGACCCAGACTCAGCTTTATTGACACCTTCCCAGGTTTCTTTCTGCTGCTGATCAGCAAAGACACACATTTTGCTCCCACAGCAACACGAAAGACCTGCCTTGTTTGTTTAGCTGGCACCTGAGTAAGGAGTGAGTGAGCCCTCATCCTGTACCCTCCTAAATCCAGCAAAAATTGAATCCCACCGGGCTGGGGAAGCAGAGGGCTGGCAGTCCCCAGGGACATCACCCAGCACTCAAAATATCATTTCCAAACCCTTCTGCCAAGGATCTCAGAGGAGAGCAAGGCAGGAAGAAGCTGCTGACAGCACAGGGCTGTGGTGTCAGCTTTGGCCCTGGCCTCCAGCCCCCTCCCCATGAGCTGTGTCAGTCCTGTTCTCAGGGATGGAATATTCACAGCTGGAGAGGGGAGAGCACAGACACCCTTTGGAGCAGCTGAGTAGCTGGACATTAATTAAAACAAAGCTAGGGATATTAAATTATCTGTGACTGGTTAATGGCACTGCAGGCAGCTCCCCAGAGAGAGAGCTGTGATGTTGCCATGGACCTGTGGCACTGGCAAGGACAGCAGGGACAGGCGTAGGTGACAAACTGGGACGTTTCTGTCACAGAGGGAGAACCCCCAGCTGCTCCTGAGTCCTGGAGGAAAGTGTCTGTCTATGCTGGGGCCACCCCTCAGGGCCATGGAGGGGACAGCAGCCCCCAGGTGGCACGGTGGGAATGGGGCTTCCTCTCCCTCCCTGCCTTGGCTTCCTCCTCGAAGGAAATCTGCTGGAAGATTTACAGATGTCACACTGACATAACCAGAGAGTGCAGGAGGAAGTTTACACCACATGGAAAGAGAAACAGTTTTCCAAACAGGTTTTTTTTGCTGAGCCTCACCTGAATTAACCATCCGTGCTCGGCTGTCCAGGGAAGGTCCAGGACAGAGTTCTTTGCTGGGGGGGTCACGTGGGCACAGGATGCTGTGGGGATTTCAGTGCTGCACTCAGAAAAAAAACCTGATTGGGATCAGCCTCATCGGGGATTAGGTAAATAAACTGCTTTCCTGTTCTGCAGAGAGACAGGCTGGACATCCCAGTCATTAGGTGGAAGGGAAAACAAACAGCTGAAAAGGAAGGTGGGGTCAGCCCCTCAACCATTCCCAAACCAGGGGTCCCCAGAGCAGCAGAGCAGCAGCAGCAGCAGCAGCAGCAGCAGCAGCAGCAGCAGCAGCAGCAGCAGTGCAGCAGC
>VZTZ01015563.1:0-102442 GCA_013400955.1 Drymodes brunneopygia | reverse complement strand
CTTCCTAGCAGAAGGCAACATATACAAGCCTAAAGCCATCTTTCCAGTACTTACTGAAATGTTCATGTGGATGTTTTCTTACACAAGCTGCCTAATTTTAACAAAGACTGTGTTTCTTCCTCTAGGCAAAGGTCATATATTTATACTAGGAGCTTATCTTCTTTAGTTGTTTCATTTCATATCCATTCACCATCAGTTTAGGGAGTTTCCATTTTATACTTGGCAGCAAGTGTTTACTATTTGAACATACCCATGATCTGTTTCCTACAAGTAAAAACCATTTGTACATTGTACTACTTGTGGTAAATGGAAATATATTTCCCATGGAAAATCTGTACAGTATAGAAAACACAGGGATCTGCAGTTTCTCAAATGTGCATAACAAAACACAGATGAAGTAGAGTTACACTTTATGATGTCCCCGTAACTATTCAATGGTTTGTTTATACTTCATAAATAAGGAAATTGTCAAATCTATACTGTATTGCACAAAATAGAGAATCCTGTGGTTAGGCCTCAGTTTTACCTCTGAATTCTCTCACATACCATCTGGTTTTGAAAACCACACCTTTTAGATCGTTGTATGGAACACAAAGGTCCTAAAAAATTTCGTTACAATGCTGCCATTTGTCTACTCATTCTCTTTATATTCCATGAACATGCTGAAAGAGGAAAAAGGGTAATTGACTTAATTTCTCCTATATAAATCTTGGAAAAATTCACATTATTTTAAAGAACATCCCATATTTGTCCTTGCCTTCAAATTACGAGAAGCTATTTCAGGAAACTATCAGTCATTGTTCACTTCTTTTTCTAGAACACATTTATCATCTCACTATCATTTTATAGATAAAATGCTCCCTTCTATCAGCTTACATTAGAAGAACATAATTTAAAAAATTATTTGAGAACTAAACCTTACCATTTGCATTGCTCTGTCTATAGCAGAATCTCCCCCAAAGCCAGAGACTCCTATGTCCATAGTCACATCTGCTCCAGATCGGAAAGTTACACCATTGCCATTTTCATTAGATTTTACAAGACTGCTTAAACTATAAAAAAACCCAAAGAAACAAAAACAAAGAAACAAAAATAAAAAGAAAGTAGAAGAAATTATACAGAAAGAGAGTTTATAACACAGTTTTTTTCACTTGTTCTTCTAAGCATAATTATCACTTTGAATTTTGGCAAGGTAGCAAGGGCATCAGAAGTTGTACTTCTTTAGTAGTTAAACGAGCTTTGTAACCTAAGTTAGCCCACTCAGAATCATCTCAAATACCTCTGTGTGCTCACATAGACATCAAATGATCTCAATGAAATACAATTCCCCAAAATATACCCACATTTTGACAACTCTTACTTCAGTGTTGATTTAAAGACAAATGCATGGATCCACTCAGTTATTCAAATTCATTGAAACTGATTTTTAAAACATGCATCTGAAATTTGACAATATAATTCCATCAACAACCTATACTGCAGATTTATGCATGCAAATCACTGAGATGCCTACAAGACACTGTTTTCATACAAGTGAATGTTAAATCTATGTATAGATTTATGATAACCACAAGTGCACGCTAGATATTCATTAATAATATTGGAAATGGTCTGAAAGCACACTGTTGGGCTCAAAATAATTACAGGAGTGAAAGACAGTGATCAGTAGCCAAATACAGGACATTCTCACACAGAAGTCTGAGCATGTAACATCCCCAAGGCATCTAACTACATATCTGCTCCACAATTGACCTTTGGTTTCATTTTGTCAAATTTGCCTAACTTGAAGGAAGGCAGAAGTACCGGAATAATCTTTCCATTTGTATGTCCTCACTGGAGCTGGCTTGTGCTAAACGTCTTTCTTACAGCTGGTGTGTTGTGTACACACAACAACAGTTGGCCCTGTAGGCATGAACTGATTCAATTTTAAAAAGGTAGATCTTAGCTGTGATGCCTGTATATGGACAGGTTTTATATTACAGGCAACAGCTAAGCTATAGCTTGAGTTAACTGTGCTGTAAAGGTACGAGTTCACAGTTTTAAAGAGGGATTGAGCAATGGCAGCACTAAGACATATTCATGGCAGAAATAAATGCAAATCAAGCCTCTCAGACAAAAACTGACATCTCCTTTTCGCACAGTCTGGTAACTCATGGGGGAAGCATTGTTCAACGGTAAAGATCAAGTCAGAATATTAAAATTTCAGCATGTTCACTCTCTCACAATGCAGAAAGCTTCCATTCAGAAAAGCAGGAAACAGGTAATTTCTGTGAGTAGCTTGGAGATCTCCTAAAACCTCTTTGTCCTTCAGAATTCACCTGCACAAAAATTTTGCCCCAATTTAACTACACAAACTCATTAATAAATTGGATTAGAACTACAGAATCATAGAATGGCTTGGGCTAGAAGGGACCTTAAAGATCATCTAGTTTCAACCCCCCTGCCATTGGCAGGGATGCCTTCCACTAGACCAGGTTGCTCAGAACTCCATCCAACCCAGCCTTGAACAATGCCAGTGATGGGGCATCCACAACTTCTCTGGGAAACCTGTTCTAGTGCCTCACCACTCTCACAAAGAATTAATTCTTAATATCTAATCTAAACTTAATCTCAGTTTGAATCCATTCCCCCCTTGTCCTGTCACTATGTGCCCTTGTAAAAAGTAGGAAGAAGGGGAGCCTTCTTCCTACTCTCCCTTCACCTACTAGAAAATCACCACTAGGTCACCCCTAAACCTTCTCTTTTCCAGGCTGAACAAACCCAATTCTCTCAGCCTTTCAATGTAGGATAGTTACTCCATCCCTCTATACATGTTGATGGTCTTCATCTGGGTTTACTCAGTGTCACTTAGTTCAGTGTAATCCTCCAGTGAGGAAGCAGTTATAGCTTCATCCACATTACTGATTACAGTGATTTAATTAGATTGATTTAAGAGCTATTACTGGGAAATTAGTGCAAGGACTATGAAGATGCGCCTTTATGCACTTTCAAGCACATAATTTGCTTAAAGCTAAAGAAAAATCAGAGCATCATATTCTGACTTATTTTTAAAAACAAATTAATTTTTAAAAATTTCAAATATATTTCCTTCCTCTTCCTCTGATTTAAAACATCGAGTATTTTTGATGACATTTCACAAAACTGGTTTTCACTGGACAGTATGACTGTCAGCAGTGTAGCCATTGGAAACAGAAGTTCACTACCCACATGCCATATTTTTAAGCAGATGAATACAGCATTGCAGATGAGTACAGTCTTTCAGTATTAGAAGATCTCTGCCAATCATCTTGGGTCAAAGTTTTATAAGAAATTAAAACATTTAACTATGGTCTTTTGTATCTTTTTGAACTGAATATGCAGCTTCAGATCTGGTAAACAGAGTATCTGTATTAGTCTTCTATATCACTTATTATTGAAAAGCTAATTTAGAATGTCAGAGTTTTACAGTCATCCTTTGTTACACAATAATGATCAGCTATGGTATCGCTTGGAATGAAAAATTCACTGGAGTTGCTGCAACACTGCACTTCCCCTATTCCACCAGAATGAGCACACAGCAAAAAAATTGATTTTTCAGAAATATTTAGAAACAAATATACGTTTCCAGTTCACAGATATTCCTGCCCTGAAAGCTTCAAAACATACCTTGGTAGTTTGGGAAGTGCTGGTAAAAGGGAGCCTGTTCGTCTGTAGTTAAAAAAGCCTCCAACCACTAACACTCCAATTATTATGATCAGTATGACTGTCAGCAACACTGCTACTGCTGCTGCCAAAGACACAAGAATAAGAAAACATTCAAGCAAGCATAGTTCAGTGCAAAAAAAGAGCCCAGAGAATTAGAAGCCTGACCCTGAACAGGTATCATGGTGAGGTATTACACATTTTTTTAGCTCAAATGTCAAGTGCAATATATTCTTGAAACTTACTTGTTCCAGGCGGGACTCCTTTTGACAATCCCATTTCACAATAATTCCCAGTGTATCCATAAGAACATCTGTAAAGGTAAGAAGGATAACTGACTGAATGGCTTTTATTAAGTTTGGGATCTCAGTTTTATTATTATATTCTGAAATGTTTATCTACAA
Source organism: Drymodes brunneopygia (assembly GCA_013400955.1). Classification (NCBI taxonomy): domain Eukaryota; kingdom Metazoa; phylum Chordata; class Aves; order Passeriformes; family Petroicidae; genus Drymodes; species Drymodes brunneopygia. Next base: position 98,357 of record VZTZ01015563.1, on the reverse strand, counting down.
CCCAGAAATTTTAACTCCATGTTCAGTAACTATATATTGCACTGACTGTATGTAAATATAGTATGTCTTCTATATTTAGAGAACTAAAAGTGAAAATAAAAAGTGCTGAGTCAGAAGGTCTGGTTTCAGTGGAGCGTTGGTGGCACCTGCTGGCTGTTCCAAGCTACCTTTACTGAGTTTAACTTTTCCATTGTTACAAATTTGGGGTATAGCATTTTATTAGAATCTTCAGAGGTTTACCTTTCTGAGTGTTTGGTGTCAGGGTTCGTTTGGGCTTTTTTCCCCAAACTGATGCATTTACATTATTTATTTGTTGATATTTTTATGCATGTGTTTTCCGTGGTTGTTATAAAAATGCAACTGCCAATGCATGACACCTTCTGAAGTGTTTCCAGCAGATTTCAAAGAGTTTAATTGTTTCATGAGGCTAAACCAGCACAGTCAGAGCCAGGACTACCCTAACAACATACAAACTTACTTGCATTTGGGAAGACTGCTCTCATCTATATAGCATGTTCCTCCGTTCATGCACCTGCAAGCTGGTGGCATTGTGGGAGGGGATTCAATAGCTGCAAAAGTCAGAAGCCACATATGCATTATCAAGGCATCCTCAACAAACTAAATAATACCAATAATGCATTTTCTTTGTCTCTATAGATCTTGCATATGCAAACTCACAGGCTGCTTTTCAGAATTTTTGGTTTTGAAAGCACGTGTGCTTTTGCTCCTATTTTTTTCTGCCAAATCAGCTGAAATTAATTGAAGCAAAACTTCTTCTCAAAACATAATAACTTAATAGAATGTAGGCACAGTCAACTCAAGAGCTATATGTCTGCTCACTTTCTTTTGTTCATGCAATACAGCCCAACACCACCCTGTGAACCTCTCCAGAAAGCAGCAATGCTTTCTCTCTTTTGTTTAGACCCTTCCATTCTACCAGCAGGAAGTTGCACAGAGAAGGCCAAATTGGAATGCATTTGCTTATGAAGAAAAGCAACGGATAGAAATGCACATAGAGGAGGAGGATTGTTCTAATGCTGAATCAAGTGAGGAAAAAAACCATACTAGTCTTCAGTAAGAGCTCAGGATATACTGAAAAGTGAAACTTAACACAGGAGAAGCCCTGGATCTGAGCCATTATTACAGGCTATAGATTGAGGATGGACTTTGACAGTCCATCTTACACTGAGGAGTCAGATCATAGTACTTTTGTCACAAAATTGATATCAGCCAGAGGAAGGAAGTGTGTTGCTATGGTGTTTCTTACAGGTAAAATGCCTTCCAGGTAAATGGGGAACAAAAATGGGAAATGCAGAGGTTTTATGGACTGTTTCTCAGTAGCTGCAGTAGGGCCAAATAAACTAAATGTATGTACAAAAGCTATGTTTGGTCACTGCACAAGCACAGTTTTCTTAATTCCTGAACATTTTATGTAAAGGAGTTTCAGCAAAGAATATCAAATTCAGTGTCCCCTGAGCAATAAGCAGCAATTAGCAAATGCAATCAACACTGTTATTGATCCCTAATTTAAACACATATTGCATACATTCACTATTACATATTACTGGCACCACTTTCTGCAGCTCACACCACGTGGCACTTGGAAAAATCACTAATAATTATTAAGAAAATGTAATTTAGAGGTAAGGCAGTGTAAAAATTATGGCATTTTTTCTCTCAGTGCAAAAAAAATGTAATTCAGAGAAGATTAACGATGGGAAAGATGCCAGACACAATGTTACAAATCACAATACATTAAAGATATGTTCCAAGGACAAGTACAAGGACATCTGGCTACCACCACACCACTGTAAGCTAAGAATGCAGACTCTCAGATTCAGAGGAATAGAAATCCTGGAGTGGTATTTTCGTTCTTCTCAGTAAAGGCTGGGCAATTCTATTTGATTTGTGCTCCTGGAAGCACTGTGAAGGTTTTGCTGCAATGCAAAAACCAATCATGAAATTCTAGTTCCTAAAAGACGTTCCAGAGTATGATAATTATTTAGAAGTTATATGTGTCCACACTCTTGAGTTCTGCAAGTTTTAAGTATCTATAATACTGATTAAGTAAGAGCTTTTACGGAAATGTAAACAAAATTGTTAATAATTTGTCAGAAATTCCTAGTTCTGAAATCAATGCATTCTTAAAAAAAATATTTTGGAATTTCAAAACAAAAATCAGAAAGTGTGACCAGTTTTGTAGCTGGGTCTGCTCTGGTTGCATTGACAAACCTATATCCATTTTACAAATTACATGCAAAGACATTAAAGAAAATGTAAAAGATGACCACAAATCAGTGGTGACTGAGAATAAAAGCCAGATGTTCTGACTTACCAATATCTATTACATCATTTAGCTTATCCCTCCATACTTCTATTTCAGTAATGCATTTCTACCCCTAAAGAAAAGCTGCTGTTACTTTCATTTCCAGTGGGTCAAATTATTCTACCTGCATCACATTCCGTGCTGCTGCCTTCGAGGAACCGAGTCCCTTGAGGACACGAGCAGGTGTATCCTCCTGGTCTCAGCAAGCAGAGGTGGCTGCAGACATCTTTACAAGGATTAGGCACTGAAAAAGTGATAAAGATTTGAAGAAGCAATGCAGCATGTTCCTGAGGTAAGGCAGGGCAATTCCATAGTCAGTTGTGTATCTCGTCAATACACCACATTTATACCAAAACCTTCTCTCTTCCTTTTCTTACACCCTTACATTCTTAAGGGAGAGACAATAGCTGCTGAGAGCCCATATAGCACCAGGAACAAATTTCTCCAAGTATTAAATGATCAGCACTTTTCCAGGATAAATATATATTATGACCATCCTCATGAGGGATCCTCATGATGGTCAAGAGAGCAGTGTCTGGTTTTCCATTTTGGGTGTGCAGAAAATATTTGTCAGCCTCCGTTTCATTTTTAGGTTTTCAGAAACTAATATTATCATTTACTAATAGACACATTATCAAAAGATTACTAAGCTCTTTGCAGACATCAATACCAGCTTTGATTTCATAGCAAGGAATGGCTCTCTGGGATCCTGATTACCCACCTGACTGATTGTATCTGTGCTGGTGATAGATGCGCACTTGGGTAAGCCACGGATTTACAGTCAGCACTTTCACTTTTTCTCCACTTCCAAATTTATCCTTCTTCCAGACTTCTCCTCGTTCTTTAGCTATCCAATATAAATGGCCTTCAAAGACATCAAGGCTGTATGGACTGCCTACTTCTCAAAGGAACCAAATAAGGGACTGTCAGCAAGCAAATCTCCCGTAGAACAGACAAAACTGCTGTTCTTCAGCTTAAATACATTATTGCTTCCATTTTAAGACATTTTCAGTCATGTATTTATATCCTCACGTGCCTGACCTCTTCATGTCTCAGTGCCCCCACACTGATTAATACTGATTAATAGTATACATAAAAAAGCAAGAATCCAGTTTTACACATTGTCTCCTATTTGGGTCATAAACTCTGCTCAGGGAGTCCAGTTACGAGGCATTGCTGAGCCTGGTGTGCCATTGACCACTGTATAATGGAGAAAACACTTCCAAGACCTAATGTTTGAAAAGCTCCCAAATGTAGCCCCACTTGTGAAGTCCAAGTGCTTGTTAGCACACATCTTGGTTACTATTAATTGTGTAATACTTTCTTACCTCCATGTAGTACAATGGTTCTGTCTGTCCCATCAGGTCTCATGGATTCAATTATATTTTCTTTAGAATCACTCCAATAGATCCTATCATTGTTCAGATAATCAATAGAAAGACCAGTTGGCCAGCCAAGGTCTTCAGAGACCAGAGTTTGTCTTTGTTGTCCATCCATCCAGGCACATTCAATCTTTGGCTGCCTTCCCCAGTCAGTCCAATACATGAGTCTGAAAGGACAGAATGAGAAATGGATATGGTTCAGAATTTGGTCACTGTAATTATCCTCTGGATAATTACATGGAAATGCTCCCCATGGAAAAGGTCAGTAATGGAAAAAAAAGCTGTTCAGCAACCTATGTTTCACAGATGTGACTGGAAAGGTCACAGAGAGTTCACTGAACAATAAATACTGAAAGAACATCCATCAGTCACAATAAAACTGAGCGTCCAGGTCACTTTAGGGAGCTATGCTGGGGTACTCCAACTGAGAGAAGCACGTATCACAATATCTCACGATCTATCATTTAATCCAAGTTGCAGCAAGCCCAGCTGTTGAATGTACAAGTGCATTTACATTGTTTTTCCCTGTGGAGGATGACTGTCCTGCTTAGAGCTGGTGAAGAGACATTCCCATCTATATCCCAGTTTCAGTAGTAACAGAGAAATTTGGTGGGCACATAATAATGTAGGAAAGAGATTTTTATTTGAACCATCTGGCCTTGTCACCAACGTAAGCATCCACATTAAATCTGATCCTAAAATGCTTTCCCATGCTCCCAAACATTGCAACGTTCGTAAAGGGAAGTTCCTGAAAACATTCCCTTAGTGTTTCCTGAACAAATTACCCCTGTGGGGTTTTTCGGTTTTGAATAGCATTGGAAATAATTCTGTTAAATCCTGCAGTACTCACCCACGTTTTGGATTGACAGCAATAGCTGCTGGTTGATCCAGTTGAGAAAAAATAAGCCATTTTCTATACCGTCCATCTAATTTTGCCACCTCTATGCGATTAGTCCCTGCATCAGTCCAGTAAAGATGTCTGAATTACATAAAACACAAAATATTCCAAAAGTAAATAGTTTACACTTGGAAGAGGAATAAAAAAATTAAGAAGAAACGGTCTATCAAACTTGAACAAAATTAATATAATGGACTTGCATTGATTACTGAACTTGTATCGAATATACAGACCCTAAATATAGCTAAGTTTAGCAAATGTGATCTGTTGGCTCACTAGTTTTTTTCCCTTTGAAAAAGTTTCTGCAGCTACCTCCGATCCCTGTCAAATAATCTTCATTGAAGAGCTACTGAAAACTTTCATTGTTAGTTTTAAGCAGCACAAGTGGCTAACAAGCATCTTTAAAGACTCTTTTCCAGGAGACGATGAGGTTCATTACAAGTAAAAATTTATTTACCACGTAATTTATGCAGCAGCTCTGGAGATATCCAGCTTATTAGTTCACAGCTCCTCTCCAGACTTTTGTCTTCTGACAGAGATACTAATGAATAAATTGTTCCCACATCAGATGAAAATGCTTTTAGTCCTAATAAACAGGGCACTCAGTCTACTCTTCCTTGAATTTTGTTTATCATCATGCCTTTATCATTTTTTGATCTTAGATAATAAACAGACTCATTATTATGCACTCACTAATTACACGGTGCCTTCTGATTGAATAAATCATCTCCTAACTGGCCTAGGAATGTGAAAAAATACTGTAATTTCTATTTGGAAGATGAGCAGCAAGACTAAGTGTCTCAAACCATGTGTAACATTTTCTATTATGTGCAGATAATTAAATGTGGTTTTATAAAATACGTTTCAACATTGTTCTGAAAGTGCAGCACTCTGTTCGAATATGCAGTCAGCCACATGCATTTTATCTATTAACCTGCTGTCTGGGCAAGAACAGCTTGCTACATTGTTCTGGACTACCTTCAGACTAAACATATTCAGAGACACTTCAGAAGGAAGAAGAAAGTGGATTTTGCACAGCCTAATCAAATTCACAAATTGACACATTCAAGGTACAGGATTTTTCTAGCTTTCCAGTGTACTTACCTTCCAACCCAGTCAACAGCTAACCCATCAGGATTAACTATGTATTTGAGATTCAAGTCAACTTCCTTTGTTGGATTGTTCCTACTGCTGTCAAACGTGGGGAGATAAGCACGTTTGATGGCTCCAAACTCAGAACCCTGTCCCAGAATGCTGAAGTACACAATACCTTAAAAAAAAAAAAAATAAGAAATGTCTAAATGTCTAGTTAATTACATATTTGTTGAAAATTCTATTTTTTCTGAGGCTCTTGTGTGAAGTTACCAGCCCCATTTATTTACGAATAAGGTAAGAGTTGTCTGTTCAACTGAATTACGTTGTGTTAATATGTAAATTCTAAAGTTATCCATCATATGCAAGATACACATCTAAAGTCATCTTGAGCTAGATTATCAAGAAATATGTATCACATTTTTCAAGAGCAGAGGATCTTAGCTCTGAAACGTTTAAACATGATGTTGAGAGTAATTTAGACTCTCATAACCCTAAGGAGCAAGTATGGCCCCCAACTGTGGCCCTGTGGACATAGCAAAAAAAGGGAACCTGAGGAAGAAGCAAAAACATGAGTTAATACAGGGATCTATTGGCCATTCCTGCTTAGTATAAGGATTAATTTTTCCAAGACTTGAGCCAGGCTTGGGAACTGCAGAGGCAGAAGGAAAAGGAAGTGCTTAATTAATAACAATCTTCTATTGCAGCATAAAGAGCCACAATTCTACAGCTAAACTCACACTAAAATGAAAGGAAAACCAGATCAAAATCTAGCTAAACTAAATTAAAGCATTAAAAGAAACCACATGGATGCTGGAGAACAAGTAGAGAGGAGAGGCACATTCAGCTGAGACCTGGCCAGTTGATCTCATTTGATTTTGCTTTCCAGTATAAATTAAACACCCCTGCTGCAGAAATGAATATTTTTAAACCAATCACTGCATGGTTGAGTACTACCATACTCACTCAGGCCTATCCCTTCAGGGTCCCAGTCATAATCCAGAGCTTGGATGCACTCCTGGTTATCAATATAGTCAGAGTACTGTTCTGAGGAGATATTGTACCTCCGAATCCGCACATTATCTGGCAGCAGTAACAATGGAGGATTACCTGGGAAACAATAATGAATTTATTTTCATGTATTTCTCATTTTAGAAAAAAACAGATGAAAGCCATTTCTAATTAAAACTAAATGGGATTTTCATAAGTTCTATCGGTAGAAGCAGAGGGAATGTAGGGCCACTTCTAAAGCTTCAGAGCTATTCAAACTTCATGGCCTTGCAAAATTCATAAAAATTGAAATGCTTACCACTGAGGATATTATTATCCCCTTCACCATAGATCTTGTGCAGAGATAATCCCTTCAAATTCTTAAACATTATATTGTTGGCATATCATCACATCTCAAAAATAGAATGTCACTACACACTACAGGGTTCTACTTTCCCCCTCAAAGTACAGCAAACAATTCTGAAAGTACAAATAAATTGCCAGTCCCTTAAGTCTTGACATGTCCAAGTTCTACCTAAAAGTTTTTAATTCTAATGTCTCCATATTCAGATGAATGTTCTTCTGGCCACAGTTTAATTTTGGGTTAGCCTGATAACATCCCACCTGACCCTCATTTATGAGAGCAGTGAGATTGTACTACAAAGCAGGGCAGAGTTCTGGGTATACACAGAAATAGAACTTAGGCACAACAAATTTCATTGTTACCGGTTACAATTATATTATCTTGTATCACTTAGCCTTCAAAACTTTGTGTGTCTAGATGCTTCCTGAATAAAGCCTGTGAAGAAGGGTATCAAATAACTGGATTTCTGACACAGGCACAAAGAGGCAGCCAGGCAGAAACTGAAGTGTAAACGTCCTTTTGCATTTCCAGCCCAATGCTCAGCAGTAAATATTTGCTGAACTAGAGCCCTGGACAGGTAACCTGGACACCTCATTTTCTTGTAGTATTTTTCATATTACAAATAATTTTTAGGTTTCAAAACCTCTAGTAGCATGTAGGTTTGGTCATGGGCATTCTACTCTGAAGACTTTACTATTTGACTAGTCACACCATATTTCTATCATTTATCTCTTAAAGCTGTTAAAGTGTAACCGCTTTTCTAGATACAGTACTGGTATCTAGACTGCTCCATCGTCACTTTTTTCTATTTTCTTCACCTCTTTATTTTTATTATTCCTGATCTATTACTATTATTTTCTGAGTCAACTCTGTCAGTTCAAGGACTGCCACACACTGCAGCCACTGCACTGAGGTATGCTAAAAGGCCAGTCAGTGATCTGAAACATTGCCAAAGTCCTTCTGTTTGTGTGCATCAGTCCATGAACAATGAATGGCAACCTGTCATCAAACTGCCTTAGATTTATGCCAGTTTAATGCAACTTTTCTCTGGTGCGTTATTTTGTTGAAAAAATCTAAACTTGAGGAATAGGCAGCATTAATTTCCTTCTGATGACAACCACAGGACAACAGGTTTTCGTTTGCAGAAAAATTCAGGAGAAATGAAGGCAGGTATCCAAATGAAAGTATTATTTCTAATGTTTACAATTGCAAGCAGAGACGAGCACTTTTATCCCTGATTATGGAACAGGTGAAATATACAGAAAGTATTATCTTACAGAATAAGGTTTGGGTTTTATTATCCTCTTCTTATAGAAGAGAGGATTACATGCATTAAGTTGTTATATTTCACTTGCTCTTTACAGGTGGCAATCAATCTCACTATCAGTTAACATACCATCAGCTGCACACTGTTTCCCTTGTTGATCACCCACAGACCTGAAGCCATCTGCACAGAAACATTCGTAGCTTCCTTTAGAATTCTTGCAGTCCTGGGTGCACGTTCCAAAGATCTCACACTCATTGATATCTAGATACAAGAAGAGAAAAGATTCCTAAAACTTGAGTTCTTTCTTGTTTAAAGAGTCTCAGGGATGACCTCATCACTCTCTGTAATTCCCTGAAGGGAGGCTGTAGCGAGGTGAGGACTGGTCTCTTCTACAGTGCCTGCAGTGAGAGGAGTTGAGGAAACAGCCTCAAAATGAGACAGGGGAAATTCACATTAGATATTAGAAAATAAACTTTCACTCTTAGGGTGGTCTGGCATCAGAATAGGTTGCCCAGGGAGGCAGTGGAATCACAATCCCTGGAGGTGTTTCAGAGGCATCTGCATCTGGTGCTGGATGACAGTTTAGTGGTTTAGTTAGTAGTTTTAATGGTGGTGCTGGGTTGATAGTTGGACTGGATAGTCTTAAAGGCCTCTTCCAACCTTGGTGATTCTATACTGGACATCTTTACTCCATGAAGTGGTAGGTTTGTGCCTTCCCCACATATTCTAAAATATCAGTGACCTAATAAGTGATCCTTCAAATCAGCATCTGTTATCAAAGAGAACTTCTCATCACTCATCTGCTGTTTACTATGTCTTAACTACAGATTGCCAATAACTAACTCTATTACTGCAATCCTGATTAACAGGTTTATTTTCAGAGATGCATTTTTGATCATGTATTTTTGTGTTAAATCAATAAGGCAAGACAAAAGATGAGGCATGACTAAAATGAGATGCAAGTGCAAAGTTTTCTTGAAATGCTGAAGCCAAGACACATAGTCCTCAGAAACGGTATCAGCAGGAAGGAAAGGGAGGGGTGGCCTTGGATCATGTTTAATAAAATGACACTAATTGTCCACAGGACCTGGAAGAAACAAGCAGAAGTGTCCTCATCAAGCTGGGAAGGTACTAAATCACATGACCACAAACCATGGCCTTTGATTAGACTCCTCATCACATTTTATCTGCATAAAACCTAGGGCAAAAACATGGCACACCACCACCTTTACTGTAGGTCTGTTTGGGAACAGAGCAGAAGACGAGTATAACCTGCAGGAAGTTTGTTTTCAATAAGGAAAAAAAAAACCATCAAATTTCCATCCCTCAGATTACAAAGATATGACAAAGCCTATGTGCTGTAAGGCAAAAACATATCTACAGCCACCAAAAGCTTAAAAGAAGTCTGAATTGTGGAGCTGATTTTTTGTTGAATGAAGCATACATGTTAGAAAACATGATTCAGCAGCAGAACCTTTTAGGAAGCATCTGCTAAATGTATAAAAACCCTGTGAGAATGTGAAAATGAGTGGTCACATAGAACGATAAAGTGACAGGTCACTGAACATTTATCAATGACAAGACATTTATAAGATTAAAAATACCTTCACAGGAGTTGCGGTTAGTTTCACTGGCCTTGTACCCTGGCCTGCAGGAACAAATAAAGCCTCCTTCATTCAGGTTGGTACAGTTATGTTCACAGATATTTTCTTCACAAGTTCGCTCTGTTCCAGGATCTGAAAGAAAAAAAAAAAAAGAAAAATAAAGAAAGCAAATTATACAATTATAATCAAAAAATGAAGTGCTAAGGAGGAGGCAAAAAAATTTGTTCATTATTACAATTGAAGATAGTTTTCAGGTATATAAAGTTAGTTTCCTTTCCTTTTTTTCTAACTGAAATTATAAGACAATGGTAACTGCTGGTCAAGAGAGCTGTCAACTAAAAAGTAAAGAACAGGGTCAGGATAAGATCCATAACCATTAAAGCTCACCTTCCTTAACAGAAATTACATTCTACATTACCACCAATCTGCAGCAACTGCAGAATTTAAGAGATTTGACTCTTAACTCCTAACTTTGCCAACATACCTCTTTCTTATCAGCCGAACAAGAAATATTCTCAATTGATATCATGCATAACACAGGCCCTACATTGTTGAAATCTGGAAACTAGAGAAAAGATGACATGTAGTTCATGCCAAACCTGATCTAAAGCCTACTGAAGTCAGTCCAGGTCATTGCACAGAACGCACTGCCCTTTAAAACATTCCTATAATGGAAAAGCTAAGTCAGGGATAATAGCTAGTCTGTAATAGATAATGGAAATTATACACTTCTGAAAGTACATATGGAATTCTACCGGTTCTGACATACTCTAAATGTGCATAAAATACTTGAGTACAAACACACATCTGTTATATAAAAGATAAATAGTATGCTTATTGGCATATAATGAGGAAAAGATATAGATATATGGCAAAAGCTTTACATTAAGGTCATTATCTCCTTTTTACATACACATTCCAGTGCTGATTAAATTAAGTTTAAACAGCTCAAATTCACATACATAAATTCTGTAATGCAACCCATTTCCAAACAAGATCAAAATCAAGATGAAACTCTTTTTCTGTGATGCATAAATACTCCAGGCCTAAAAAAGACTGTGTTCAGAGCACTGAATTTCATGAATGATGGAATCATGCAAGTTGGAAAAGATCTTTAATATCATCAGGTGGTAATATAAACCTAACACTGCTAAGACGCACTAAAGGCTCGTCTCTAAGTAGCACATCTACATGTTTTTGGAAGACATGTACAAAAGAATGAAAATAGAAGAGAATTAAAACAAAATAAATGAAAAAAAAGAAAGAATGAAAACAGAAAATACCGTCCTCACTAACTGATTAATCCTAGAACAGGCTTATTAAAAACGATACGGAAATTCACACAAGCTAATTAAAAGACAATACTTCTTAGTATGCTATTCAAGAAAAAAACACTCATTGTTTTCAGTTTCAGAAAATTCGATTTCAAAAGCATTGCAATTTTGTATTTTATTGATACTATTACTTACTGCAGCCCATTTCATCAAAATGGTCTCCACAGTCATCGTAATTGTCACAGACATAATGTAGGGGAATGCAATTTCCATTACTGCACTTGAATTCTTCAGTTTTACAAGGTCTTGGTGTTGGCTCTCTACCTACAATGAAGAGGAGAAACATTTCTCTGTCACAGTTTAAACTACGAAGTACCAACAGGCAGCACTATCCCCCATTGCTAATGGGGAAGCTGATGCCATCTGGTAAAACAGACAAGACCACTTTGGAAGTCTGTATAAAGTTAAAACCATAACCAGGATGTAACATCCTGATTTCTTGTCTCATTTCCATGAACTGAAAGAAGTCCTGCTATTTATAAAAAAGACAGAAGGAAAATTCTTTGTGTTAATAGTTGATGAAACTTTCTTTTTAATAGTGCAAACTTATTAATATCCTTAATTTATATACTTCATACTACTACTGCAGACTTCAAAAAGCTATGGAGATATTAGTAAACGATTAACTTTTAGAATATTGTACAATAAAGCCAGCAAATAATATCATTAAGCATCCAAAAATAATGATTAAACTTGAAAATGTACGGCACAGTCAGTGAGAACTACAGAAGATATCTGAGGGCAAAAACTTATTGAATATTAACAGAGCTTCCACAGGATCTGGGCCTAAATATCAAAACTGTTAATATGTGTATAACAGTGCCACAACTTCAGGAAGTACCCATTTCTTTATTTTAAAAGTCCTAACTAGCCATTCCATCCCAATTTTACAGCCAAACTCTTTCTACTTCCTCCTTTTAAGTGGAGTACATAATAAGATGAACAAATGTAGCTGGTGGTCATAATAAAATACAATTTTATTATGTACAATACATATATTGTACATAATACACATACACAAATACAATAAAATGTTTTGAAAAAAATTTGAAAATCTTTGCTCTTCAGACAAACCTTTGCCAATTTTTGCTACTTGTACAGAGAGCTATAAATACATAGTACCAATAACCATAGCCCAAATTATTTCATAGTGAGGTCTTGTTTTCATTATGTATGGTTAACTTTGACATCTCTTTGGTATTATTAAATATTAAGCACATCAAAATTACTGTATTTGATGCTCAATTTTGTGTTAACATACAGTGCTCCTCTTTCTCGTCACTTCCATCTCCACAATCATCCTCCTGGTTGCACAGCTCATGGCTGTATATACAGCGATTGTTTTCGCACCGGAAACGGAATGGAGAATCACAGGCGATATCCACTGAAAGCACAGAGGGCAATCAGTCACACCTTGATACTTCAGGCCATTGGGTCACAAATTATTTGTATCACTTTTCTCTTGGAACGTTTATATGTTAGATATATTTCAAAAGGTAAGGAGGCATCCTGACAAAAATACATTTTCTGCACATTTTAGTGATTGTATGTGATGACATTACACATTTTTTTATCAGAAGACAGTACCTCATCTTTGGCTAACTACATATAACACTGAGTTTTCTAGGTTTGTTAATGCAGGAAGTTGACTGGAAATCCAGCATCTTATTCAAGTGCATAACTGACAAAACCAGTTTAAGTAGCACCTCCAACAACTAATTACTAGAGCTAAAGTCAGGACTTCTCAGCCATATTTACAAAGAAGTTCTGACTACACTAATAGCTTTGAAAGTTCAGCACCTGTGACAATATACAGTATCTCAATCTTTCATTTCAAACTGACGTTCCTATTTTAGCTAACCAACTTGAAAACATGAAATAGTGACTTTATCTCTTTGATATGCTTCTCCCTATTTTCATAACCACACATATAAACATCTGCAAAGCAGTGAGAAATATTGTCAGAGAATGAACTTGCATATAAAGCAAAATTCTTAGCACTCATCCCAAATAATTATGATTTATTTTCTAATTGATCTATTATATATATAGAGATCAAGCATATTGTTCATTTTAACATAATTCCTCTGTCTTACGGCAAAGGTGAAGTTCTTCATCAGAGTTATCTCCACAGTCATTATCACCATCACATTTCCAGTATGGCTGAATACAGACATGATTTTTGCATTCAAACAGCATGGGTGGACAGTATGTACCATTAGGATACCGTGTTGCTGAAGAGAAGAAAATTATTATGACATTTTCATTTACAATAAAAATTGTATGTTTTCATGAGAAATATTCAGTCCAACTCCACTTCTCTCCATAATAGGAGGTACTATACAAGGTGCTTCAAAGATGTACAGCAACAACAGGCTGCATGGACTGAAGACTTCCTCACAACTATAAGTAATTAATTCAGGTTTAAATGAATAGTGAAACAACTTAAGTTGGACAAGCTTTTGAAAATAAACAAATTAATTTAACAAATGCTACTTGAATTTGTTATTGACAAATCTAGTTCAATAAAAAAGATAATTAACCTCACTGGCACCAAATATGAATGATTGAAGAAACACATAAGATACCTAATTCCAAAAGGACTCAGGTTGATTTAGCAAAAAATCTCTACTCATATTCTGTAAAAGTTGTGAAAAAAATGAACTAAACCAAAGAAAAATCAAAAGCAACCAACCTATATAAATGAACCATATACCCTTGCCCTTTCAATGGCTTCTCAAACACCTTCTCATCCATTTAAAAACAGTCAAATGTTTTATAACTCAGGATCTGAAAGACAACTGCTGTGATGTACATCCCAGGATGTGGTCACCATCAGAAAAATAAAGATAGTACTGTGAAGATGCCCTTTCTTACTTAAAGCACAGCTGTTAAAATTAAGTACATGGAAAGATGTACAGAACTGCCCTGGTACCAACATGAAGAAAAATGAATTCTCCCAAGTACTGAAGCCTAAAATCATGGGAACTTAGAAGTCAGAACCAACACATCAGCATCACCCAAAAAGCTGTTTGTCAGCCAATGCAGACAGAGCACAGAGGGAATATTTTCTTCCTAACCGGGAACAATATTTTCTGGGCAAACAGCTGCAGCTGTAGCTCCAGGCGAGCTACGGATATTTTTTTCACAGTAGCTGAATATACCAAAGGAAAACAGAAATGGAAAAGTATTTTATTTCCTTGGGTTCACTGATACTTCAGGACACTTTACACTATTCTGAGTATTATTAAAAACAATCTCATTACAAAACCTTGTTACAATTTGGTACAACTGAAACAGTTTGGATCTTGCAATGTTCATGGGATAGTGAAAAATTTTAATTCAATCACATGTGTATCTTCTTCTGGATTTGGTAAACACATTCATTTTCTACCATTAAGTATGTGTTTACAATCAGTGTAAGAGATGGCAACCCATTATTAAATTAAAAAGCTTATTCAAAATATTATGCTTATCCTGAATTTTTACTACCATCACAGTGTGTTGCAGAATTCTATATCTGTGAGGAGTCATCTCACTTAAAAATAGGGAAAAGTGCAAGTCTTTCCAAAACTGAGCACAATGAGCACCAATTGCAAAGCTTGAAACTCACGACAAGTTGCTTCATCAGAGAAATCAAGGCAGTCTGCATTTCCATCACATCTGAAGCGCTCTGCAATACAGTGTCCACTATCACACTGGAAATAACCTGGGTGGCAGGTTCTCAGCTCTGAAAAGATTCAGAAGCAACTGTTGAAATGTCTTCTTGTTCAAAGACAGATGAACTATTTATGTTTTGAGAACAATCTTGTAAAAAACGCTGGAAAATCCCAGACTATTAAAACTGTGGTATTCTCTACTTTTGATGGAGTGACTAAAGTGACAGGCTGAACATTACTTCTTTAAAGAAGCTTCTCCTAAAAGATCACTGTGCAGAATAATTTTTCACATTAGAAACAACAGTGTGAACACGTAAGAGATAGCATTCAGATAATACACACCACAGTCACGTTCATCTGAATTGTCTTCACAGTCATCATCATGGTCGCAGATCCATCGGGAAGGAATGCAGCGCAGATTGTCACAACGGTATTCACTTTCTGTGCACTCACGAGGACCTTCATGTAAAATCAATGTACAAATATGAAAAGTTCCCCAGATTTAGAGTTAAACATCCACACCTGTCTCATTGAACCAGACAAAAGTAATGTGGGCAGATAATGAGGTAAAAATCCTTAAAATTAAATGATGTTAAAACATCATTCCCCCCAAGTACTCTTTAAATATGGTAGATATTCTATATTCCTCTTGAGAGAAAAGGAAAATCATTGCATACTTTGTTTCAACACATAATTACACAGAAGCTTTTAATTCAAATCAGAAAAAAAAGATCCACTATGATTGTTTAAGAAACTATGTAATACTACATTTACACACAGAACAAAATTCAAATGTCACTTCTTAGTGGAAAACAGGAATTGTGTTATTGTGATGACTGGATTGATCAATGTTTTTACGTAACCA
Organism: Drymodes brunneopygia; assembly: GCA_013400955.1. Taxonomy (NCBI): domain Eukaryota; kingdom Metazoa; phylum Chordata; class Aves; order Passeriformes; family Petroicidae; genus Drymodes; species Drymodes brunneopygia. The sequence goes on along the minus strand of VZTZ01015563.1, from coordinate 82,576 downwards.
GAATGCATCCTTGTGATATCAGTGTGGTATTTCAGCAAATAAAAAACAGACTACCATATAAAACAACGAATGGCTGCATTTGAGAGCTATCTGCCATGTTTTCATAAGAAATAGAAGGATACTTAAGTCAAAAGTGGGACTTTATAATTACAAACAAAACAAGAACTCACTGCAGTTGTGCTCATCAGAGTTATCTCCACAGTCATCATCTCCATCACACTTCCAGCGTAGCGGGATGCATCGATGGTTGTCACAACGGAAGTCTCCCAAAGGACTGCAAGTCCTCTCCTCTACAGTGGAGACAGTTCCCCAACAAAACAGCACACATTAGCATATTCTTTGCCCAGGTACACTATTACTGAAGGCTTTCAGAAAATCTGGGTGTTTGTAAATTGGAGAAATATTTTAGGCACAAAGTTACATTGTAATGACCTTCTCCAAACTTACCACAGCCTTGTTCATCACTGTTGTCTCTACAGTCATCATTGCCATTGCACACTGCCCACAATGGCACACAACGGTAGTTGGATCTACAGCTGAATTCTGTGTGATTGTCACATCGATAAGCAGGTCCCACTGAAAGAGGCAGTCGTCAAAATTATTTGTGTTACTTAGCCATTAACTGTCCTCCTTGCTATTCTGCCTCTCCTAACTTTTCATAACTTACGGTCAATTATTTCCTCTAAAAAGAGCTATCTGCTAATTTCAGTGTTGTAAAACAGAAAGTATTAAATATATCCGATTTTACTATCTTTTCCAATCTATGCTACAAACCCATCACAGGATCAAATCACACTCATTGTGTTTATCCCTAAACTATCCAGAGCTGGTGACACTGTCAATAGCCCCAAGCCTGGGAGCCAGAGGAGGCAGCTTGTCCTCAGAGGGCAAAACTTGATCACAAGTTCATGAAGATGCCCATTGGTTCAGAGAGACATGCTAGAGCATAAAGGAAAATCCTAGCATCAAGTCAGAGTGAGAAGCTGCAGTTTCTGATAATCTGACCAGCAAAAATAAATTTTCTCCCCTCCAAGAATTAGTAAATAGTAAATTATCACATAGTCTCTATGTTTTCTAACACTCCTTATTGCACAAATGCAATTAGCTTGCAGAAAATACTACTTTCCAATAAACTTTCAATCTCAGGAAAAATAAGTAATGTGGTTCACTCTGCCTTTGGTGCACATTAATGCAGGCATCCTACTACAGATGTGTGCTTACTGCATTCGTGGAATGGCTCATCAGAGTTATCACCACAATCATCATCCACATCACACTTCCAGGACTGTGGGATGCAGCGGCCATTGTCACATTTGAATTGGCCTGGGGGACAGGTTCTACTGGCACAGTGAGCACTGTCTTCATCCGAGTTGTCACCACAGTCATCCTCTCTGTCACACTGCCAGGCTTCTGGGATACACCGTTTGTTGGCACACTGCCACTGATGACTTTCACACTGGTGATTAGCTGAAAGAATACAGATCAGCTGTTAGGATACTGAAACTTACAGAAATTATCTGCTGCTGTTATATCAATTGAGCCCTTATGTTTACACCAACAGTTAAAACCAAGGCCAAAAAAAATTTAAGATGTCACATATATTTGCCCAGTTAAGGCAAATTATATATTACCCAGTTAAAGTACACATTTCTGACATCACATGTCACATTCTTCCCAGGCATCTTCAGACAAGCTCACTAAGGCTCTACACTTTTCTAGAAGCAAGACATATACTACCTTCTCCTAAAGCAGAGGGAAGTAAATCCAGCATTCAACATGACTGAGGCAGGGTCTCCCACTCACTTCACCGGGGAGCTAAGTGGCATTTTGACTCTGGCCATGCTATCAGCTGAGGTATGTATTGCCTGATGAGCTTGTTTCTCCATGAATGAACGTGACAGAAAACATAGCAGAAGACCATGCTAATATCAGCTGCACAACCAGTAAATGTATAGCTTCTGTTCCCAAAGGGCAAAGCACTGAAAGCTGGTGTGAGCAGTGCTGGCAAACTGGCATAGCTCTGAAAACCGGAGTCAACACTTACCTCTACTTCCAGAATTTCTATGTCTCACCGTACTCCACTCGACTACTTTCTTTTACCTACACTGCCAAACTGTTCAAGAGCAAGCACTGTATTATAATTTCCACTGATGTTCTAGACCAAAGGATTCTGTTCCCATGCATGAGATAATGAGTAAAAGGAATCACATAGACCTAACCGATTTTTATTCTACCCAGTATGTTAAAATCAGTGCATTACACAGCTGCCACATTTCTACTTCTTTAACTCCCCTGTGGCACACTTAAGATCTTAACTATTTGAAACTCAGTTAAAATTGACATTTCATTTCATTCTGCCATTCTTAGGACCACTTTGGAATGGAACACAATGAAACTATCAGTTATATAACCACACTGCTTTCCCCTTTGCTTTACATTACTTGCTTGCAACTGCCAGAACTACATTATTTACAAAAAGAGAACTAAGGATATGCTTCTTAAAATTAGACATAAGTATGTGGAATAGCATATGTTTTTAAGGAGATAACATTATTCCACAAGCATAATTATGCTACATTTCTATAAGACTGCTATCACATACAGCTCTCCAAAACAAATCTTCCCACATGAACTGGATTTTGTGCAATAAAAGGTGTAATAATTTTGTCCTATCATGCAAAGTAGAATGGAGGGAAAATATGCACACCTGTTAAGACTGATCTGGGCATTAGGAAGCCTTAGATTCTTCATAATCACTATAGCTTTACTCAGAGCAAGTCCTATTTCTAGCATTTTATACCTCAGATGGTAATTTAGCTCAGTGCAAATCTGTCTTGAAGGTATAGAAACTGTTTATGTTTTGATATAGTACATTTTTGTTCTCCTTTACTCTGCTTACACTGAGGTGAATTGCTCCAGCAGGTGCAAGACTAGAAAAGACTGCATCTGTCTGTCTCACCTTTTCATCTTTGAAAAAGAGATGGTGATTATGAAATTTATATCTTGATTACATGTTTTATACTGGCAAAACACTTTAATTTATTTTTTGGAACGTACCACAAAGTACAGGATCCTCATCTGATCTGTCATGGCAATCTGGCTGGGTATTGCACAAGAAATGCGAGCTGGTGCAGTTCCCATCATTGCACTGGAACTGCCCCACAGGACAGTAGCGGTGGGGACAGGTTGGGGGCTCATCAGAGCCATCTCGACAGTCCCTCTGCCCGTCACATTTCCACCAGATGGGAATGCACCTACAAAGAGAAAACAGTGTGTTCTTTGTTGAGGATATGGCTTTACAGATGTACAATCATCCTTTTACAGCACAAAAGACAGTCTTGTCTTAGTGTTATTTCTCAAAACATCCAAAACATCTTGAAATTTATGTCTTCTATTTCATATTTCAAATTCTAACAAAATATTCCAGAATATTGCCATCAGAAACAGATGATAAGCAGATGATATTGGTGGACCTCTAGAAGGAAGTTCACAGAAAATAATGATTTAATTGTCATATTTATTTGTGGTAATCCTCTCTCATATATTTTAGATCAATCTCCAACTGGATTTTTAATGAGGCAATATTTCAATAATTCACCCAAAATTTAACACAAAAATTTCACTAGGAATTATCATTATAACACTGCTTCAAAAGGCAACCCAATAAACACACCTGCCTCATAGACCTCAGAGTGATATATCAGTACAAGAGCTCTTCATCACCATTCCTCTCTTTCCACTGCTGTCTCAGTGAAAGGGGTCAGAAATCTGCCCTTACATCAGCTAAATGGCTTTCCTGGGCCAGTGGCAGACAGCATGTATTTGGCAGAAATCGATACATTGTAAAAGATGTTTTTAAAAAAAGAAAAACCAGAAGATTCTAGGTTTGAGAATTCAACAAGAAATGGTTTCTGGAAGTACATGTTTCTAACAACCCAAACTTTGCTACTTTAGTAATGCCCGTAACAGAAAGAAAAGTAAGAAAATACTGCTGAAAGAACCAGCCTAGAAGTACTTTTCCAAAATGAAAGCCTGTCTTCCTGTCTTTTCCTGGTTTTCTCTCTGCAAGCACAACACAAACCCATGAGAGTAGAAGGAATCCCTAATTTCCTGCCCTTTTGAACTGACTAAACTGTAAAATCTATCGTTTAAAACACATGGAAAAAGCAATGGTGAGTAGTGGACTTACCTCTCAGTGTCTGCACAGAGAAACTGGGTGCTAGAGCACATTGGAAGGCAGTGGGCTGTATTGCCAAACTGTATGACCATGAAGTTATCAGGACATTCACAGGAAAATCCCTGACCTCCAGCTTTTATTAGGCAAAGATGGGAACAACCACCATTATTGGTGCCACAAGGATTATTAACTGGTAAAACAGAAGAATAAATATTACCACACTTTGTAAATTCCAGAACACAAAGGTTTCAATCTCCAATAGATTCCTCTAATACTGTTTTGAAACCTTAAATGTAAGAGGTTGAAAACCAAAACCTAGATAAGTAGGGGATTAATGAGAGAAATATGCCATGTCATATACACAAAATGCATGCTATTAAGCCATGATGTTTTAGAAACTAATTCAAAATCATGCATTATGAAACATTGCTTTTCAAAGAAAGGGCAATTTATAAATATAAAGTAGATGCCTACATTTACTCTGTGCATTTTATTCCCCTCAGCAAAGGCAAAACCTGAGTGCACTCAGGCCTCTTTACACCTAGTCCCCAGATAACAGCTGACCTCTAAATGCAAATCTAATTGTTTTCTCACCAAATGGTTGTCTGTATGGATGGTAAACATGGATGTCAAATGGTCTGTGCGTAGTATTCACAAGAACAGTCCTTCCTGATCCATCATATTTATTTCCTTTTTCAACTGTCCTTGTGTTCCAGTCAGTCCAATATATTGTATCTTCAAAAATGGTTATTGCAAATGGATGAGGTAGAGTCCCATCGTACACCGTGTGACGATGATGTCCATCCAGGTCAGAGTACCTCCACAAAGAAAAATTTGTGTAAAACATTCAGATAAATCCTAAAACTTCTTTCCATCTTTTCTCTTCACATATTATGTATGCTTATGGTCCTTCATTATTTGTACCTAGAATTGCAGCTTCTTTATGCCCTGAAGACAGATCACCATCCTGAGAGAATTCCATTTCATATGGAGGAAAGCAAAACAGGCTATTTCAGGGATATAAATGGACTAGAGTAACATCCAGTGAAATGTACTTCCCACAGAGTGTAATGTGCTTCCTACAGAAGCACATTAGCTAGAACAATGAAATTTTGCACATTTATTGCCTTAACAGCAACTTATTTTTGTCACAAAATAGACTAGCTTGCCTAGATGATTCAGACTGTTAATCATGGAAAACTGAAGACAATAATAGGCTTCCTATATTCCTAAATTTTACATGTCTTTCTGATTTAGAGCTTCTACTGGTGAGTTATCTTTGACAAGATTTTACAATTTTAGTATCATCTTGCTATTTGGGGAAATTATGAAATACAAGAGAGAAGGGAGGGAAGCATGCATATAATTAATATATATTTTTAGAAAGACCCTTTAAAGCCTTTATCATAGAAAAGGCTGCTAGAAGAATTAATGTAGAGAAGAATAGAAGTAAATACAAATATAAATTTAAATGTGCATGCAAATATGAATACAAATATGAGCAGCAGCATAAATACAAATTATTGCTTTCAAAGTATTTCAGTGTCATGTATTTCAAAATCATTGAAATAGTCAGGTAACTATTACTCATTTTTGCTGCTATTTAGGTGGGAATTTTCTGAAGCTAGAAGCAATTAATAGATTTTTCTTGGATGACAAAGATTTTTCTTGATTGACAAAAGAATCCCATTTGCCAGCAGGAAATTCCCTATCATACTTATGGACATTCATACATCTTCTAATGTTATGTATACAACTCATTAGCACATAACTAGTTTAGTTACAGGTCAATTGTTATCTATAAGCAGAAACAAGAGAATCAAAAAGTAGGGACTTTATAGTTAATTTTGCTTTGGTTCAAGCTGTATAACTAGATATAGAGAATTTTGGTAGAGTGTGAACATTTTCACCTAATTTTTGGACAATTTTCAGTGGAACCTAGAATGTGAATGTAGCAACTCGGTTACTATGTCATCTAACGATCCATATCTCTACTCCAGACATTTTGACTTCAGTTTACTATAGAGTCGGTGGGCAGAAATGCGTGTTCTTTTTACAGCACTTATAAATTCTCCCACCACAATCTGACACGAGCAATCATTCAATTGTTTTAATATTTTCTGTGTACATACTCAATATAATTTAGATGGGCATCTGTCCAATAGAGCTTGTCGTTGGTGTAGTCTATGGTAAGTCCATTGGGCCACTCTAACTTTGTAGAGATGATCACAGTCTTCTCCTTGCCATCCATGCCTGCTCGTCCAATATATGCTCGATCTGCCCAGTCTGTCCAGTAAATCTGTCTGTTCAAATGAATATTTATAGTTAGGACAGAAGTAAATATTAGAAGCCACGCCTCAAATAAAGTATTTCCTGCCATAGAACTAAAGCAGAGATTAAGGAAGAGGAAAGCTAATATGTTTCTTAGTTTAACTGCTACAGCAAACAATTGTGCAATCACAATTGACTTCAGTCAGCCCCAACATCTACCAAACCATGCACACTTCTATCAACCTTTTCAGCCTTGCAATCAGAGCTTTCTAGTCCATATGGAACCCAGTTCCACTTTCAATGGTAGCTGACAGACATGTATATACACCTAAAACAGGCAAGCTCCTCATTTTTTCTAAGCTACAACTCAGTACTAACACCACAGAAATCTAAATGCAAGCAGACAAAATTTACTTCAGATTTTCAGAACAGCGCAAGATTACTTGCAAAAGAAAGGAAAAGGGCTCTTGAAAGGTCATACCCATATTTTGGATGAACAACAATTGCTCTGGGATACTGAAAGCAGAAAGTATTGTTGGCATCCACACACCGATCCACCAGTTTTTTCCGGAATCTTCCATCAAGTTCAGAGACATAGAGACAATCTCGGTAGGCATCCACCCAGTACAATTTTCTGAAATATTTTAATTTATTTAATATTATTTAAATTTTTCCCTTATTTTGGTTCACAGCAGCTTTAATTTTTTTTTTCTCCTAGAAGCAATGTCTCCACTGTAAAGGAACACATTCTTCATTGCTGTCTCTTCTACACCATGCTCCAGGCTGTCCTTTTCACTTCTACTGTTTCTGTAACCACCATCAGTGGTGCAAATTCAAACTTGCAGGTGCCCAGTTGAGAAATAATATGTCATTTGCCTACAAATTCCTAAACTCGTCTTCCCTTCCTGCCCTACCAACAATGGCCAGGAGCAGAAAAATAGACATGCAGTGCAATGGACTGTGACCAGGGCTGTAAGGTATTGTAGAGAATCCTCAACTGTTCCATGCTGCCACCTCTGTTCTCATCAAACAGGTAGAAAAATCCTAAGTAATTTGACGCCCTAATTTAAACTTCACCTAGAATTTTCTCACACTTCTATTACTTTGCCTGAGAATTACACACAGCTGTAAGCAAAGAAATCATACAAGCAGAAGGGATGATTTTTTAAAAGCCGGCACCAAAACAAAGCATTAAGTTCAATTAGAACTACAGCAGGGTACTTTGAAATTCTCTGCAGAGCTGGTCAGCTCCAGTGTCATTCCAGAAATAGCCTGACAGAAATATTTCTGCCTACACCACCCTAAGTAGTACCATTCCCACCAGGGAGGAGACAGTAGTGTTCTCCAACCTGCACCTCATGGCATCCTCTATTCCTCTCCCTGCACTGAAAATAAGCAAAAAAATTCAACTGTTTTACTGACCTTCAGCCTGCCTGAAACACCTAAACAAGAACTGACTGAAGACATAACTAATGGTAGCTGAAATAATTCAAAAGCTGTACTAGAAATGAAGCAGTAGAACCACTTCAGCTAAAATTGGCCTTTTGCTTCCTCACCTCTCCAGGAATCATAAAGCATTTGGGGCTACTGGCAACATTAATTATCATTAGGTTTAGAGACAAAGTGGTTTAAAAATAAAAATTAATATATGGACATGTTCATATAAACACTCTCATGCAAGTTCCGAAAGTGACTTCTTGAACAATTCTTATTGGTTTACAGTCTGATCCATGTTATTTAAATTTTTTATACTTATATTACTGCACTTGGAAAGCAAGATGAATCATAGCAAGACCACTGGCAGAATGATATAAAGACAGAGGTTCTGTGGCAGTAAATCAGGCTACTTTTTGAAACACAGCAGGCAATTAAAAATTTACCATAATGAGATGCATTTTCCAATTACCTCACCTATATGTTGGCCTCTTGACAGAAAATTATGTGGATCATGTTCTTTGAGTGTGTCAGTTAAAGGTGCATTTTTCAAGATCAAAAGACACATGCTCTTCAGGATTTTTAACAGGAGTTAAATTTCATTAAGGCTTACTATTACTTACTTCACTGGAATCTAGTTACCTGTTACAATATTTTGCTTATGCAGAGTGAAGCCTGCATCCCAATCCCAACAACTGCTAGCAAACGATTGATTTATGGGAGAGCAGATCTGACAGAACCTCAGTATACTACATATGAGAGTAATTAAAGTGTTATGTATTAGACGCTGATAAACTATTTCAGAGCAGTTGTATAACACTGCATCCACAACCCAAAATATTTCAGTACTCATCAGGAATTTCATATGAAGTGGGGAAAAACCCCTAAGATAAACTCCTTCACACATCATTTCTTCAGTAGCCCAGAAAGACAAAAAATATATTTTCTTACCTGCCAACCCAGTCAACAGCGATACCTTCCCCGTTGGGCACATCATCACTTATCACTGCCTCCTTATTTGTTCCATTTAGGAACATTCGTTCAATGACATTCCTCCCCACATCAATCCAGTATAACCTCTTTTCCACCCTGTCAAAGTCCAGTGCCACCACATTTCTCAGTCCTTGCAAAATGAGAGAGTAAGACTGGCCATCTGCTGTGAGATTTCTCAGATAGTAACGGTTGCTAAAAATAAGGTATGGGGAGATATTACTATTTTGCCGGCAACTTTTTCCGTCAGGCTCCCGGATATAGCCTGGGGCACACTTACAGATGTAGGAGCCAGCTGTGTTCTCACAAATCTGGCTACATACTGATGGAGTTTCATTGCACTCATCAATATCATCACAAGTCCGTTTATCAGACATAAGTTTGTATCCGGGATGACAAGAACAGTAGAAACTTGTCTGTGTGTCTGTACAGTCATGATCACATCCACTGATTGAAGGGTCACTGCATTCATTTACACCTGGGGAAGGAAAGGAGTTCTATTCAAGGAACCAGCTAGCAGAGTAATAGCGCAGTCACTTTCCAATGCACTCTGTCTCTCTCTCTCTCCTTATTACCCCCTGAAAATGCTGAATGTGGATGTGGGCTGCTGTAATAAAGGAAAAAAGAAAATAACATAATCGAATATAAAATGACTCTACCACCTCTGAAGTCTGGCACAAAACACCCTGAGTGCAAAGTATGGACTATGGCATATTTTGGAAATGCAGGGGCAGTATGTAACAATGTATGAAATACATTTTGTTTATATCATTAGCTCATCGTCACATTCAGTTAAAACAGCACATAAGAAGTATGAATTAATTAAAGAAAAAAAATTTTAAAGATACATTTCTTATAATTTTTATTTCTGAGAAACAGCCATGGAATAGATATGATTGGAATTAGGAATTATCTTAAGAGTTTGTTTTTTCAAAGGTGCCTAAGCTTTTTAGATTAGAAAGTACAAATAAATCTATACATACCACACCCTTTTTCATCACTGTTATCCAAGCAATCATCCAACCGATTGCAGACTTTAACCAGCTCAATGCAGTTTCCATTGTCACATTTAAAATGATTAGGAGAGCAGGTCACTTCTGGTGTACTACAGAGATGTTCCAGCTCATCAGATTCATCACCACAGTCATTATCCCCATCACAGACGTAGGCTTTGGAAATGCAACGCCCATTCTGACAAGTAAACTGGTGCTGTTGACATGGCTCATAGATGCATCCTCTTTCATCACTGCTGTCACCACAGTCATTCCGCCTATCACACCTGAAGAAGAATGAACACTCTCTTCAAATATAAGAAGGCAATCACTGTCTCCAGGACAGATGGATAGATACACTCTCCCAGTTTCCAAAGAAGGTTGATATTTTTGGCTCCAATAGAAGAGACTTACGGAAACTGGGGTCATATTATATAGTCTGATCCTGTGAGTCCTGCTAACATTCCTCGTGTGTATTACAGGCTGGACAGAATCACCCCAGGAGCAATTACTAGTGACAATAAGAAGGATTAAATGCTGATGGTGAGCAATGGGAATATTAACATAGAAAATTCTAGATAATTTTCAAGTCAAAGCTAATGCACAAATGCAGAGCAGATAAATAGTTTAATTACAGTATGCAGATCTAATTACAATTAAATGGTGGGAAAAAAAGGGTTGAATTAGCTCCTTCACAATAAGCAATTTTCAGAATTTCTACAGCTGCTTGGGCAGTTACAAACCTGTATGCGTTACGGATGCACAAGCCATTACTACAGGTAAACTCATTTTCGGTGCAAGATCTTCGTGTGCAGTTCTGGTGTTCATCGAGAGCATCACTGCAGTCAGCATCACCATCACAGACCCATGCCCGAGGAATGCACCTCCTCAGTGGGGGTCGATTGTTGGCACAAGTGAACTCTGCTGCTGTGCAGTTGCGGTTTGCTGAAGGAAAAGCACATTCACTAACCAGGTTATACTCTGTATGTGACACCCTCCTCCACCACACACAAACAGCCTGGATATCCATCCATAATCCCCAATAGAGCCATGCCCTGCTACACATGCAGAGACAGACACCACTGTACCTTCTCATGTACAAAACTGCATATTGCTCTTCGTGGAGGCTGACTGGGAGCCAAAGCATTCCTTAGGCAATGCTGGAATGTGCAGAAATCTGCATCTTACAGGATTCTCAAATAAGCTTTTTCAGCTAGATTTTCTGGGAGCTGAACAGTCTCTATTCCATATTTGTTAAAGGTATTCTGTGCTCCAGGGAGCAAGCAGAGGCAGCACCACTATATTTAATAAGGGCAAAGACTACAAGTATAACCAGCTGTTCTCAAAAGAATCAAGAAGCAGGACCAGGCTTGGTGAACCTCCTTCTCTTTGTTCACCCTCTGAACAGATATGCTTGTTTTGTTCACTAGTTTTTAAAGATATTAAGCCATGAACACGTGGTTATTAATGTGCACAAGATGCAGTGCTTGATCACCAGGGACCATCTCCACTGAAGCTGCTCTAGCTGCCCAGATCATATACACAACCCAGGTTAATTATATCTCCAGTTCAACTCAACAATTCAAACAGTAATTGCAAAATTAGAACAATGTTTTGTTGGGGTTTTTTACCAGTGAAATATTCAATTTCATTTCAATATCATGAAAATGAAGGTAGAAGAAGATTGTACCTCATGCTTTATGTGCACCTTTATGGGGTAGAAAAATTGGCAGCGGGAGAGAGTTTGGGGGTTGGTTGTTTTCTAAAAAACACCTGCAGGACAAAGAAAGTGCAGTATCTACTTGCATCAACCACCTACCACAATTATGTCTTTGATCCTCATCACTCATATCCCCGCAGTCATTATCACCATCACAGATCCACGTTGCTGGGATACATCTGCCATCATCACATCTGAACTGCTCGCTCGAACAAGTCCGCATTTGGGGCACTTAAAAAGGAACACAATCACTGTGCTTGTTAAACTAATCTGCCATGAAATCTACCAAGGACTGTATTTCAGGGAGAAGCTTATGACAGTGAAATGTAAAATCAAGCTTAATTGTAAAATAGCTAATGTATAAGTTGCAAACCATTTTCTTAAGCTAAAGGTGCAACTCCAATAATGTGCAAAGTGAGCTACTAGCCCTGCTGAAACCATAGAAGAATCTTTGTGTTATTCTTACTTTTACAGTGAGAATAATAACTATGTTATAATGTCAATTGGCAATGAATTCAGTTAGCTCCTTCTCTTCTTCCCTAGAGATCACTGTCCTTTTTTCACCTCCTACCCTACTCCTCTGCTTATTCCCATGAGTTTCTATTGCACACACAGGATTTGTTTATTGTAATACTATTATACCCATATACTGTGTCAACACTGTTCCCTTCTGCATCCCACATTCCCTTTTTCTCCAAATGTAATACTGCATGCACACTTTCTGTACATCATGACATCTGCTTTTACATCCAAAATAATATCAAAATACTTGCTATTTTTTGCCATTTGATTCACTACCATCATAGTCTTACAGAGATAGGAAGTAATACATTAAGAGTAATCACATTACAAGCAATCAGTTGTTGCCACTAAAGCCTTCATACTACATACGCAGCTTTAAGTATTTAAGACTCAAATTACTCAGTGACTCAAATTAGAGACAGTGAATAAAACCCAGAAGATACTTATTTTCCACCTAGTCTGGATTTAAGCTTCTGCCTACAAGACAAACTACTGATTTGCCATAACTCACCACTTTGTATCTTCTGAGTGCAGACTTACCACAAGAGGCAGGTTCATCAGAGCCATCAGCACAGTCTATTCCTTGATCACAGTACCAATGAGCAGGAATGCAACGTCCCGATGTACAACGGAACTCACTGTTTGTGCAAGTCAGAGAGACTGGAAGAAAAAAGCTATGCATGACTTCTTTTTTTTCTGCTACCTTTCCAACTTGTTTTAAGTTGCTTTTGAGTCCATGTTATGAAAAAAATATTACAGTCCCCAAAACAGAAAGAGAAAAAATTATGCTAGGTAGGATGTCTTTTCTCAGCCTCTCTGGAAAGAGTTCATCGTACAAACTAGCTTGGTATTTGTATGCAAAAATATGGGCTTGATTTTCTCCCTGGGCATATGTATCAGGTAGTAAGTAAATAGAATTTGCCCTGGAAATAGGATTGCATGCAGCAACTGTACATATGTTATACATTTATACTTGAGACTTGAGCACAGGAAAATGACCACAGTCCAGTATACTCATTTCTCCAGTGCCCAAACGAGGCACAACAGACTAAGTAGTGCTTTACTGGAAATCAAAATGTGCACTATGGAAGTAATATCTCATGGTAGAGAATTTTCCTCCTATCAATTTTTCTTCTCTTGCTGGTAGGAATATTTTCTTAATGGCAGTGAAGAACAAACCATAACATTGAACAGTTCCAGCTCAGCATGCTGCAAGTACTCTCTGCACTTCAGCCAAGCCCCTTGATGTTGCAATGTATAGTAGGTTTTGACAATTTCTTCAGTAGTTACCAATATTTTCCTGTGCCCTCTGACGATTTCAAAATACCAGAAGGAATCAGTCTGGCCTTTTAACTTGCTCCCCCCTGTGCATTTAATGGAAACTGTCTTTGATGGAAATCAAACTATTAACTACTGCCCATTAACATCTTGGGGTTTCTTTCATCTCTCATTCTCTTTCTCTCCCTCTTCCTTGCCCTTCACCACTTCTCACTTTCAGTAATTCAGCAGGGACATAAACAGTAGAAGGGACTAAGCACACCTTTCACAAGTAGAACAAGGCTCACTACAGCCAGATATTCTTGACACATTAGTGACCATGCATAAAAGTGGCTGCATCCTGGCTACAAAAATTGAACTCATATTTTAGAAAAACTGTGGTATAGTTAGTACAAGGCATGCACCTTGAGGAAAAATAGTGGAAGCAGAAATAATCTACTCAGGCAATACTAAAACCAAATCGCTACCTGAAAATATCCATTATATTTTATAAATTGATCAGAAATATTTTATATGGGAAAAGTACTATCTTACTTCTACCTAATAAAAATGTCCTAGCAAAGTTAAACTGGTTTGTACTTAAGGCTGATTGAAAACTAGGCACTTCCATATCCTAACTGGAAGCTACAATGAACAACAAACCATATGCTATAGCATACATAACCACATGAAAGAGCTAAAATAAATTTGAGACCATATACAATTTCATTTGGTTAGAAAGAAAAATATTCTGATGTTAAAGTTATGGAAAAAGACAGCTCTCTATAATACTTAATTGCCAAACATCTTGTAGAACAATAAAAAACATATACTAGAATAAGCAAAAAGAACAATCCTCAAATGCTGTATTAAAACTCTGCAAAAGTTTATCATCTTTTTTATTAAAAAAAGCATTGTTTAGATAATTAGGAGCTAATAGTACCATGCATATACAACTTCAGTATTACAAAAGTAGATGCTCTGAGAACAGTTAGAGTTACATTAAAAGAAAAGAGCAGTGGAATAAATTACAGAAGTATCAGAGAAGTAACAAAGGCCCTCTTAACTTACCACAGTGCGTAGGACTCTCATCGCTCATATCGCCACAGTCGTTATCGCCATCGCACAAATACGTTCGAGGAATGCAAATGTTTGTGCTCTGACATTTTGTAAAACCAGACTGGCACGTGCGCTCCGCTTTAAGGAGGGAGGAAAAAAATAATAGTGTTTTAGAGCTATTTTAAATACCGTCATGCTGTATGTCACTGAAAGGTATGTAACATTGTTAAAGGAGTCCCATGTCACTCCCTTGCTAAAGTGGTTCACTCATACTGCTCATGCTATATGAGAACAGTTAAACCATTGCTTTTATTGACAGAAGACCTCACAAAAACATGATCAAAAGACCCACGTGCCAATACTTGAGGATGAGGCAATGAAAATTGACATGTATTCACTCTGTGATGCCTACATTTGCAACTAGCTGGTAAGGTATGATCATCAGACAAAATACAATTAACTAATAGAAAAGGAATTTCAAATAGTCAGATTTCTCTGAGAATAAAAAAAATATATGTTTTAATAAAAAAGGTCAGTGGGTACACAAAATAAAAAAAAAATCTAAATAAGTTTTCATCAATTCCTTTAACAGCAAATATAAATTTTTACTGAAGATTTTAATCTTAGTGCATAGACATTATTTTCATGAACTGCAAAAGTAGTCAATATTGAACTAATCACAGTTTACATCTTAAAGAAAACAAACATAACTGATAACTTTTATAAGGCATATAATTTTAAACTGTGCCATTATGGGATCACAATATACACTCCTGATTATTAAATATAGAATAATTAATGTAGCATGATACAAAGTAAAAAGCCATTGTCAAATTCCAGGCTAATCATGCAAAAATATAAACCCTGCATCCAATTTATGTGAAATGATCTTTCTGAAATCCACAGGATGATTCACAAGAATTAACATTACATCCTGCATGAGCATTTTTTGAATCAAGGCAAACCACTTAAAGCAACATTTATTACATAATATCTTAGGGTGTTCCAGAACATGATTTAGGAATTCTATTTGCTTCAAATAACACTAAACAGTACCTGCAATGTAAATTTTAAAAACTTTTTTCCTTTTTGCTGATTTTGTCAGATTTCTCTCTTCCTTTGTCTAGAGAGTCAGACTCAAATAGGCACTAGGTACTAAGGCTCAACTTACGACAATTCCTCTCATCTGACGTGCCATTGTCATAACAGTTGTTTACTCCATTGCAGACATACTGCAGGGCTATACACCTTCCATTATTGCAAGTAAATTCTGTGTGGGGGTCACAGGTTCGGAACAAGCAGCCAACCTCGTCACTGTTATCGCCACAGTCGTTGTAGTGATCGCAGCGGTAATGATAGGGCACGCATCGCCCATTGCCACAGGTGAAAGATGTGGGCTGACAAGTATGGAAAGCTGCAGAAAATTAAAAAGAAAACAAAAAATGTGGGTAAAATATAAACTAAGTTCTCTAACAAAGTAACAAGTAAAATCACAATATTTTTACCTGCCAGGGCAAACACAGCTGCAAAACGGACTGCATGAAAAGTAAAATACATATTTGAATTAAAAACTTAGAAATTGGCTATGCGCGACAAAAATTCAATACTACAGTGCTTCTGGGATTCTAAAGCAAACCACTGGTCATTCAGACCTCAAATCTGTGAGCAAGCGAGGGACCGTTTCCAAACTAAAGCCATAAGATCCATGATCATAAAGCCATGAAAGTGACAGAGACTACAGAATAGGCAAGACAGAATATACTTTCTAAAGCAGTTATTTTAAATGCTTACCACACACACTTTCCAACTCATCACTGCCATCACCACAATCATTGTCATTGTCACATTTCCACCGCTCGGAGATACACTGTCCATTAAGGCATGTGAATAAACCAGTGTCACACCTGGTACCATTATCCACGATACAGTGCTTGTTGTTATTGGCTAAATACCAGCGACCTTCAGAGGGGCACTGACATTCTGCACCAGCTGGACCTAAATTTATGTTTGACAGTTTAAAAAAATAAAAATAGGACATAAAAAAAAAGGAAATAAATTTAACATTGATGTTTTATATAGGGTTCCACGAAAGTGTTCATAGCTGTAACACTGGAAAAGGCAAAGAAATTTTCACAATTCCTGTATGATCTGTTTACTTAAGATACTAGTGTGGTGATTTAGCCAGACTTTTACTTCTGTTAAACATATACAAATCCATTAAAGCCCACAAAAGTTATTTCAGAGTTCCTTAGAGGAACTGAAATCAGAATTTGCAGTATCTTAGTACATGTTTTTTGTCCAAATAAGTTTTTAGTGGCAGCAAGATGGCATGTGATGCTTTCAAGTATCACAGCTATACCCACTGAGATTTTATTCCTCAAAATCAAACCAAGTGTTCAAAACTTCTTACAGCAGACAAATTGCTCTTCTCAAAATTAAGGAGAAGCTTGAGTTGTTTTCAGGCAAGACAGATTTTTAATGGTATTTAAGATCATTCAAGATCATTTCATTACAAATGAAATCAGGCACTGAATGAGTTTTCCAAAGTCAAGGATCATAACTTCCAAACTCTACAACACATGAAACAGCTCTGCAACACTTACGTAATAAAGAAATAGCAACCATAAAGGTTTTTAGAATGTGTTGTAGGAAATACCTGATCAATATACAGTAAGAATACATGCTCCTAGGGGAAGCATATCATGCAGCACTCACTTCACGTCTCATCTTAAAAAGTTTAAACCCCAGAAAACAATGCTTTGCTTTAAGTTAGAGAAACCCATAATTTTCACTTGTGAGGATTCTCAGACACAACCCCTAAGTGTGTTGGTAAAATACCATGATCTTAAATGGCAATTGTTTTGATTGCATTTATAAATAAAATAGGTATTAAAAATTTGGGAACACTAGGAAATATTTCAGCTGTCCCCATGTGACTAGAATTGTTATAGTCTAAACTCTAATACAGGCAACAGTAATTGCTTACAGTCATCAAGCATAACAGCTTACCTGGTGCACAGATGTGACTGCAGCCACCATTGAACTGGTTGCAAGGGTTGATACACTGCTGCTGCTTACTTTTTGCCCAGACATGAATATCCATTGGTCTTTGAGGAAGATTCATGATCATTACAATCTGATCTGAACCATCATACTTATTAGCTCTATAAATGCTTCGTGTGTTCCAGTCCGTCCAATATATGTGCTGATCAAACACTGTCATTGCAAAGGGATGCAGAGCAGTGCTAACAATTACCTCACGGTTTGTACCAGTGAGAGTGCATCTCTCAATCTTCTGCCTACAATAACAAAGAAATTATTACATCTTAAAATAAAGAAGTCTTTTAACTTATGTATAAAACATGCTCTAATTAGTCCAGCAACTGACATCCATCATTGCAGTAGTGTTCACCAATATTGTGGGTGCTGCTATGCTCCCCCACCTCCATTAACTAGAGTTTGAAACAGAAAAGTGTATGTTTCATTTGACACACTGAATTCCCCTTAAAAGAGACATCCCATTACAAGTGCCTTGCCCTCCTGCATGCAGATAGACCCAAACAATTGCCTTCTTCCCAGAAGATTCCATGGAATTTATTACATTACAGATAACACTCTTCTGATATAACAAAGAAGTCTGAAAAAGAACTTCTATGCTGAAGCAACCAGAGGGGAAAGGTCTGATTGCTGCAGTAGTTTCTTCGAGACCATGAGTGAATTTGAATGTTTAGAAAGCTAAACCATCTTTAAAACCTTCCTGCAGATGGAAGAAATTCTGTGGCCTAAATTCAAGGGTAGAGCTCTGTCTGGTAGGCAACAGCAAGAATATCAGGCCAAATTCCCCAAGTGACAGGCATTAAACATGAGCAATGAATAGTGTAAAATGTGTACTGGCATTGTATTTGTTGGAGAAGACATTTATAAAAGTCCTGAATTGCATGTAAGATAAACAAACTGACAGTGGGTTTAAGTGCATAAAATAGAGAACAAAATCTACACTGTGACATAATACAACTTCTTATTGCACAGTAGTTTTACATCAATATTAAACTTAACATTGCATTGCTATTATGTACCTCCTAACATTCTATAATGTCAAGTACCAAATTCAACTGAAATGCTGAAAACCAGCTTAGAAACAAGGAAAAATTAATAACAGAGCTATTAAAATATTAACCAAATGTAAACCAACAAGTGTGTTATCAATACATACAGATTTGCATCAGCCCAGTACAGCTGCTGTTCTTCATAGTCCAAGGTAAGTCCATTTGGCCATACCAAGTTTGTGCTCACAATAGCTGTTCTGAAGTTTCCTCCAAGTGTAGCTCGTTCAATCTTTGCATTTGAACTCCAGTCAGTCCAGTACATATACCTGTCAATAACATGATTATATTTTCATAAAACAAAACCCACAAACTCAGCTCTCAGTGGTATTTCCACCCTGGTGTCCCTCACTGAAGTGTGCATTGCAGAACTACAGGAAAAGCTCTTCTTCCTCTGTTTTGGCTCACATTTGTTGCACAGCTGGCAACAGAAGAAACACGCAGGTTCCAGAGCAGTAGCTCAATCTCCAGGCAGGACCCACTAGAAGGGGCCTGCCCTTCTTTATTCTCTTATTTTTATATGTTTCTAAAGACAATCAGGGATTGGTGAGAGGGGTCAACACCTCTGTAAGTTTACAGGACAAAGACATGGTCAATCATCTTTCTCCACCCCAGGGGAAAGGAATGAAAAACAATCTACAAGTGCAAAACAATCCCAGCCAGTTAGGAAAAACAAGGACCATGTTTACAGAAAAAGATAGGAAACTTGTACTATGAAGTCACTAATATGGAACCCTGCAAAGCAGGGCGACACACATTGACAAGAGAATCTTGTAGAGGGATCACTGGGGTCCACTGCAGTAAACTTCAGAAAACCTTTTCCAGCTCCTTTGTGAATCCAGTAAAGTCAGTTAATCTCTTTCTTAACTTTCTTAATTGTAACACAGTATAACTGGTAATGAAATTAAAAGCACAGTATAATACAGTAATGCCCCCATCCTCTCAGGAAATGTTTTGATACCGAAACAAGAATTCTCCTGAAGAATTCAAGGAATATAACAGAAAAAGGGTTGGGATTACAGGAAGTGTCTGGCAGTCTGCAAAGAGTTTACCTGAAGTCAAAACAAAGTGCAACACATACCCTCTGCAGGGATCTAACACAATAGCTCTCGGCCGTGGCACACGGGCGATCACTGTGCGGTTTGATCCATCCACAGCCATCGAGCTAATGGTCTGATTGAGGTAGTCACTGTAGTAAACTCTGTTGTTGATCCAGTCAAAGGCTATGCCATCTGGAGTCCCCAGGTCTTAGGCACATGCAAGCAAACACATACAAGCTATGCACAGTTTCTTGAGATACTGCAGCACTCTTCATCTATTATAATTTGGCTACATCAAAGACCTCTTTGAAATGCCATTGGTACCAGTGCAAATCTGTCCATTTAAAAACCTGGAGTAGTAATACCTGGCAATCAGGCAGTCCTGGATATACAGTAGTGTTACAAAGAAATTTTCCTCACATAGACATAAGTTCTGGTTGCTATTCTTCAAGTAGCAAGAATCCTCCCTCACTTCATTATATTAATTTACTACACATAATTTTAATTTATTATGTATCATTTTATATACAGAATTCTATCTACCCAGTTTATATTTCCATTTCATTGGGATCAAGATGAAATACGAATCTCAGAAAAGGAAAAAATGAGGAAGCAAAAGGAGTGTTTTATTGGACACCTTAACTAAGTGGTCAGCCTTGACCGATAGCATAAAAATACCTGTTTAGCTAGTGGTAGGTGCTGCATTTTTTTTAATATCTGATTACTTTGTACCATACTTCAGTGCACTTACCAGATGCAACTACAGTTGGAGAGCCAATTCCTGAGTAAATACTAACATAACTGATTCTTCCTGTTCCTGAAGGATAACTTTGTGTAAAATATATTCGGTTGTTTATGCTGTCAAAATCCAGGGCCACAGCAGTTCTTAACACATTGACTGCGCGGAAGGGAGGACTGTGATTCTCAGGATCTAGGTGAATACTTCTGAGGGCATTCTCAAGAGCAAAAACCAGGTAATCATCTGTTGAAATGGAACATCTCTTGCCATCACTGTCTAGTGTTCCAAAGGCACAACCACACTTCGGTGTCTGAATGTCAGGGAGGGCAAAACAGAGGTGAGAACAACCTCCATTGTTGTCCAAACAAGGACTGTTGTTGACATCAAGGGGTGAACGTGACTGGAAATTGCTGTTGTAAATTGTAACATCCCTTAACCAATTAATGTTATCTCTTATTACTGTTGGCTGATCAGTATTGCCTGGCTGCTTGCTGGCTTGGAAGACTTTTTTCAGGTTCCGATCCACCCAGATCATGGAATTGCCGAAGATAGTGATACCATATGGAGTTGGGTAGCGACTGCCATAACGTACAATTTCAACATCACCACCATCGGGTTGAATTCTTGCAATCATATCTAAGGAATCATCCACCCAGTAAACGTAGCCATTGCTGTGATCTATGGCCAGCCCACGAGGTGTGACAATGCCCTCAGACACAAGAACTGTTCTGTTGGTGCAGTCAAGAAATGCACGTTCGATCTTTGGATTTTGCCCATAATCTGCCCAGAAGAGATATCTGTTTTTGGGGTCAACTACTATGTGCCTTGGCATGTCTACGGTAGTTTTCAGGAGCACACGGCGATAAGTTGTGTTTAAGCGCAAAACTTCAATAAAAGTCTCTGTCAGGAATGCATTTGTAAAATAAAGATTTCCTGTATACAAAAACCAAAACAAAACAAATTAGAAAAGCAAAAGGGAAACTTAATATTAGCTTCAATACCTGAGAGACACAAGCTGCTAAAATACCAAACCACAAAATGAATAGCCATCATAAATATGTTGGTAGTGGGAAGCATAAGGTATTTGCCTACAATCTGATGAATTAGGAAAAAGACAGCCAAACTGACAGTAGTCAATTAATTTCTAAATCCTCATGGATTGCCATGGGTATCAGTAGTATAGTTGCCTTTTAAAACACACAACTGTGAAATCCATGTTATGGCACAAGACTCTACACAGGAACTAAACTAACTGTGTACAGCAGATGATTATCCTAAAACTCATCCCAATAAGAGTATCAATCAACTGAAGAACTTTGCAAAACATATATACAGTACATATATATGTGAAACTACAGTATTAATGCAATTGCTGATTAATACTTTCTGAAGAGTTAATATTAGAATTAACCTCTAATATGTTTAAATAGGAACAGGAAGTCCAAATGTGGAAATTACAGTTCAAAGATAAAATATTTCTTCTGCTTTTTTTACTTTTCATTATAACTTATAGTATTTGTATACAGCCAACTGAGGGTAGATGATTTTCTTATTTACAATGTCATAAGACAGGTTTTGTGTATTCTTCTCTGGTACATGCTTTCACAATGGTAGTACACAGCTACTTACAAATGTACAGACAAGAAGAGAGGCCTAAGACAAATATTAAAGCATCAGGAGAGAAAAGGCTCTATACAGCTACTCTGATAAACATTCATCTTTACACATATATATAAATGTAAGAGCCATTCATTACCTCCTCTTATTTTAAAATCAGTCCATTAAACCAGAAGTTACAACCATGGTACTTTCATTCAAAATAGTTCCATTAGAATCTGTTTATGTTAGCCTAAAAATTTTATAATATGTAAAGCTTAACATTCTCCTAAATTCACCTGTGCTTACCTGCTACCCAGTCAATTGCAATGCCACGGATCCCATTTCGTCCTATTCCATTTGTAACAACATTTCTAAAATAAGAACCATCAGGTTTAATCTTACGTATTGCATTCTGAGAAGAAACTGTGCTACTGAAGTCACACCAGTAGATGAAACCAGAAGGCATGTGAACATCCACATGAAGTGCATTTCGTCCTGAAATATTTTGAAAAGTATTAATTAATGATTCTTTTAATAAACTAACTTATTTAAAACATGCACTATGCCAGAAAGAAATGCCAAAATACTAGGCATGACAGGATTTTTTCCTATTACAATGTTCACATACCTCTTCCTGCCAGTGGTACCATGGCTTCAGAGTGATCTGATGTCTCTAAACTAAATCCTTTAATTGCAGAGAGCATAGAAACAACTACAAATGAACTGTATGGGGAACAGGTTCTGTTATCAGGATTTAGCTGAAAGCCAGTAGCACAGGCACAGGAGAATAATCCACCAGGTACAGGCAGGCAAAGCTGCTGGCAAACTCCAATATTGTTACTGCAGCCATTTGAGGAACCAGCAGAATCTGCAAAAGACAGGCATGGCAAAACAAAAATCTCAACTGTATTATCACAAACACCCATGGATATATATATATCCAATTTCATACACTTGTATAGTATTAACAATCTGCTGACAAAAATAAAGATCCTCATCATTATACATTTTAGTACAGATGTGTTAGCAATGAGTTTGCCAGTCTCGTCATCTAAGATCAATGGGGCCAACAATCAAAATTTCTTAGCCAACACTACTTTAGTAAAACTACATGAACCAATAGATGCCTTAACTAGATGGTGGATCACCTCATTACCAAAACCAGGCAAAATGCTTCTGACACTTTTCCTGAAAGCCATATCAAAGCATTTCCTTTGAAAGAACATACATTCTGTCTCTAAGGAAAGTTCAAGTTTTTGTAAGTTGGATATCCTGAAACACCTTCTCTAGCAAATACTCACTGTCTCTGTAATACACACGTAGGCTCTTCAGTCTCGGGACATTATCTCTCAGTACCACTTTGTTTGCACCGGTGGCCTTGTCAACTCGTTCAATTACTTCATAATCTCGATCAGTGTAGTACAGAAATGTCCCGTACACAGCAACTCCCCAGGGATGAGAAAGATGAACCACCAGAGTCACACGATTTGTACCATCCATATTGCCTCTCTCAATCTAAGAAATCAGTTTGAAGATTAACATTATGTTTCTTATAATAGCAGTTCAGTGTTATAATATAAAACTAAAATGCAATGCATGCTACTAAAATCTCTTTAGTGCATGGAATCTTTATGTACAAGGTAGGAAGGAAAGGGCAGGCAGTATATGATTCTGATCCTATACTTTTGATGGTACTTAATAACAACAGCTATTCAGATTTTGCTTGGTCCTGCAACTCCCAGTTATGAGAGAAAACTGAAGTAACTGAATTACTCATGTGAACCATTGATGCAGACACAGGTAAAGAAGCAATTATTAAAAAAAATATCTCCTACCATTCCTGTGCTTGTGACAGCCCAGTACAACTTCTGTTCCTTAATGTCAATGGTAAGGAACTCTACATGGTCCAGGTTTCCAGTGAAGAGGGTTTGTATGCTTGAGCCATCCATGTTTGCACTGGCAATCTTTGCTGGGACTCCACTGTCAGTTCCCTGGTCTGTCCAGTACAACTTCCTGTAACAGACATTACCAGATCTGTTAGCAAAACTGGTAAGAGAATCAGTGGGCCAGAGTCACTTGAGCATATGCTTAAAACCAATTCCTCTGTCAGTCAAATACTTCAGCACATGCTGAACAGAGCTCATGCTGAATCAAACCACAATGAAAAAGAGCTTATTTGAAAGAGAAAAATGCTTGGTCTCCCAACAAAGAGAAACACCTGCTTCTTTTGAAAGAGAGGAATGTCTTTTAAATCATTTTTAGAAATCCATAACCTCGCCTACATTGTCCCATGATACCATCAGCAGGTAAATGCACTAGAGTATTATGACTATAACAAAAAACTAGGAGAATAATAATTCTGTTTCACAGATGGCTGCAACATTTCAGAGTGAGTTTGGTTCAATTTTCAATTAAAACAACATAGTCAGAAAAAATCTATACGAAACAGAAAAAAAGGCAAATTGCTCTTTTTAGGAGAAAGCAGCAAAATTTTATTTAGTGCTATGCTTTCTAACATGTGACATTTTTCCCAATGTAATATGTCTCTCTATTATAGATAGGCTCAAGTTAGACATCACAAGGTATTTTACAGAAAGACTTTGGAGTTCTCTTTATTCTGGGTTCCCATTTTTAAGGGATTTTGTCATAATCAAAATATTCTGAGATTGTTTTTAATTTAAAAAATGGTACTATACAAGTATGTAGTAAATTAAGGAGAACGAACATCTATGCAAAAATTTAGGAGGCTATGCACTTATTTTTTACATTTTAAAAAGAGTAAATAAGTTCTGCACAAATGTAACACAAACAAAACCATGTCAAATCCAGGATGAAATCTAAAAACGCTAAAAAATAAGAAAAATATGGAGAAAACCCTCATGAGCAAATACAACAGCAGTTCTGGAAATTTACCCTCTTGCTGGATCAACTGCCAAACCAATCGGTGTGCCAGCTCCCAGAGAGGTGCCATCGTTGGTAATCAGTGTTTTCCTGTACATTATGTCACCATGCAGCTTCAGGACCTATGCAAACATTCAACTTATCAGAACACAAAATATAGAACTTATGGTACATTTTCAAATTACAGGAATGAAGCCTAAATCAACAGGGAGTTGAAATTGCAGACTTTCTCAAATACCATGAAAAAAAAAGCCCATTGTTCTGTACCATAACCATCTCCCTTCTCTAACACGCACCTCCTTGAAGGAGGTGTTTGCAGCTCCAAACTTGTCTATGATAACAAGGAAGGATCCTACGCATAAAAATAGTTAATCTCTCTGTTTCTATAATATTTTTAAGGCCTGAATGGGTTCTTGAAATTCTGATGTAGGAAGCATCCCATTTCATTTGCTCAAATCAGATGCCTTTTAATTTAATAGTAGGCATTTCTATTTCGGAACAAGAACACTAACGACTGGGCTTATTCACAGTCATCACTGTATTATATATTACTTATCCTCCATTTCCCTACACTGAATGACAATTTTATCCTTCACAAATCTTGAGACAGCTTGTCTCCAGAAAGCTACATATTATGTTATCAAAGCATTTGGGAATGGATCTTACTGTGTTCAATGGCAATATTCTTTTACTATCAGAGGCATTGCATTGGGATCATTGATTTGAAGTAAGGATAGTAACAACAGTAACTCTAGTCATCAGAGTTGCTGAGTGTTAAACATTAGAAGCCTAATGAGTTGTAGGGAGAAAAAAAACAAAGTTTGCAGGATAGATCTATGCACAAATAAATGTACCACTTTCAATCTTTGTGACTATGTTCAAATTTAAGTTTCTGTTCAAGTTTGTAAAGTATTTTTCTACAGACAGATTGCACTTTAAAATAAATCTAATTTAAGTTTTTCACTAAATAAATATTACTGATTTCAACCTGTATACATAGTAGTGAAAAATCTAAGCTCTTATTTTCCAGTTGTCTCTCTTAAATAGTTACCTCAATTGACTGTGTCCCTGGGTTACTGTAATACAGGTTTGCAGATATCCAGTCTAATGCCAGACCAATAGGAGCACCAATAACAGCTGCTGGAGCAAAAATTGTCCTGTTGGCTCCATCTGACCTTACTCTGTGAATTTCACCCTTGGGAAAGAAAAATAGCAAAAGTTAAAAAAATGTCAAGAGCAGAAAACACTCTTCTATTCCAACTACATTAGCACTTCTTTTATACTGCAATCTTTCCTAACACTAGCCCAGTTCAAGGAGGGAGAAGGCAGAGATAGAGCAGAACCAGGAGTAAAAGATGGAGCACAGAACTAGAGAAAGATCTTTTTTCCAGAGGGTGATCCATAACTGACACAGGAGTCTCAGCTCTGTTTGGGAGCAACAGAAGCCTGAGCTCAGCCTGCAGGTCAGAGATACAGTTGGGGGGCACAGCCCAGAGGCACACATTTGTCAGGTTTTGTCAAGACCCACCTAAAACAAGCTAACACTTGACTCTTGGCCTGGGAAGGCACCTGCCATTTCACTTGCCAGGATTTAACTTGCTAATGGATGTAGCAGCCCTTGACCTCCTACACTGTTGTATATGCCAGCTGCATCAGCTAGCTGACATCTGTCAAGAACATTTTTTCAGACTGCAAGGAAGATGAAACAGATTCCCAAGTACTTAAGTAGTTTATTGGGCAAAGATTTACTTAAATAAGTCTATTTAAATACTTCATTGAACTAAACATTCTAACTTTAAAAGAACAAATAATTAAACAAATTGTAATTTCTTTATGATTGGCATAGAATACATTTTAAAATTAGTTATTTTTCATATTGTATTTACTTCAAAGCTGCAAAACGTAAAGAAAGCAGGTTGGGGAAAAAAGCAAAAATCTTGTGTGGATGAAACATAACAAGTTTGGGTTAATTGTTTCTGTTAAAACATAATTACAGAAATCTCCTTACCTACCATCATACTTCTCCAAGACCTAAGTACTGTTGTTCTTGACAAAAAGAACTGCTTTTAAGTTTCCAAGAGTGAAGACATATTGCAGAATCAGTAGTTTCCTATCACATCTGTCTCACAGACTACCATATATTTTTTCCTTTTGAAGTGTCCATCTGCAAAAATTACGGGCTTTTTTCCTCTTTTTTTTCATGACAAGTTAACCATATGGAACACATATAATTTCTTAGTTCATGACCAGCAGTAAAAGTACTTAGTCAAACAATTATAATTAACTATTAAAAATTAGCTCAAATTAGTTTTTAAATCTATAAGCCTCATATGTGCTACCTGGAAATTATTGTGAGTTTGGAATCATTTTCTATTTAAATAAAAAGATGCCTCTCTTTGATGTTACCTCATTAAGTGCTCAGACTAAATGCTCATACATTCATTCTAATGTTAATTGTCACTGTGTCCAATGCACTGCTCCCATGGAGAAGTCTTCTGGCTGTGTTTGCAGAATTGACCTCAAAGTCAAGAGAGGAAAGAGAGGGGACTATAGCACAGTAGGGCTGAGTATGGGTATGGCAGTGCTCTCCAGTATTTCCTGTTCATGTCTCCGAGCCAAAAAAACACTAATCAAATGTTTCTGCTGACCAAAATAAGAACTACTTTACAAAAGAGGTGAAGCTTCATTACTTGTCCTAGGAAAAAACCAAGCAAATTAAAAAAAAAAAAATAAACCATACTACAACAACAAAAAGCCCCACCATTTCATTACTTTCTATTTATCAAAATTCTTACCAGCAATGCTAACGTATTTCAGTCCAAAACACTTTTTAAAAATAAAAAAGGTCTTCATTTAGTGCACCTTTTGAAAACAAATACTAACTTACTGGATTTTCAACCCAATAAATCATCTGTTCAGAGTCATCAAAGTCAACATCAGCACCATTTTGAACTCCTGCTATTGGAACCATAGCATCATTTGTCTTCTCCTCAGGGTTCAGAGAAATTCCATAAATTATGTTATCTCTTACAGCAATAAGGAAAGGCTGCTCAACTGTGAAAACAGAGAGTAATTCAGAGTTACTTCTGGTCAAGAAAATGGCATTATGATATGCTTTCCCCCTCCCATCCAAAAGTTCCCTAATGCTGAGAATGGTTCAGTATTACCAGTGATATTTTGAAACCACTTACATAGAAGTTTGTTCCCTCACTAGGAATGAGGTTATCAGTTATTGAAACTGCTGTAACTTTTTAAGTTTTAGCACTGTGCAATCACAATTCAAATTCTGAGCAGAAAGAAGTAAATAAGGCAGGATCATTCACTGCTAGACAAGAGAAGAAGGATATTTGTGCAGCTGCTTTTTCAAAAGTCTGAGAAGGCGAACCAGCCAGACAAAGCTCTGAGGGTTCTGCAGGACCTGCCTGTGAAGGGTTTTAATGCCTATTAAGCAGGACTCACAAGCATGGAACAGTGTCACAGTAGCAACCGCTGATCATTATTATCAAATATCACTGCAGTACTGTTTTCTTGTTTTATGCCTAAGGGAGCAGACGTACTCCCTTATGGTATATTTATTTTTAGGTGAACTTGTACCCTTATGCTTAGATCTTATTAACAAAGGGCAAGTCATCAGGTGATTTGAGAAAATGCATCAGAGGACTGCAGAGTGAGAGTCAGCAACTGCACTTCTCATCTGGTAGGGGCTAGGGGAAGAGAATCTCCTGAACACGGATTCCCCTCTTCCTTGTGCTTTGGTCTTCAGAGGACAAATTCTAGCCTCCTCTTCCCACAGGCACAAGCTACCACTCAACAGGAAACTGGGCTGCTGTAGCAGTAACCCATTTCCTCTTTTATAATAGATCAAAGACTTGGCTGGTTGGTTTGATTTTGATTTTCTTTACTGGCTGCTTAATAAATATATATAAATCTTGCAGTAAAAATTTTGACATGTAAAACCACAGAACACAGCATCACTGCACCTCTCAAAAATTATTCTCCATACTTCTCACTGGCTGCTAGAAGTATTTGTCAAACTTAACCTACTGCTTCAGGTTTTACACCTATTCAAATCTATGCAATCCGGTTATTCCTCATACTTGTGATGGAAAATAGAGCAAATTTGCTCAGCTATAGAGTTATAAAAATCTGTGTAGCTTCATTGGATTGGCATTAATAAACTTCTGCAATTCTTAATACAATTTACATGAAAAATTATAATCCATATAATATTAATGTATTGTTATATTAAATATGCACACACACCATGTTATTACAATATTTTAATATACATAAATTCCATTGTTTCCAAGCCAGCTTGCTACATTACCATATTTTATATCAAGCTGAAATGTGGCTTAAAATAAAGTAAACACAAAGCCAAGTTTTCTTTATCTTATATAAAGCTAAAAATGGTGCAATCCTAGAATCAATGCCTTTCCATCCACATGAAGTTGGTAGTATTTAATATGCAAACTAAGTAGGTAGAGACCAGCAATATCACTGTCTGTAGAGACACTGGGTAATCAAATGCATGCAGCTCAGCTTAATATTTCAGAAGAAAGATTGTGCTGGCCTATTAAAGTAAACAATGACAGCAAGGATAAAAGTAACAGTAAATATTAGTTAAAAAATGGCAAATAGCTATTTGTGTGTAATCATAGAATCACGAAACAGCCTGGGCTGGAAGGGACCTTAAAGAACATCTAGTTCCAACCTTTCTGCCATTGGCAGGGACATTAATCATTAGCAATTAGTAAAATCTTTTACAATGAAAAGAATCAGTATATTTTTTTAAAGTTTTTCTGCTGTGCTGACCTTCAGCACATATATTTTTTTAATTACCCAAATCTGTTGATATTTTCTACATACTGTTTTAACTGTATGAATTAATCCAAATAGAAAAAAAATAAGCCCATATACTTTAGAACAATTGTGCTTCACAGAAAAGTGTTTCTATTTCTCTCTTATATAACATTTATGTCAATAAAAGGGCCACAGTTGTACCAAAGCAGACACAGGGAAATTTACAACATGTGAAAAATAAAGATAAGAAATGTCAGTAGCTCAATTCAGTGGCAGAATTGGGTCAACCTCTGCATGTGCATGTGCTTCATCTCTAGCATGTTCCTTTTCTTTCATCATGATCCCTCTATAAGCCTGCACATAATCAAACAAGTGCAGATTTCTAGGAGAATGTCTCTTTTTTGTAAGAGATTAAACAAATTCACACTTCATTTCAGATTATAAAAATTGGTAATTCCCTTGCTGCTGACTAAGAAAAATGTGAATGGAATACAGCCCTTTAAAGACCACATTGCTAGGTATCAAGTACAAAAAGAATGTGATATTGGCCTTTAACGTTTAGATAGCTTTAAAAGAAAAGGATATTTTGACTGACAGATGTCTAGTGTTAGCTTATCCCAAAGGTAATTTTTACTTAAATTTCAGTGATTTGAAGCTTCCTATATAGAGAGGTACTGAAGCATACTTAGTATCTGTACAATTGATGGAAAAATTAATAATGAATGCTTTATCAGACAAAAGCAATGTGGTCAAATTTCTAGTCACAAATTGCCTACCACTAATTTGAATTTTTGTGACTTCTTTTTAAATGGACTGGTTAAATAACTTTTAAAAATCACTGTGAGATCTATGGACTATCCAAAGAAAATTCAGAGGTACTTTTTGATACGAAGTTTTGTTTGCAAATGTTAGCTCTGTTACAGCTGCATCACATGCGATCACACATAATTTTAGGCTGTGCTTCCAGACCTTCTGCATTTGGCAAACTACTTTTTTTGGAGAGAGAAAAGGCTGAAGATGAAAAATTTTGATCTGAATTTCAAAATGTATTCATTCAGATAGGCTGAAGAGAGTGATAAGTAATGGCAAAAACATCTTGTCCAATTAGAGGAAACCAAAAGATCATGAATTACTTCTTAGCAAAATACAGGCTGAGAAAGAATGCAACAGTCACTTCAAATATATATAAAACAAAATATACCAGTGCTAAAGGAGAACTACTGATGCTTTTTATCCTGAAGGATAAAAATAGCATCAGAAATGTGCATAAAGTGGGGAAAGATTATATTTGAACAGAAAATTAGGTTTCCAAATATCCAAATTGTGAGGTTCAGTGAATTTTAGGGGCAAGAACCCAGACTAATCTAAAATTGGAGCTTAACTGGTGGAAGGTGACATATGATGTGTAGTAAAAGGCAACAAAGAAACAAACTTCAGTGACCAAGGAAGTCCCTTCCCGCCCTGCATCCTGACATTCTTACAGCCACAACTCGTGTTTCCAAGCTGAATACCTGTAACGACTACAACAATCTGCCACAGTATGTTTTCATTTTTAATTGATACTAAGCTCCTTCCATATGTATTCCAACAGCCAAACATTCCATGTGGTGAGAAATTTTACAGTGTGGCTTCTTTAAAGTGCTTGTAAGAAAACTGATTTCACCCATTTTCCCCAAATGAAGCATCTGAATCTCTGATTCGGTTCTTTCCCAAACCTGTGTCCAAACCTTTAGGCCGAGTACATTCCATGTGTCCTAAATGAAGTCTGTCTAGAGCGGCCCAAACTGATTTCATGAGCAGCAGCCCACAGAAGTATGCTTTTTACCTGGGAGAGGGATGGATTTGACAATATCAGCTCTTTTTTATCATCTCATTATTACTGCCCTACCTCTCATGCAGTTCCTGTTATCAGGAGAAAGGATCCATCCTGAAGGGCAAGCACAGGAAAAAAAAAGTGGTCCAGATGAAGAAAGTAAGCAGAGGTGGCTACAGGGAAACGATGCACAGGAATTAATATCTGAAAATAAGAAAGGAGCTATTAGCAACTATAACAATATAAGCAACTGAAGGGAATATTCTATCTCATTGCTACTGATATTATCAACCCAGAACTAAGAATGTTTTGCTATTTAAAATTAAAATAATAAAATTATTTCTAAGAACCACAAGCAATAAAATATACTTGTAACAGGATACAATTTTCCATGCAAAACCAGTACCATTATCATAGTGATCTTTTCAACTTTTATGCATCATAAATAACCTTTCAAATACCATTTCAAACTTTTCTTAACTGCATGAGGAAACCTGTGGGATTTGCAGTCCTTGACTGTAATAACCCTTCTTGATGGGGGATTTAAATAATTTGCTGAAACTTCTTGGAGAAACTAAAGAGAAAATAGTTGAAACGCCTTGTTCAAAGATAGTGGGAGTTCAATGCTGAATTTCTTATCACTTTGAAACTGCAAATCTAAAGTTGTAAAACATAAAAAAGAGACACTGAAGGTCTCACTTGACTGTTATTATTACTATACACTAAAATTCAACCTAGACCACTTCCACAAATTTGCTGCTAAAGAACATTCTTCAGAATGAATAATCTTCATAAGAAAACAAAAATCAGATTTTGAGTATATCCTTAGCAATTGCAGCAGACCTTATTCTAAAAAGCTTGGAAGTCCCAGGAATTTACACAATTATTACTAAAATAAAAACTAACAAGAACGGAAAACAAATTAATATGACAATAAAATAATGGCATAAACTCAGACCTCAAACTCTAAGAAAAATTTTCAAGTCATCAGTATAAAGAATCTAAACTCTGGTTCATGTAAGATCTAATGATTTACAAAAACAGAGAGTGGATAACAGTTTTATTACTGCATCTGGAGTTTCAATCAGCAAGTAATTATTACTTTATTTGTCAACATCAGTATATTTTGCTCTTCTGCAAGTGTTCTATTTCCTCCTTCTCTGCCTGGCCAAATAAAGTACAACAGAATAATTCAGAATGAAAATTATAAAATATTAAATACAATGAGGAAAAAGAAAAAAATTTCTCCAGGAACAGAAAGCGTTTTAAACTTTGGGTTGTAAAATAAAACCTCTCAAACAATAATTATGATTAATCAATTAATGCTACACCCTGCTAACTGAACAATTTGCAGTGAGAATTAGTTTTAGTTCTGAACATGTCTGAGGAAGGTTTTGTTCCAAAACAAATCCAGCACTGAAAGTACTAGTGCCTTACTCAGATGCAAGTGTCCACCCTCCCTGGCATGAGGGTGTCTTTCAAGGAAAAAAAGAAAAAAAATTTAGTATTTATTAGTTGGAAACATTCCATACACAAGAAATATAACTAAAGCTGAAAGGTAATATTCATATCAATATGGTTCCCACTCTTCAAGTCATGCCATGAAGTAACAAAAAGTCTAATATGAAAGATCTCTACCTAACAGAAAGAATTAAGGGTGCTTTTTCTGCAATCTTTCAGCTGCAAGAGATCACGTGCAGAAGATCTCAGAGACAATACTTAATGCAATGAAGGGGTTTATTTATCATTATTGTTTCATTGACTAAAATAACGTAGAAATACTTTCAGAGAAGGCTGATTACAGTAGTCTTCCAAAAAGAATTATTACTGCACAAAAAATTTAATCTAGTGTGCCACAGAGAGAAATTTTTTAAATCAAAATGCTATCCAAAAATGCTTCAACTGTCTTAGAAAAACACTCAGAACAAAGTACAAAAAAATTACATATATTACCTTCTTATTATTCTTTTTGGCTAGTCATTATCCTGAAATGCTGCCAAGGTGGTTCCTTTCCCTAAAACCAGACTAAACGCTTGCAAGTCAATAGTATGAATTATTTCCTTGTTTTAACCAAACCTATTTGCTGAAAAGACTGATTATTGGTGTTCCAACGCATGACACTACCGCATGTTTATTTCTGAAATTACCAAAGTCTAATGAACTTACCATTCGGCTGCTTTACAGGATGGACTGCCACAAGACCCAAAGGCTGGTGAATGTTATAAATCATAACTGTCTGGTTTTCTCCGTGCCATTTATTGGCCCGAATTACTCGATTAGTATAGCGGTCCGTCCAGTACACAAAATCTTCAAAGACAGTTAGACCATGTGGATGCTGCAATATCTAAAAAGGCAAGGTTGATTACCAATTTACTTCTGCAGATTTGCATATGTAAAGCTTGCAATGAAGCAACAACAGAGCTGAGTATAATTTTCAAATAAATAAATAAATAATGAATCCACTGTCTCTCAAAAGATACTTTTCAGAAAAAAAAATGAAATATCATCTATTGTCTAAAAACAATACATTAATTATGAGGAAAATACATTTTTTAAAAAACTAGAATGCTATATAGACCCTGCAAGATTAGGAGTCTTAATTAATTAACAAAGCAGTCTAACTACAGGGCAGAACCCACAGATAAAGACCCAACTGCAGATTTTCAAGAGCACAAGAGGAAATGTCTAGTGAGAATTATGGACCTGTCAAGAACCTGCATCCCTAAAATTTACCAAAGGAAAGGTGGCTTATCTAGATTTCAGACAACCAGGAATGGAAAGATTGCCTTGGCTCCTATTTCACACTAGTTGCCTCTCCAGCCAAAAGTAAAAGCCCCAAGAGTCAATTCTTGAAAACATTCACGTGGTTATTGATACCAGTTTCTGTGTACCAAATTAACATCTGCACTATTGTGGTGGTACAAGGACAGTGCAACAAGCTGCCAGCAGCAATTCACTGGGAGACAGACTGTAAGAGGGATGGTTTTGATGAAGTTGATGCACACAGCAAGTCCTGGTAGCACAAAACCCTTCACTACTGTCAAGAATAGCAGCAATAAGCACTCACAGAAGACCAGAAGTTTCTCCAGGCTTTTTGTACTGCATTTGCCTACAGAAAATGCACCACCTAGTAGCAGCAGTGTCAGATGTCACCTTCAGATTTCTTACATGTACATAGAACAGATAAGAATGATCTAAAGCACTAAGTATACATGCAGCTCCAGACTTTGCTGAAGATCTCCTGAAAGACTGAACAGGATATGCAAATTCTCATTTTCCAGCATCAGGAAGCAGATAAAATACTTCACATCTGCTTCACTCAAGTATTTTGAGGAAAAATACACCCAAGTCTATAACAGTGAAAATATATGTTTAAGTACTATCAGCAGGGACATGGGAAAACAATAGTTTCTTATTAATGTCTTACCAGATCACTTGCAACCACCTGTCGTCTGTTGTTTCCATTGTAATCACAGAAATCAATATAATCAAGATAAGCATCAGCAAAATAGAGAAGTTTATTTGGATAATCAATGGCAAGTCCATTGGGCCAGTAGATTTTGTTATTAATAATCACTGTGCGCATTTTGCCATCCATGCTGGCTTTTTCAATCCGAGGGTTTTGGCCCCAGTCCGTCCAGAACATCACATGAGCACTGAAAAAAGCAACTCCTGGTTACCAATCTGGGAAAAAAACCTAGCTGTCTATTGAGAAACATTACATGAAGAGTCATTAGCTAAAAAATAGAAGCAATCTTTCTAAGAACAGACCTACACAATGATACTGAAATTATTTATTTTAGCAATAGGCTTACTTAAGATATTACAGTAATTTCTGTTATAAAAATTCTTTTAATACTTCTACTGCTGTTTCTATTTTATTATAGCAGCATATAGAATCTACTGATGTCACTGGTTTTTAAGGTTGATTATAATCTGATCCTCCAGTTGCTACATAATAATTTAATACAGGCTTATACGTTAACAACACTGAAACCAGCAGTAAACAGAGTTCAAAGCATTGAAGACATCCAAAAAAGAGTAAAATTTTGTACATGAACAGTTCAAATCATCACATTTACTCTATACTACCACTTGCTGTCTGAGATGGGAAGGTCCTTTTGTGATAACAATACAATCTAGATAATTATTTCAAACTTGGGGCTGTGAAGGTAGGCCCGTGACACTAAATCACATATAAGTTTGTGGTATACCACAAACTGAAGTGTTACATCATAATTTTGAATTATTACTTCTTAAATAGGAAGCAAATGTAGAAGAATCTTTTAGAGGTAAAAAGCCATCTTGTTACACTGAAACAGAGCAACAGACCACCAGTAATTACCTCATGACCTGAAATTTTAATCAGCTCTGCAAACACACTAAATTGTTTTAAGTTGTCTCTTCCACTTGTCATTCACAATTCCAATACAATTTGGGCATGTCTCAAATCTTAATAGTTACACCATAAAATAAACATCTTTATTTAAAAAAAAATCAAAAATCTTACTCAATTCTGGGATCTAACACTAGTCCTCTTGGGTTTGTTATATTTTCACTAATCAACACAGTCCTGTGGCTCCCGTCCATTTTGGAGACTTCAATGGTTTCCAGAACAAAGTCTGTCCAGTAGAGGTTACGACCCACCCAATCAACTGCTATACTTTCAGTCACAGTGACACCACTGTCAAACACCTGTTTAATAACAAAAAGCAGGTGGGGGGGGGAAGATTATATTAAATTTTACCCTTTGCATTTCTGTAGATACGGAAAATGGTGAACCTAGTTTCCAATATCTTCTAGGTCTCTTATGCAGAATGAGTTACAATGTACATATTCAAAATGATGGCAAAGCATAAACCCAAACACACCTACTAACTTCTGCAGGTCTATTGAGGAAGTTGGAATTTACTAATAGGAAAACCAACTTATAGTTTGACGTTTAAAAAAGGGCTTCTTGAAAGCATTCAGTTTTCATTTTCAAACGGCTATGTGAAATGCTAGCTTAGCATCTACAAAGTTCTTTCAGTTTGTCTCTGTTATCTCTCTTCTTACTATATTTGGTTTTCCCTCCTCCCCTTTGTTAACTGAAGATACAGTGTCTTCATTTCCTCTCCATAAAAGACAAGAAAACTTACTCAGCAAAACTTACTATTTTTCGGTCAGTCCCGTTTTGATAAGCACTCCAAATTTTATCCTGTGTTGTATCAGACCAAAAGATACGATCTGTGATTGAATCAAAATCAATAGCCACAATATTTGTCCCATCCCGAAACAGAGAATAAATACTGTGCGACTGAGATGTGATGTTATCCACAACAATTTGGTTACGACTTGCCACCAGCAAAAGAAAATTCCCAGATTCTGTCAGAGGAATAGAAATTAAAATAAACCAATGAGATATTCAACAGTAACTGTGAGAAAAAGAAACAGAGTAATTTAACATGATTTTATAGCATTAACACTGATGTATCTAGATATACATATTGAAAGGACAAATTCAAATCAATTATCAGGCCAAGATACAGTATCATATCCAGTCTGTCCATCCTGACTTTAAATCTACCTTGGCTTTTCTCCATAACTCTTTCTACAGACTTCCCTTCCAGGCTCCTATCTGGACCTTAGGTTCTCTTCCCCATTTAGACAATGTCTAACCAGTTTGCTGCTGACATCCAATACTCATTCCTCTATAAACCTTTCTCATCTCCCACTGCTGATTCAACCCCCAATGTTTTTAGTACCTCCAGTTAATCTACTCAGCCTGGTCTCCCTCCTTTGTCACCCGCCTTCTCTGCTTTCCCCCTTAATACCATGTGGGAACAAGGGAGAAGAGGTAGATTACAGGAAAGCCATAGACTACTATAATTAGGTTGCACAAATAAGATTCTGAAAAACAGAAGAGTAGCAACCATTAAGACAGCAAAGTACAAGAAATTCCCTATTAGTAAAAGCCAAACTTAGGTGCAGGGAAAATGCAAGCGTTGTCCACAACCTGAGAAGAACCCTAAACCAGGAAACCTGTAGAGACAAATTCCACTGGGTACATGGTTCCTCCGCCCTGGCAGTGTACTTTATAAGAGACTGAGAATAACTGGCATCTAGGCTGTATCAGTGATGTTTGCTCCTTACAAATGCATGAAGTGCAGCACAGGCCATTCAGCCCGCCCACCGTTACTGCGTGAGGGAGACGCAGCCAAGCTCGCACCACAGCGCCCCCTGCAGGCTTGGAGGAATCATCGCACCCGCCCTGCCCGGCCAGGAGCCACCAGCGCCCCCTGCCAGCTGTGACCGGAACGGCACCAAAGGGGAAGTGCCTGAAGCGAGAGAAGGCATCGCTGGGCTCTGCTTCAGTTTGGTGCTGCTGCCCTTGTTGTTGTTTGTTTGGCTTGTTATACATACACATATGTATACATATATTAATAAAGAACTGCTATTCCTTTTCCCATGTCTTTGCCTGAAAGTCCTTTAATTTCAAAGTTATAATAATTCAGAGGGAAGGGAGGCATATTTTCCATTCCAAGGGAGGTTCCCACATTCCTTGACAGACACCTGTCTTTCAAACCAAGGCACAAAGCTGGACAGTTTTCAGACACTGCTGTCATTCTTTAGACTGGCATCAATATTTCTCACCTGCTGCTTTACAAGTCCTCCCATTGGCTTCTAGAATGTATCCATCATCACAGTAACACCTAAAAGACCCTCTCTCATTGTAACAGTGCTGACTACAAAAGCCTGGAGGGTCACATTCATTAATATCTTCACAGGTCTTGTAGTCATTTGCAAGCTGGTATCCCATAGGACAGGTACACTGAGCTCCAAAAGGTCCTTGAATACATTCATGAGTGCAGCCAGCATTATTGTCAGAGCAGCTCTCCTGATCTGAAGTTGGGTTGCGGAAAGAGATAAGCAAATAGTCAACAAAGGCTCTCTGTGATAAATTTAAGTTTTTTAAATTGCATTATTAGCCTAAGACTACTGCTAAATTGACCGCAGAATTATCAGTTATGCAATGTGAGACTGGGCCATGGTCCTTATGCAAAATACAACATTCACAGTGCACATAAAGGCAGGTAACAACATTGCATGTACTGAATCCCAACAAATGAATGCCAAACAGAAGGCTGTCCAAGCACATACAACAACTTTAAAAAAAAAAACTAGAAATATACAAAAATTGACTTTACCACTGCAAACCTAAAACTGTATAAATAATAATTTAAAATAGTTTATAATCATACCTGGCTGAGGTTCATCTGAGAATGTGCATTGATTAAAGAGAAGAAGGAGGAAAGAAGGAAAGAAAAAGATTATGTTTAAATCAATTCATAATCAACATAAATACAAATTCTGGCTACACATGAACTTCTTGATTTTAGTCATGATTCTTGAAGTCAGAAATTTAAAAGAGAATATTAAGGACTGAATCACATTTCATTTGAATTTAAAGCATACTATGCTTTAGTGAATGTGTTCAGGAATACAAAGTTCATTCCCATGTAGTTATATAAAAATCCAAAGTCAGTGGAAGTCACATTGGAATTCAGAACACAAGATTGGACATAGCTAACGAATTCCTCAGTCATCATTGTAGTCTCTTTTCACTGAAAGCAAGTTCCACTTAAAAATTTGAGCTCAAATTACACTGTGCTTACATTTATGCTGGAAACATTGTGACATTAAATAGAGCATGCTAAATATTCCGTTTCTTTCTGAAGACATAGCACATAGTCTGTAGTAGATGCTAGAACAGTAACTTACTGCACAATGGGGATTCATCAGCTCCATTAGGACAATCAGCATAATTGTCGCATACTTTGCTGAGATTCACACAGATGCTGTGACCTGGGCACTGCCACTGCCAGCTGGGGCACCGGAAAGGTTGAGTCGGACAATCTCTCTCGTCACTCATATCCCTGCAGTCGTTATCACCATCACAGATCCACGCTCGATACACACAGTTGCCATTGTCACAGCGGAAAAGCGATGGAGGACACGTTCTGGCAGGACATCTGTGATGTTCATCTGAGCCATCTGCACAGTCAAGATGGCCATCACATTCCCAGTTATCAGGAACACAACTGCCATCTGATTGACACTGGAATTCATTCTGGTGGCACATTCCTGGTGGTCTTGTAGCTAGAACAGTGACATTCAACAGTTCAGAAGTTGTTTCAATTTTAGACAGAGAAGCAAAACCACTATGTTCAGTTCATCTCTTATATAACTAGTTACAATGCTGTTAAGAACTGTGCTGCTTTTAGATCAGGCCATAGAATCACAGTCAGTCAATCTACATGACATTTCAAAATGTGACCAATTTAACTCCTGCTTTATAATGTGATCAACAAGGCAATTCAACTATTTTTATTCTTTGAGCAGGCACATATTTATACTTATGTTACTGTCCAAAGCTACAGAAAATCAATTTCTGAGATTTTCACCACCCTGTGTTGTAACATTTTAACTAATTTAAATGTAAAAAATTACTCAAAGTAAGTTTCAGTCTAACTCTCATGAATACCAGGTTTTTCAGATTAATAGACTTAATTCTACTTTAAAATCCTGAGAGTGAAGTGCCAAGTAAAACAAAATGTTATAGCCAAAACTCTCCTCTTTGTTTGGACAATCTACTCTTGCCAGCACAATCTGCTCAGTCTACTCCAAGATGATTAGAGGGATGGAGCACCTCTCCTACAAGAAAAGACTTAAAGAATTTAACTTGTTCAGCCTGGAAAAGCATAAGCTTAGGGGTGACCTAATTGTGGCCTTTCTTATAGGCTCCCTTCATGTTACTGAAGGATGGGGATAAAATTTTTACAAGGGCATGTAGTTACAGGACAAAGAGGAATGGCTTCAAACTGAAAGAAAACAGGTTTAGATTAAATATTAGGAATAAATTCATTACTGTGAGGATGATGAGGCATCAGAACAGGTTTTCCAGAGAAGTTGCGGATGCTCTGTCCCTGGAAGTGGTCAAGACCAGGTGGGATGGGGCTTTGAGTGACCTGGTCTAGTGAAAGGCTTCCCTGCCCATAGCAGGGGGGTTGAAATTAGGTTATCTTTAAGGTTCCTTCCAACCCAAGCCAGCCTATGATTCTCTGACACTGTTGCACTGGAACCTGTGTTTGAAATTCCTGCTCCGGAAAACGATGTAAAGACAAGTTTCCCTGAAAAGAATATTAAGGTTTCAAGGACAGTATTTGACATAGCAGATAAAGGAAATTTCCAGAAGTATCACTTAATAACTGAAGTCTTTCTTTCAGCGTCAGTATACTTACGGCAATCAGCCTCATCTGAGCGATCATTACAGTCAAAAACACCATCACACTGGTAGTAGGTGCTGATACACTGGTCTCCACTTAGGCATTTAAACTCTGTAGCACTGCAGTTATATACTAAAAAATTAAAAAATATTGAACGTTATTTATTTATTTTATAGAGCTAGACTGCATCAAATTTACCCTACAGGTGCTTAAGTCTGCTATGGTATCAATTTCCCTGAGACAAAGAAAATGCAGTGACTTTGGAATTCACAGAAAACAGAGGAAACAGATTTCAGCCCTCCACAACCAGCCTAGAGATCAAAAGCATCACAAACAGGGTTAATTTATGGATAGGTTTATTAGGCATTCTGCTGTCCTGGAGCTGGTAATATGAGGCCACCAAAGACTCCTTCGAGGGCAAGTGTGAGGAAACAATAAAGAGGCATTCAACAAACAAAGTTACACTTACTGCAGTCATGCTCATCAGCACCATCTACACAATCTTTGTCTCCGTCACAGACATAGTACGGGTCAATACAGCGATGGTCTGGACACTGGAATTGCCTGGGTTCACAAGTGCCTGTGAAAGCTATAAAGAATGACAATAAATGCAAATGTGTTTCTTTCCTCTCTTTTGAAATCACCATACTGCTGAGAAAGTAGAAAAACATTATGCCTAACTTGCAGCATTTAATGCAGCAACTAGCAATCATATAAATTACAAGCACTAATAAATTATTATCAGGTAATTTTGCATTATTTGTAGTCTTGGGCTCATGGAAAATAAACAGAAGATTCCACATAGTGGTAAATAACTCTAAAGAAAGTATATGAAAAAGCTACTGTCTTACTTCTGGTAAAAACTTCCAGCCAAGATTAGCTGACTACACCATTAGCCATCACTGAGATCACTCATGAAATAGGTGTTTAGAACATCTCAGCCTTAACTGCTTTTTGCTAGTTATAGTGGATGACATTATGCAGCACCATGATTACGATTATAACATTTGCCCTTTTTTACTTTTAAGACTCTGCATTCTACTTGGCCCTGGAACTTCAAATTAGACAAGTTTTCCACATCTTACAGACTACAAACTATCAGTCTAACTTAGACACTATTCCTTTTTTTCCAATTTCATTTATCATCCTTATACCAACAGATATATCTATGTAGACATGCACAGTTGATTATAAAAACAACAGATAGTCACGATACTCACTGCAGTTTCTTTCATCTGAGCCATCACCACAGTCATTATCAGTATCACACAGCCAGATTCTTGGAATACATCTGCTATTATCACAGGTGAACTGGGTTGCAGGACATGAAGAGGATCCTTGTGTAGGACAATGCAATTCATCACTGCCATCAAAACAGTCATTATGTTTATCACAACGCCAGCGACCCGGAATACACTGTCCACTGGCACAGGTAAAAGCTGAAGCAGCACAAGTATTGTCTGAATAAAAAAAAATAAGTCTTTATAAAATCTCCAAAACTTGCCTTTCCTGCAACAGTTATCAGTACATTCATTACACTTAGAGAATACCTAAAATATCAAATTCTAAAGCGCACATTGCTTAGAATTAAAATGTCTGTTGTGCAACATGCTGCAGAACTCTACAGAACACTTACAAACTTTTTTTAAACTGCAGGAAGCAAAAAAAATTAAATGGTGAAGCACTCCAAAACAATCTAAAGAACAAGAAAAGTAACTTCTTCTAGTAACCATTTGCTTTATGCTTTTCCCCAAAAGATATCCTAGTTATTCTAAAATAGCCCATTAGTAAGAAACAGTTTATACCTTAGTCATATTAGTTAGTCTTATGCATTAGAGAGACACTTTACTGAAAAACCAGGAAATGAACCAATGTGCTTTTAATTTACTTAACCATTACAATCCAGATATAACAAATAGACCAGCATTGCCCAAACATTATGAAAAACAAATATTTTATTCTGATGTTAAGTGAAATAAAAGGTGCTGCTTTAATCTTAGAGGAAGGTTAGGCAATGTATATGGTTTTGTTATTTTTCTTATAGTGCTATTTTTAAGTGTCTTCATCTTTACTAAGATGACTTGTTCCTCTCCATGCATCCAAATTAGGCAAGGTATTTATATTCCAATTTCTTTCAAAATTTACAAAACATAAAGAATAAAGACAACTTTTTTCTTTAGAAAATAAATTTTTGTTACTCTGTGAATTGAATTTTGAGAATAGCGAGATATGAATATTTTCATGCATTGTTTAGGTGGCTGGAACTGAATCATTTATTCTATTACTATGATATAATTTCCAAAGTAACTAATATCCCAGGAGGATTTCAGGATTTATTCACAGATGCAACCCTAAAAAACTGGAGTTTATTCCAATGAAGCCATACTGACTCATTAAATTTCCTGAACTGCAAACAAGGAATCCTAACTGCAGATTAC
This sequence comes from Drymodes brunneopygia, assembly GCA_013400955.1. Lineage (NCBI taxonomy): Eukaryota > Metazoa > Chordata > Aves > Passeriformes > Petroicidae > Drymodes > Drymodes brunneopygia. The sequence continues at coordinate 39,452 of VZTZ01015563.1, read as the reverse complement.
AGGCATTACTTACTTAAAGAACCACAGTTTTGTTCATCACTGTTGTCATGGCAATCATCAACACCATCACACTGATAATATTGAGGCACACATCTTCCATTACCACAGGAAAATGAGTAGGAGCCACACTGTAAAGTGGGTGGCTCATTGGATGGATCTTCAAGACACGTCAGATGGTTTGGAGCCAGCTTCATGCCATAAGGACACCCACAAACTCTCTGAAAGTTTGGTACTGGGAAGCAGAAATGGCTGCAGTCTCCATTGGGATTTGTTTCTCTATTACAGTAGTTAGAGCCTGAAAAAGTGATAATCAATGTAAACACTACTGATAACATTTTGGGAACTATTAAAAGAGCATAATAACTGTAAAAAAAGGTGCTGTAGAAAGTCCTGGTTTTGCATACACTACAAAACAAGGTCAAGTTCATTGACAGCAGGAGTAGCAGTAACATAAAAGAAGTGTCACATTCCATATACTCTTCCTTGACACAAATGTTTATGGAAGCCAAACACATTCTAATTATTTTCATCCAATTTTCTGACAATTTTCAGCAGCTGTCTGGAAACTAGAGTACTACCACAAAAGGGAATCTCAGTCTGACAAGGCTGGGAGACCAGATCCAATCATTGGATACCAAGTAGTCAGTTTAGATTTAATCATATGTTTGATGAGTGCATTGGTGTTTCACAAAATTAACTACAATACCAAATCCTTGGCTTAGATCATAGAATCACATAGATTTAAGAAAATAAGAACAAATTAGTGATTTATACATAGTAATTACTTGAAGAATAGTAATTTGATTAATAAACATTTAGCAAATTCCTCAAAATAAATAGTTTTGTTTAACTAAAACTTCTACCAGAAAAGTAGAAATAAAAAGTTGTAGTTGGTGATACAATTACACAAAACACAATGGAATCATAATTTCATTTGGCTCGGTCGTTAAGTATAGTAACAGAAGGGATAGAGGGAAATTGCATCCAGTCACAAAGCAGTGAAATATACAACATGTGATTGCAAGTGCCTGTGCTGCCCCTCTTCCATGTCAGTTACAATTCAGTGAAGCCATTTATAGAATTGGAACTGGAAATCTGGTGTCCTGACATTTTGTCTCTTATTCCCTATTTCACATCCTCCCTCTGTACAAGAAAGGGGCTCACCTATTTGGGAATGAGCGTCATATGCTTTAACATGCATAATGTTACTGATGCCCCTCCTAATAATAGTCATTTCTCCTCCATCAGACTTCCTCACTCGAACTATTCCACCAAGTCTCCAATCAGTGAAATAGGCATAACCTGTTTTGAAAAATATTTAACATATTACAGAGAAATATTACATAAAAGATCAAGCATAATAAAAAAACCCTAGAAGACTTTTCATGAAAATTTAATCATTTTTCATAATTGTTTCATGAAAAAGACAAAAGGACCTTCACCACTTACAATGCTGTCAAAGTGAGCCTTCAGTCACAGGTAGACATAACTTAGGAAAGTCTTCTTAAATTTTACTGAAACTGACATCTAACAAACCCAACTAGCATTTCAAATTCCAAGGCAATTTTGGGTCATTCATGAAGACTACTTCCCAGAAAATTTTAGAGTACTTTTGAAGATATTTTTATATGGTCAAAAGGGGTCATATACGACATCTTTCTTCAGACACAATATAAATCCAATAATACACTTTTCATATAGTTATTAAAATCCTGAAATGTTGATCATCCCTGGGGTAGTGATTCACTTTGTCTGTTCAGCATGAGTAGCTCACCTTGGAAGCTATAATAAGTACAGCATATCTGACTTGTTGCACTACATGAATTACCTGACCTATCTAAAAGTATCTAAAAATAAATATACATAAAACCAGTTCTAAAAACGGGCAAGAAGTACTACATACATATTTTTAGTATAAACTTCCCAGAGTGCTTTTTTGAGAAAACCAGTGTTACTAAATCTCTGTCATTTTATGTCACAAACTCACAGATAACCATGTGAAAAGAAAAATCTGTGATAATAATAGGTAGTATTTTTCAATGCCAGACTTACCTCCAAAAATAGTAAGGCCAAATGGGTGAGTCATCTGAGAAATATGTTCAAGAGTCCGTCTGTCCAGCCCATCAAAGGTGCTGTGCTCAATTTTATCAAAAAAAGCATCCACCCAGTACAACCTCAGAGAACTACAAATAATGAAAATGTCATATCTTTTTAAGTGACCTTATGTCCATTAGGAAGCACTAGCATTTTCTTAAATAATAATCTTACATCTACAAGAAGCTATTGGGGTGTATAGGGAGGGATTCTGAGAAAACCTTGCATTTTAAGGCTTTTCAACCAATTGAAAGGTAAGGTCTTCAATAAAAGAGTGCCAGTGCATGTAATCTGACATGATTCCTTCATTTTCACTCCCTAACAGTTTAAAGGAAGAAACATGTTTGCTCAAAGGAAGCTTCGGTGTCTTCTGTGCTGCCCTTACCTCCAGTCAATGGCGAGGCCATTAGGCCAGCCTAGCGTTGTATTGACAATTGGCAAGGCATGGGATCCATCGCTCCAGGCCCTCATGATTTTTGCTGGACGGAACCAATCTGTCCAGAATATATACCTGAAAGGACACATGTCAGAAGACACATGAACGAAATTATATAATGTGATTAAACAGAGCAAACATTTGAAACAGCATTAACACTTCTCTTTGCATCACAGCCCTCACATAACTTAAAAAATTACAATTTCATGTTGACCCTCTCCTCAATTGGTAGTGGTACAGACAATTAATATTTATCCTGTATACAACTTCCATAATCTTTGGAAGTATTTTGGCCCTTTAGATATAAAATATCCCTAACTTGGTTAAAATTGTTAAGGTTCTCATGTAATTAATGACAGACAAATAGAATCAATCAAAAATGCACCTTCCAGGTAAAACTTACAAGCAAGCATGAATACTATAAAGAATTTTCTCCTGATCCAATTGACTTATGCTTACAGTCAAAGAATCGAAGTCAATGTTAAATAACTTTATAAAACAAAAAATTTTGGGGTATCAAAGAATCCAGGTTCAACATTATTCTTATGAGATTACTTTCAAAATAGTGTGTTTGGTTACTCATGAAAAATCAATATCCAAGAATTAAGAAATTCGGTAGTACGACATTACAAAGCCAAACTATGCTCTGAAAGAAACAATGTCTTGGCATTGCCAAAGAACATAGAGTATGGAATTTGAAAGTAAGCATTTCCATGAAAGAAAAGCAGGGCTTTATTTTGTGTATGGAGTCACATATTGTAAAGTCTGTATCAAATACAGACAGTAGTATCCAATATGATTCAAATAAAGAAATTCAGAGAGATAAAATTATGGAACCAATGTTAGCAGTCTGGGAATTGAAAGTATATTTAAAAAAATTTAGCAAACTTCATCTTTCAGCTATGAGAAATAGCTTTCTGAGGGATACAAAGCAACCAAGTTCTTTGCCATTTAAGCAATGAACAGGACTAAAAGGAAAAAACCATGGTGCTTTTAAAGAGAGTTCTTTTGAGAGCTTCTGTCATGTGGAATCTGTCTCACCTTGCCCTTGCCTCTGGGTGCTGAATCCTAGGCTGGAATAAAACAAACAAAATAAAGACAAGACAACTGAAAAAAGATGGTGTTTGGAAAAGAACAGAAATCCAGAATCAGATGTACATCTAATCTCACCAGTCCTGTTTAAACCATAAATTTGTACATGTATTTTAAAATGAGAACCTAAACTCACCCGAAAACAGGATGAACCACTATTGAGCGGGGGTTATTTAAATTCTGAACAATAGCTCTCCTGGATTTATCTGCCAGCCTCATCACACTAATGCTCCTGTATCGAGGATCTGTCCAGTAGAGGTTCTTTGAGATCCAGTCAAAAGCCAAATCTTCAACACTTTCCACTCTATTAGCTGTCAAGATCTCTCTTTCTAGAATTTGTAACACACATAATGATTGTAAATATTTAGGAACAGGGGAAATAACATGAGTGCAGTATTCTATTGACAAAACTTGTGATTCCCCTTGGTAAAAATGCTACCTCTGTGCTACTTAATATAAAGACCAATAATCAAGGGAAGGGAGTGGAGCCCTTTGCTCTAGACAAAGAAGATGTATGTCCAGGAGTACAACTGCAAAAGAGGGGAAATAAAGACTGACCAAAGGTCAGAGAAAAATCTGTCGCTAAGTTTGCACTGTGGGTTTTACAAATGAAGGTCAGTAAGGTCAGTGCATAAGGACATCTTGCTCAACAGCCAGACTTTACCTACTCTTTGCATAGTAATGGTCAGCTGCAGTCTACCATTAACCTGACCCAAGGCAACAAACAAGCACAGAAGACTATGTACTGACATTTGATCATCATTATAAACTGGAGAGAAACATTCTTTACACTAGCATAAATAGGATTTCCAAAAATCTCACAAATTTAATCTTCTTTTTCCGTATTACAGTATCATAGCAAACATCCTGCTCTCCAGATAGGGAAATTAAAATAGAAACACTGTTTCACACTCGTGAAAGGCATGCTTGTCTACATAAACAGACTGGTGAGGGCAAATAGTAATTGTGACAAGTACTACAAATAGTTCATTCCCAAATACACTCAGCAAGTTTATCAAACGAGAGACTTCAAGCTTAATATGAGTTGAACAAACATTTTTGAGAAACATTTTCCAGGTTACTGGGATCACACTGAGATTTATCTGTATATCTCACAATGTGACTTTTCCTGATTTTTTTTAGAAAAATATACATTACAGTCTCCTTACCATAATTACTTTACAATTCCCAAGCATGATTCTCACCTGAACCATCAATTTTCTGTTTATAGATCATGTCTTTACTTGTGTCTGAAAAAAAAATTGTGTCATCCTGAGCACAGAAGTCAATTCCAACGAAGTATGAAGGGCTCCCTGTAACAGGTATGATCACATCTTCCTGGGTGGAGAGATTGAATGGGATTCCCCGCACTGCCATCTGGGATGAAAACAGCAGGAACTGCCGCACAGCTGAGAAAGGAAACATCAGACACAGACTTCATTTATTCACAAGGGGAGACATCCCAGCATGAAAAAAGCACTTTGTTTTATTCTGACAACACTAATGGCCTGGAAGCAGAAAAAAGAATGAGAAAATGGGCATTTAAATACTGATAGACCTAAAAACTGAAGAAGAAAAACAAAACGCAATCTAGAATACTAGGTGATGTGGTCAAGTATTCCTCTTTCATTGTTACTGTGGTCCTAATACACTTTTAAAGCAAACATTATAACTATGGAAGCAAAAATCATCTTCTCTACTTCCCCCTTTACAATCACCTACAAAAAAATAACTCACAGGTTTTGTGGAGCCACCATAAAACTAGACAATACCTGGGCTAGTCAGATAAACGCATGGCCAAATAGTAAAATTACAGACAACACATATAACTCAATTTGTCAGTAGACAGTCATAGTAAATCTGCATCAGTGACAATTCCACACTCAAATAGGAAGCAGACGATTGCTGCTGGAAACCCACAGTTCCAAAACTGAATCTCATATTCTTGCCATATGTGTTCAAAAGGAGAAGACCAAACTAATCTGCACGTTACTGCACAGGAAAGCAGGTTAATGTGCTCAAAATAATGTAAAATCTGTATATTAGCAAGCATCCATGCTTGATTTCAGGATTAAGAGCTCAATCACACAGCTGTCTATACATATTCCATATCTAACTCTTAAAATCCTCATGAAAGGAAGGGAGTTTAAGCTGTAGCTTGAAATGAACATCAGCAGAAATGACTACATTTAAAGCTGTCAAAAAGAGTTGTGGTCCTCAGTACATTGAAGCTGTTGAAGAGAGGAAAGATGTTCTAGAAACAGCTCTAGAGCTAATGGAGTAGCATAATTTCCAGGAATTGTAAGGCATTTTCTCACCAACACAGCGTCGTCCATCCACGTGTAGGTCAAAGCCCAGAATGCACCTGCAGCGATAACCTAGGCCATCATTATCTGTTTTGTGGCTGAGAACACAGATCTGCTCACATCCCCCATTATTACTGCCACAAGGATTTCTTACTGGAAAATAATACAGACAGAATTATAACTTCCTCTATTAAACTAATGGCATCATTGTCTTGATTTTTAAGGATTTTTTTCAACAACCACAATAAATCATGTGGATTATGGGAGAGTTACGTCACATGGAAAACATACCCCACCAGTTCTACCCTGGAATGCACTGAAATCACATCAGAGGCAACCATCATTCAAGGAATTCAGCTCAGAGTCACTGAACATGCAGCATTAGGGCCCTAATTTGGGCTGTAGTCTTCTGCACATAGACCTACTTCAGAATTATATCTCACAGAATTAACTGGATACTGGTAGCCTTTCCACTGCATTCATTGCAGTGTGAGGAATAAAGTCTCAAACTCCATTACTGCTCAAACCCACAGGTTTGATTCCACCAAGTATCAGTCTATTTATAAAGCTCCCCCTACTTTTAAAATGTTGCATCTGACAGTTCATTAGCTACAGGAGTTGGATGAAACGACTGTGTGATAAAAATCAGCCCAGTTTTACAATACAAATTTATGTATCACAATGACAGTTCCTCACAGCAAAGTAAAAGTCTCAAAGTTTTTACCAATTTTTCGTAACACAATTCCTAAACCTCCCTTCATAACTGAATTATGGTCTTACCAAATGGCTGCCTGGCAGCGTGGTAAACTGTCACTCCATAAGGTCTCAGTGAAGACTGGTAGATCACTTGGGGGTTAGACTCTGAAAATTTGTTAGCTTTCACCACTGCCATTTTGGTCCAATCAGTGAAATAAACACTGTGTTCAAATAAAGTGATTCCATATGGATGAGGAATCAGTGAGCCTCCATGAGCTACTGTTCTCCTGTTAGAAAGATGGTTTCAAATTATTTACCAAATATTACCTAGACAATAACATTATTAACAGAAGAAAAGATACAGTATTTTTAATTCATTCACTGGCTTTTGCTTCAACAGAGAAGCTACTAAAGTACAAATTAAAAAGACCAAATGAACTGAAGAGATAAAGCTAAACATGCACAGTTCATCAACCTAAAGGATACAGCAGTGAAAACAGAGCAAAAGGGTTAGCAAATTCCAAGAAAACACAGTGAGAGAAGATGAGAAGATACCAACATTAATTTTGTAATTTAGTAAGTGAAAAAATACATTGAACAATACACCAGTCAAATGAGGAGAAGACTGTTTTTCAAGTCAATACATAGAAGGTATGCTAACACTATGCTGTAAGACACAGTCCCATAAGAACTCAAGGACTCCCTTCTTGTATGCTCTGCTTTATTCTCCCCAGCACTATAATAGGGTGAGGGATGACTTAATTTTTGACAGAAAAGATTTATAAAATGTATCACACAAATTAGTGTTTTGAAGTGGAATATTTCATATAAATTCATTCATGAAAAAATGGAAAGAAATTATGATGGAAGATAATGAATATAACTGGAAAATAATAAAAAGTAAATGCTCTAAAAATGTGTACTGTACTGGTGGACTATAAAATGTACATTATAAAATAAGGGCAAGAGGCATTCAAGGTTGAAAAAGAGCAAAGAATGATCAACTAAAGAATGTCTAGAAGTAGCATGACACCACAGAGACAAAGGTGCATCACATTCATTATGTTGAAATTTTCATCCTTTGTGTACCTGATTTTGTTAGACAAATCTCTTTTTGAACTAGATACAAAATAATCAGTATATCTGTAGCCTCCAAGGAATCATATTTCACCTACCTTTGAAGTCCATCATAAGTTACAGTCTCAATGTAGTCAAACCGGCTGTCAACCCAGTAAAGTCTCTTTGACACAATATCCAGAGTTATTCCAGCAGGCCAGCCTAATTTTGTTTTTATCAAATCCTGACGATTTGTGCCATCCATGAAGGCCCTTTCCACTTTAGGATCACCAGACAGACTGTCCCAGTCTGAGAAAAACAAGTAACTATAAAGAGATAAAAAAGAAAAAAGGTCACGTTTCTTGAGATTTTATAAGAAACTCCAGAGTTTCACATGGAATTTAAAACCAGCACCCTTGCAGAACAGAATTTGTTTCTCAGCTGGCGTACTATGAAAACATACTTTATACAAGAAGTAATTTTCATTTTCTTTTATAGAATAAATCCATAAAGAAGTATTCTTTCACCCAAACAACCTCAGAAATACTAGTTTTCCTTATTAAATCACAGACTTAAGTTTACTGCCAGAAATAAACCAGTGACAAATAGTTGCATTATGAAAGCAGCAGCCATGAGTACAGGTTGCATGAAACTCCTCTTCCCGTTCTCAGAAGATCCATGTTTTCATGGCTCACATATACTTCTGGAGCATATGGGTTAGAAGACACTAAATTTCCTGGCTTCATTTCATCTCTTTATTTCAGATAGTAGGAGATCTGGTATCACAACTGTAATCTTTAAGGATAATACTCTTCTGCAGGGCAATTCCACAGGTCCCATTTTTAGTGTTGCTCCTGCACACAGCTCCAGCCATGAAACAGATTCCACACATTATCAATAAATGCATTGCAGAGCTCTCTCATAAACTGAGGTGCAGAATAGGTTAGGATAGAATGCAAATGTTCAAAATATTTTATATCTGATTCGAAAGTGATTACTCTTTTTTTCCTAGTTGTCTTCCTTTTACATGGGGATAAAGGAATTTCTGACATCTTTTTCCATTATGTGATAAGTATCACTTACCCAACAGTTGGATCAAGTGCTATTCCTCTAGGATTTCCAAGATTTTCAGCAATAAGAGTCACACGGTTTGTTCCATCCAAGTTAACCATGTCTATTCTGTTCACGCTGGTCTCAACCACATACAGTTTATTGTTAACCCAATCCACTGCTAGATTTTCAGGTGTATCAACTGAAATATTTAAAACTTCTTGGAAATCAGAGCCATCAATATTAATAGAAAAAACCTGAAAACAATACAAATATTGTCAGTGCCCACATGATGTTTTGCAAACCACAAGACACATGGTGTTTGTCTCTTATCATCACATTGAGCACAAATCCACAAGTAGCCACCAAAGAACGAAGTTGCCCTCTAAGTTATTCCTTAGGTTAGGATTTTTTGCAAAAATCTAGAAACCAATTAAATAATTGCAAGAAGATTTCCTTCAACTAACATTTCTGGAAAATGGACAAGATAACAGACTAAAACAGCCTTATCCTTTAGCAAATGGTTTTTTAAAAAAGAGGAAACTACATTTGCTTTCCTGGAATCTAGCAAAACCCAGTATTTTCACTGGTGGAAAACAAATGAACACGCTTTGGTAAAGCTCTCAACAGTGGCCAGAAACAAGAGGGGGAGCTCTTACTACAGCAACCACTAAGGGGAAATAGCAAAATGAAGAAAGTAAGGGAAAGCTCTCCATCCTCACAGAAAGGAGGTCTCAGCCTGTGGTCTCCTATATCTAAGGCTAATTTTAACAGCATCCTGTTTAAGAATACTGTTATTTCACAAACACGTTCAAAGCTACATGAAGCAAACAGTCCCAACATAATAATTTTACATGTACAGTAATTGCGTGATTATAACACTGGGTAATATGAAAAGGGAGTATTTTTTTTTAAATCAATAGCATGAGATTTGGAATGCATTAAGTGAAAATACAGATGACCAAGTAAATATATGCAAGAAAAATAAGAGCTGAAAGAGTTGTGTCATTTTAAATATTCTTCAGTTCCAGGTAACAATAATCAAGATAACCCCTTAACTGTCTACTTTGTTCTTTGGAAACCCTGTTGATGAAAGAGCTTATGGGCATTAGGTTATCTGGCAGTACACTAAATGAGATAAAGATGACACAAAACACAACCCACAATCTTCTGGTTTAGTTTACATCTTAAACTTAAAAAAGAAAGAAAAAAGATAAAAAAGGCCCTAGTAGTATCATTTTTAAGACATCAGGTGGAAATAGTCATCATTTAAGAAAATTCTAAACGCAAATGTTTTCATCTGGATATTCTAGCTAGGACTTAATTAGATTAATTAATCTTAATTAATTAATTAGGATTAAACTATATTGGGCAGATAAAAAGGCAGTCCTGGCCACCTGGGGTGTGCAGTGAAAAACCCCATATTATCTTTTATTTATAACTGTTACAAAGACAGAATAAATCTCCTGTCTCATAAAAGTGCAGATTTGACCCTGACTACATTCAGTCATTGACAAAGCAACTACAGCAATAGGAACCTACTACAGCCACAATAAAAATGCCACAACTGTGAACAAGTTAAAAATCGTGCATACAAATCTTGTCCTACTTGACAGCCGTGCAGAGAATGTTCTTTCCACAGAACCAGCATGGAACTGTAGTGAGAACCATAGTTTTTATTACACATCTTATGTGTAGATTCAGAATAATGACAGTGACACCAAATCGATGCATTAGTGGTGTCAGCAGGAGCCAGGTCACAGATTCTCTTTCACTCTGCATGACAATTAACATGAGGATGAAGATTATGAAGTTTCAGCATTTGACCTAAGACTTCTTTGGTTTTCATAAGCTATGCATAGAGAAGAAGAACAAGGACGTCATCCAACTTCCATGAGAGTCTCCAGACTGGTTTTTTTTAATTACTCTGTGCTACTGTATCTTGAAGCTAAAATAATTACTCTTAAAAAAATAAAAAAGAAGAAGAAAGTAACACAATATTGGCTCATTACACAAAATACTGTCAATATTTGTTATTCAAGCTCAATTACAGTGCCATTTGAAGTATATGAAGAAATCTGATTTTTATCATCTTGGAAGGCACACAGCTTTTACATTTTAAATGATCATGTTTCAAAAATTACCAAGAAAAATTTGTTCCATTTTGAAAGAATGTCTACTATTTCTCTTAATTAGTTTTTTGGACTCAGTCTCAAGTAAAATTAAAAGTTGCTCAAGACATTCCCATATAATAGGATTCTTTGTTGAATATGTCACATGTAATAGTATAGCTGGAAAAATGCAGTCATTAACATAAAACATTTCAAGGAGCTTTTTTGTTAGAAAACAAAAATACAGCCAGCTTTGGCTCTCAAAACCAAGGGCCTATCAACACATTCTGCCTCTTGCAGTTCTCTGCTTCCAGGTACACAGAAATACAGTCTTCTTGAAATTTCTACCAACCTTATCTTGCACCGTATCGGTCCAAAAGATTCTGTGCAGGTAAAAGTGAAAGTCCACTCCAACTGCAATCCCACGATTTTGTGACTGCACCAAAGTACGAAAATTTCTCCCATAAAGGTCTCCAATCAGTAAATCACGGCCATTGGAAAAAATAATCGATGCAACACCAGCTGAAAGCAGGGGTGACAGAGATACAATTACTCTGCAGGCAAGAAATTTTGCAAAGAGGCATTGCAATGTATACATACTGGTTTATAGACACTGGACACGAAGTTTTAAATAGATGCTCAGACTACAACCTGTATAAATGTTTCTATGTGAGTACTAACTTGCTTCTTTGCCTTTGGTTGGTACACTTGGAGCAAATCAGGCAGGAACAGCTATTTAAAGCCCCACCAGGTAAAACTTTTATAAAACCCCTGTGCAAACACCAAAGGATTATTTCTATTAAAGCTAAAATGAACGCAGTGAAACTGACTTATAGTAGGTACTAAATTCTCCCATTTATAAGAGAGAAATACTTAGAAAATTGTGAGCTCAAGACTGGTCTGCAGATGTGGCTGGAGAAAGAAGGAAGGGGGAAGGAACTGAGCAGTTCTTGCTTTTCTAAGAAACAAGACTGCTAATCAGCTATGCCAAGTAGGAACTCCCATTCCCACTGATTTTCTGTAGGCAGGGACACCTGCCTTACGCAAAAGCCTGTAAGGGCATTACATCTCCACAAAGCAGAGTTTCCTGGGGCCTGCTTTCAGAACTGAGCGAGACATCAGGAGCAACAGCTCATGAGGAACTACACTGTGAGAGACAAGTATTCTTCAAAGTTCAGACTCTGGGACACTCGAAGCCAAGAGCATGGCTTATCTCACAGGCAAGTGTTGGATCTCACCATTCAGCAAAACCACCTTCTGGCACAGTTCTAGAAACAATGAGGTTTCCTGATTTCTTGACAACACTAAGTTTCATAGAGAGCATGAGAGAAAACTGTCTCCCACAGAAACAAGAATTTTTTTGCTCAGGAGTGCTTTGGCAATAATCTCCCAACTCCACAGAAGTCATGAGTGCTGAAAAAGCAATGGAGCCTAAAAAACATTTGTTGATTAGAGGTGAAGTAGCCCTGATGAGGCAATTAACACCAACCTACACATGCCAGCAGATGCAGAGTTCTGGTATTTCCTGATATTCTGAAAGCTGTCCTGACCACAAATCCTTAAGGGCAGAGTTAAAATCAAGAGTGCTGTGTGGCATAGACATGAAAACTGCTCCATTTTACCCAGCTCCATCTATTTGCTCAACGAGACACTTGACGTGCACTAACCTGAAGTGTTGGCCCGACAATGCCGGTGGTGCTCTAGGAAATAACCTTCCACACAGTGGCACTGGTGATGTCCCACACGATCTTCACACAGCTGGTCACAGACACCCCACATCTGACAGTCATCAAAATCTGTCAAGTGAATAAGGTATATTTATGAAAAACGCTTTGTATGAAAGTGATGTCATAATTAAGAAGCTGCAAGTTTTTCCTCTCTGCTTGCTTTATATCTATTTGCAAAACTATAGCATGAAGAAAGAGAGTTTGCGTGTTTTTCCACAATATTTCAGTTTTCTATTTCTGGATAACAATAACCTGTGTTTCCTGCCCAAGGACCTACCTGCACTTCTGCAGCCCCCCACCTCTCTGAAAAAAGCAACTAACCAACCAACTAACCAAAAAAAATCAACACCACACTTACTAGGAGGAAAGGAAAAGTCATTTGAAGGGATGTCATTGTCTACTTTCCACAATACAGAATATGTCTATGCAGTATTTTTCCTGCAACAGATCTCTGCACTTGGCACATACAAAGACTTGGCTAGATTCAAGCTCACTCTGAAGATGAGCCCCAGCTTTATGTTAGTGCAATGCTCAAGCCTTTAAGTCCTACTAGAAGGCAGTGTTTATTAGCTCAGATTTAGTACTATGTTAACAGGTATCTGATTTACAATTAAAAGCCGTCTGTCAACCAGAACCAGCAAGCAAAAGCTCCTTTCAGCATGCAAAATACAATATAGGTAGAGTACTAAGATCTGGAATTACACAGTACTGATTGTCAGCCATTCCCTCATGACAAGTTTTGCTCCAATGACAAATATATGCCTAGATTTCGACAAACCAAAGTACATTGGCTCAGATTTACAAGCCAGCATCAGATAACTAAGTCTACAGGGCAATCAAAAACAACAGAAGACTGACTGAGGCTGCACCAGGTTTGGGAATGTGTCCTTCATGTATTTCCCACAAAAGCGTGAAAAAATGGAGGAAATTTTATGCCATGTTTCTCTGTCTCTACAAAGAGCAACCATTCTGCCATTGCAGCTTATACAGCCTTAGGCCAGCTAGTATTCTCAAAAATAGAAAAATCTCATTAGAGACTGAGCATCTGAAATACTATTAATAGCACAAACACCTGGCTTGGATTGAAAACCCATAACAGATATTTACCCCGCTTCTTTTATTAGGCAGTGCTAACTTTCATGATTCTGAGCTTACTCTGTTTCCAGCTACTGAGATAAATTATTTGTGCTACCAAGTTACAGCAGCTTTACAGTTACCTTTGCATTCTTGTAAATATTCTTCTTTTTCATGTAAAGTATGTATATACTGAAAACCCCACAGAAGACACAGCCTTTCCATAGTACAAATACAAAGCCCCCTTTTTATTTTCCAGTATAATGTTCTGCTCTCTTCATATATACTTTCCAAATGTACAAACAATTCAACACCAGTAACTGTTTTTCCAGGCATACATCACACGTCAATGAAGCAGAAACAAACTCTCTCCACTATGTAAACACCAGTAAAGAATTTTGATAATAAACCAGCCATCCAACAGTACATATTTTTAAACCTAATCATACTATCACTGTATCTTTAGATCTAAGTGAAAGAGGTCTTTTTGATATCTCTCTGGTTTGTTTCTGTTTCACCATGCTGCTATTGTGCTACTAAAATTTTCATACATTTGCTGACTCCCGAGATTTTCTATTTGCCAGTACATCTACCCAATTCAATCTTAGTCACCTTCCTGGAAACCAAACTTTCCCAATGAGTTGTGAGAAGGTACAGAAATCCCTGGACTTTACTCACCAATACAGGTACGACTGTCATTGCTGCTTATTGTGTATCCTGCAGGGCAATAGCACATCCCTCCTGATGGAGAGGAATGACAGCGATACTGGCAGCTCAGCGCAGCACAGCGTGACACATCTGAAAGGCAAGCAAATATTTCAGAAACACACCTATGACCAGCAGAACAGCCTTCTGCCTTGGTAAGAGTTACAAAGCTGAAGACTTTTCTATGGTGAGCCTATAATTTCAAGAACAGCTTCTTGAAACTAATCTGCAGAGAAAATTATGTACAAAGTTCCACAAAATCACGTTATGTTTCCATACATGCAAGCAAGAGCATGGAACCGTGGAAGATAAAGTACTGTTTTTAACAGGTTTTTAGAACAGAGTTAAAGGATAAGCATCAGTCTTATATGTGCCACCAATAGTACGTACTGTGTAAAAAGGTGACCAGAGGAAGCCATTTGCAATGCCCCAAAACTTTCCCTGGTTCCACAAGATCTACTTGTGAGCAACATATCCCTGAGCTCCATCTATTGGCACATAACCTCATCATTTACTCTTCTATGTGAAACACCTCACTATGTTATATTAAGAAGAATATGTATATTACTCCAATATATTAGAATATAGTGTTTGCATTGTGTTCATGGACAAATGTTTCTTTATCCTTTCCTTCTCTCTCTCTCTTTTTTCCTTCACTACTTCTCCTTTTCCTTCTACTACTATTTAATAAACAATTCAGTGGCAGGCAAATAAGTTATGATTCTAAAACACTTGACAAAGAACAAGGTGAAAGTCAGTATTTTTCTTTTCCTCAATTTCTTCTGTTAAGTGTTTTGCTTTGCAGCTCATTTCTGCTGCCAAACCACTCAGCAAAGCAAGACATGCTTTTTTACTATAAGGTTTCATTTCCTCTTTTTTTCCCTGCCCTTCTATTCCAAAAGGCTAATAGGAATTTTTGTCTTAGAAATTAAAATACACCAGTCCAGTCCTTGTCCTCAAAGGGATTTGATATTTGTAGGATTAGAGTGAAATTAACAGGAACTATGCATGCTCATTGCCTCCAACAGAAAAAATCCAGTGTACCACTAACTGGAGAAAGAGACATACCAGGTAAAAAGATATCGTTTTAAATTCTAATCTTTAAAGTGAATCAGTCAAAGTTTAGGATATACTGATTCAATGCTTTGTTCTGATCAGCACAAAAAATTACTTCTTACTTACACAAATAGACAAACAGGTATTTAAACAAAGAAGGCATATAGCACACCTTTCCCTGCCTTTGTGAACATATTTTTGGGTCTGGAGAGCAAGTTAAAATCCTTACTTGTGAAATTTCATGTACAAATTTTACAAAAGAAATGGTCTCTTTGCAACATATATGCCTCCAGTCAAAACAGTGCCAGTGAAAATAGTGAGTTCCCAAAATTTCAATATTATTTAGGAGAGAAGAGACAAATGTGAAAAGGTATCAATGCTGATGTTTCTGCTAGTCTGTGTATGTTTTTCATTCTAATACATACTGCAGTGTCTGCCTGCAGTGATGTTAGTTTCATCTTCCCCTTCAGGGCAGTCTGCAGTTCCATCACACACTTTCCCAATTGGAATGCAATGCCCTGATCCAGGGCAGGCCCACTCTCCTGGGTAGCATTCATGGTGACCACTTTCTATAGAAAAGAAAAATAAGAATAATGAAGAGTATGTTTCAAATATTAAAATTTCTTAAAATTTCTTCTCTAACAGCTTCCCAAAGCATCTCTATTCTTTGATACCCAGTTTCTGCTTCTTGTACACAGCTGGGAAAGACTATAAAGAAACATTATCTATACTTACTTGTCATGCTTTCTTTTACATTCAAACAACAATGCCAATGATACTTGGGTAGACAACATGTGAATCCCTTTAGTTTTCTGTTTCGTTAGAAATGGTAACACCATTTAGCTTTAAACTAACTGGTGCACCAAAAATGGTACTATAGTTTTGGTTTTCAAAACACATAAATGCTGTCTGGACAAAGAGAATAATGTTCATCATAGAAATGAAAAAGAAATCTCATTCACACTTTCATTCATTAAAGCTTCTGTTTCTCACATGACAAATCTTGGCAGAATCTGAGTTAATTTCATTTTGAATCAATGGGCTTTGGTTATGAGAAGCCTCATGTCTTTTAACGGTTGACCTGAAAAATCTCCACAGGCAGAAGAATCAAAACAAAATATAAAAGACACTATATAAAAGAAAAAAATTTACATTGCTATATGCTAAACTTAATTTGCATCATACTCAGTATCACAATAATTCTCACACACATAACAACAAAAATATTGCTGAAGTTAAAAAATAAATAAAAATGAAGGTGGAATTCTAAGGTTTTAAAAGAAATTAAATGTATTCAAAACATCTTGACCAGTCTAAATTTCATGGATGTAGCCTAGTGTCATCTTCCTCTGAAAATAGCATTGGAAGTTAGCAATAGTATTTACCACATCCTTTTTCATCCTCATTGTCTTCACAATCATCGTCTCCATCGCAAATCCAGCTCTGATGAATGCAACGGCCACTCGGGCAAGTGAAGAAGTTGCCTCTGCAAGTTGCATAAGCTACGGAAAGAAACATGAGAAAATCTAACTGTTCTAGGCAGCTAAAAGGTTAAAAATAACAATATTGTCTCAGATATGATCATTTATTATGTCTCCTAAAAAACCAAGGCAGTTCCATATTTTGTATATATTGCAAACACTGCTGCTTTCTTCTCATTTAGGTATGAATTACCTATGGCTCGTGCTGAAATTAAGATGACAACAACGTAAGTTTAACTATATGTATTAAGAACCAAACTGTCACTCAATTCAGCAAATTCAAATAGTAACAACATACCCAGGAACTTAGCATCAACGTCTATCAAAGCAGCACTGCAATTTTTGTCTTTCTATACAAAAAAGTACTTGTAGAACAGTGATTAGCTTTATATGGCTATACAGCCAATCAGCTTCCTACTATCTGCTTGAACTAGATCTTAATAAAACAGTTAAAGAAAGTGGGAAAAAAAAGAAATATCATACTGCAAGAGTTTTCATCACTCCTATCTCCACAGTCATCATCATGGTCACAGATAAAGGCTCGTGGGATGCACTCTCCATTAGCACACTGGAACTGGGTACTGGTACAACCACGTGCTGAAAGAGATTTTAGCATAGCAACACATGGAGAAAATCTGTCAGAAAACCACAGTGTTTAACTGCGAAAGAAGGTCTATGAAGCAAATTTGTTTGGGATCGCTCTGCTCATGGGACTTACTGCAATTGGCTTCATCAGAAGAATCTCTGCAATCAACTTTGCCATCACATCGCTGGCTGGCATTAAAACATGCTCCATTTGCACATGATAACTGTTCACATCTTGGGTAGTCTAAAATAAAAAAATCCTTTATATTAGCATGACTGTTAGACTACAATGAATCATACCTATCTAGTGTCAACAGAATATCTTGGTTAAAGGAAAAAGGGAATACAAAATTCCATTACCAGCAGTCCTATACTAGTAATCCATTTATACAGTATACTGTCTTCTCCAACAGATATTCAAGAATATCCTCTAGATGGATGCTACAAAACCTTGCAAGCAACAAGAGAAAAATTAAATGCCTTTTGACACCCCGAAAAGATTTGCAACCCAAACAGTTTACAACATGATAGAAAGCAATGGAACATAAAAGGAAAGCAAGCAGCGAACATTTGTTTTATTTATTTATACCTCAGTTTTACACTATCCTGATCTTAAACTGTTTTGCTTACTTCTGCTGTTCTGTGTATTATCCAATTCCCACAAAACTTCAATTACCTATGGAACAGGCTTACATGATTTTAACTGTTAAATTGTTAACATGAGAGGATAAGCAGCTGTGTTCATGTCCACTACAAGTCTAGCCAGACTATCTCCCTGGGTAATTCATTTACATTTCACTGGTTTTCACTGCAGTTAATATAAGGTGGCAACCTGCACGCAGGAACAGTGTGTGCCTAATCCAAGAACAGTGGCTGCAGATTAGCAGGGTTCCAGCTACAGCATTTTGACCTGTGGCCTCCTAGTGATAGTTCCCAAACTTCCATTCCAAAGTCTGACAATGCCAACATGTGCCCTAAGCATCCTTTGGCCCCACTTCTCAACCAGACAATCACCTTTCTAACACAGACTTCTCATCCTTTTCTTGCTTCAGTTAGGCTTAGAGGAAATTCATAATGCTTTGGAAATAACGTGGGTTCTGAAGTGTTAGCTCTGCCTACAGAAAGGACTAAAGAAAGGCCTGACCTGGGCCCAAGTTTTAAGTTCACCAGGGAATTAATGTTTCTTCCCTGTCTGAAAGCAGGGAAGGCATCACAGGGAGGAACCATCAGGAGTTCTATGGCCCAGCAGAGACAGTTACAGCAGTACAAGAACACTCTATCACAGGACAGATGGAAAAAAAGTAAGAACACAAGGGATGTGCTTGTAAACACACTGAAATAGAAAAGCTTCCACAGGATGTATAATGGATAGTATTGTAATTTTCCTCACTTTTCTTCATATCCCACAAAAATACCTCCAGTGATGTTCCAAACTGTTTCCACTGGACTGATGTCAAACAAATAAACAATTGAACCCATTGCCTTGCACTGCCTGTTTCTTCAAGAATGCCCAGGCAGACTAAGGTTCTAGCCAGTAATAAGATTTTCTCAAGCTTATATTAAACTCCCTTACAAGAAGGGCAACTTTGTCAAAGTCTTTTCTCCAGCAGCAAGCCTGGAAATGTCCTCAGCCTAGCAAAATCTTTATTATGCTATACAGTCTAGTGTATTACATAAATACAATCACTATAAAAAAATAAACCAAGAAGAGCTGTAAGTAAAGATGTTTCAAAGATACTTCAAAATAAACATTATGACTACATTGGTGTTTTACTAGAATGTGAACAAATGCTTTTTTTCTTATTCTCTTTTCAAAACTGGTGTACAGATTCTTCATTGTAATTGTACTTGGACAAGCAAGAATATTCTTTGAAAAGCCTAATGGAGATAATTCAATTTTTAACTCTGTACAGGTAATCCCATTTCCAATCCCTTGTCAAAAGACCAGGGTTAGTAAATGATAGTTCTGATCACAGCCTGCTCATTGATCTGAAAGATACTTTCCACTCCATTCTGCATTGCACATTGTACTCTTTGCACCATATAGCATATTTTTTTAATAAATTGATTTTAATTATTTGGGGTATAAAGAACTCATGAAAAACGGCAAAGCTGTGAGCTACACCAAAGGCTCTAGCCAATGCACTGCATGATTCAGGAGCATCTGTGCCATCAGGACAGTTCCTCAGTACCTGGGTTAGTTTTATGTAAGAAGAAGTGGAAAAAGTAAAATAATCAAGGAAGAAATGCTGGCTTCTGTGACGGCTCAGTGCTGAGAGAATGAAGGAAGCCAAAACAGAACTTCATAACAATACTAGGATATCTGAAAACAAAGGAATGACTGTCCTTGCAATTGCAAAACTCCCAGGACTTAAAGTCTATCTTTCTCTCCAAAATTTAGAAAACATTAGCCATGAGCTTAGTTCTTGTATTCCTATCACCAAATGGGAGGTTCTTAAAAGGAAAAGAAGAATCTGAACCTTGGCAGCAAGAAGGGAAGAATGGGATTAATTCCCAAAACTGAAAGACCTGTACAATCCATCTTAATGAAAAGCTCTCTGGCAAATGAAGTTGGAAAGTGAGTACCACGATGTTTTAAATTTAAATGGAAAGGTCTTACATCAGTCACTGCATTTGGGGCTTGCAAAGTAAACATATAATTTTATTTGAATTTTTATTTAAAATAAGATTTCTCTGTACACACCTGATCAAGATTAGTGCATTTGAATACAAAATCCCACAGCTATGCAAGAACTGATACCAATCAGGGAAATTGATCGTACTGTCTCTGTTGTAGGGGGCACATGGAAAAAGTGTCAGTGCTCTGTGAATGACTTGAATGGGTTCTCTTCCAGGCAATGGAACTTTTTTTCTTTCTACATTGGTCCCAAATGGACAAGAAAGAGTAAAAAAGGAAGCATAAGGTTCTGCGTTAAAAGGACAACAAGGTAGATAGTTTGCACCTCAGGAGGTCTCAGAATACAGCTGCACAAGGGAGAGTGAAAGGAGAAAATATGAACACAATGTTAAGAGGAAAGTGAAGGGACAGAAAAAAGAATATAAACACTGTTTTCTTTCACCTTGTTTTCAGTGGTCAACGGCCTCCAATATAAATCCTGTTTCCTTTACCTTTTCCTCCCAATAACCTGTTGCTAATTTTACAGAAAATTAAAAAGAAGAAATGTTTCCGTAGTTATGACAATTCCTAGAAGATAATATGAGCTTTGTGAAAAGAGAAGGAATGTTTTTCACCTATATTCATTCCAATGCTCAGGAAGAAATGGAGCTCTTCTTTCTCTTCCCTCCCCTCAGGCATTTTCTTAGCCAAAATACTTCTACACACAATCTGTTTCCCTGATGCATGGCAGCACTTCAGTTGCAAAATACAAATAACTGGCAAACACCAGCACAAACAACAGATGAGCACCTTGCTCCTTGTAACTGTTTTGGGGCAACAGTTGTGAACATTTAAATGGCATCTTTCAATGGACACATGGAAGATGCATGAAACCTAAGTCGCAGGAAATGCTAAATCTACATTGTTTCACGCTCTGCCTAACACTTCTGTTCTTCAGGCTGGAAATAAATCCATACGAAAACAGCCACAGAAAATAGTTGCAACAAGTATTTGATTCAGCACAAGCTGATTTCTGTCACACAGTCAGCAGTGCAAGTTTCCATAACCCTAATCCATGTTACAAGAAGGAGAAATAAAAGGAAAAGAAAAAAAGGCACTTTCCCACTAACAAGTGTCTTTTATTGCAACATGTAAAAACATTTTACAAAAGAAAGTTAATTAACACTCTTTGACTCACTGCCATGAGTCACCACCTCACAGTGGTCAAAGCATTGCCCAGACAGCTCACAGCCTAGCAGAGACACCAGGAGGGAAACTTACTCCAAGCCCAAGAGTCCTGTGAGCTACGTGATACCAGGCAATGTTCATAGCAGAGATGCTTTCAGAGCTGGCAGACAGACCAGACCCTCATTCCTGGCCTTAATTCCTGATTTTGACCCCTGAGACTGTAGTCTTTGGCTGCCTGCCTTGGATTGCTCCAGTTTGCTACTTCCCTGTCCCAAATTCTTCCTGGTGGAGATATTTCCTTCAGCCTAAACTTCTCCCTCCTCCTATGGCTGCTACATGTAATTTGTCCAACATCCAGAATATTAGTCTCTGACTATGGCTTTTTTCTTCTTTCTTGGACTATATCCCTTATGATCTCTTCAGTTCTTGGTCTTTGTTCACTTTCACCCTGGTCTCTCCAAATTAATCCCAGAGCTGGTTGCCCACTTCCTGACCACAACAGCTATTCAGCATAGCGAACAAGAGGCAGGAATTCACAGGTTAGGCAGCTGACCTATGGCAGCAGCTCAGCATCAAAATTAGAATCAAAAATCCAGTGCCTCTTGGCCCACACTCAGCTCACCAGCTGCAAACAATGTCTTTAAAGTACTGCCTCTTTCTCCCCCACAGCCTCAGTGCAGGGCTCAGCTGCCAGAGCAGTATCCAGAAAGGTTATTCTGTCACAGTAGAGCAGAATGGACATGGCTGTGATTTTCACTTCTCAACTGGGAAGCTGAGGCAGGAGAGAGAATTCTACTTGAGCAGAAAGAAACAAAGTATGTAACACAGAAAAATTACACCAGTAATGGCTGCCTACTCCCCAAAAGCATTTGCTACCCCAAATAGTCTGCTGTTTCATTCTGTGCTTCTAAAGTTTAAAAATTTAAGTATTTGCTAGCTGCTGACTATTCAAAAAAGCTAGAAAATAGCCTGATAGGTGTATATTTAAAATTTAAAAGCCATAATTTTATGAAATCAAAGCAGCTTCAGTGCCCTAATTGTATGACCTGTAGCTGAAACATTGTTCTGATGTTTTTCTTAGCCTCTGCATGGGTAGTTTTCCCTTGCTGTTAATCCCATTAGCAATAAAATGGACTAAGGCTCTGAATTCCTTTGTTCTAGTTTTTTACATGTTTAATTGCAGACTTACTTTATATTGGTGACATTTTGCATTTGACTACTTTCTTAAATAATGTAACTTATTCAGGAATAAAACCTTATCTTCTTTACAATCTAAATCTGTTTCCAGACAGATGAGCGAGTGAAAGGCATAAATAAAGGGACCTAAGTTTGCATTTTGTTATGCTCCATGAAACACCAGAATCAATTTTAAATAGTTTATTCTTTTGTTGTTCATGGATGTTTCATTTTTATTTATGAAAACTTTTAGTTTAAATTAAATATGGGGAATTTAGTGACAAAGGAAAAGGCCAAAATAGTATTATTCCTCTTACATTTGTTTATATCAGATAATGTGGTAAAAGAAATACACTAAAGGTGGGAAAAATGAACATTCAAAGCAAGTCTTAGAATCTGCTCAAAAAATCACTTACACTAACCTGTACTATACAGTTAAACATAAAATCATCAAATTGTATATTTTATTTTATGGCTTCTGTTGAAAGTTCCAGGCCTTGCAAAGACATAAAGGCAATAAAATTAACCAGCCTTCCTCAAGAGTCTTGTCATTATGTTCTTCTTGGATCATCTTGTCTTCTGCACTGTCACATTTCTTTAAACTAGTCCAAACTACTTTCAAGGTTCCAAGTCACAGTCATTCTTCTGTCTCAGAGGGACTGTCAACACATATTCTAATAAACCAGAGTAGAGGCTGTTGAATGATAAGAGGCAGTCCCTCTCCTTGGGGCTAAATATGCTGCCCTCACAACAGGCATGGGCCCTATTTGCTGATGCAGCAATGACTGGGTATCCCCCACAGCTACTGTTAATGCATCTAAAGGGCTCTTTCCTAATTGCCTTTTCAATTTACCTAGCTGAGAATGTTAAACAAGAAATAAAATGTGTACTTCAATTTTCAAACATCACAGCAGCTTCTAGTTTGAAAAAAGAGTTTTAAGTATCATCCTTAGGACTCCACTCCCAGACTGATATAGATTTACTGCATTATAACAATTGCACCTTGGCACCTGGCTGTTCCACACTGTTTTCAATGCCTACTCACAGGTTTCTCAGAGATGCTCTGCAGTTCCAGTTTTTTAATTTATGGATAATACATTTTTAAAACAGATATCTTTTCTTCAGGATTTTTTTCCATGTGTGAGGGGTTTGCTAAATTAAGTTACCAAGGTAATTTCTTCCTCTAAACTTTAAGAGAAAAAAATGCCAATCTTTGGAAGATATTTTTCCAGCAATGAGATGGGCTACTTTGGATCTTGGCTTTTAGTCATTTGTACTGGTGACTTCAGAAGTGGCTGTGGGTCTATCCCATGAAAAAGTTCCAAGCTGGATGACCCAGCAAAATCTTATTCCAGAGTACCATGTAGTCCTAAATCCCCTTTCATTCTACATAGGGACAATTTCAGCCACCTATGAATCAAGGATAAACCGCATCAGCAGTCAGCTGACCATTTCATCTTCCTTTACATAGCATATGCCCTTTTTTCCCCTAACCACAGCCATTATTTCCTGCTTCATTTTATTTCTTGCTTCTCTGTCCATCCATTACTACCTTAGCCTCTTCTCCCACCTCCTGTCCTGGGTCTGGTTCTAAGTGAAGTTTACCGTTCTGTTTCCCAAAGGCACACTGTGTTCTAACAGCTGGAATAGCAGCTTATATGTTGGATGTCACTCAGAATGTGTGAAGCTTTCCCTTAAGACTAACAATGAACAGACATGCCTGTTACACACCGTTGTGTAGGTGTTAGACAAAAACACTTCTGGAAAACACAGCCACTATTCTGTGGTCAGCTTTCCTTTCCATCAGTATTCAACATAGGCCAGAATCTATGGAGATTGTCACCAGACAGGCAGCCTCAACTCTGGGGAAGTTATAGTGAGAAAACTACTTGTCCATCTGCATTTTGTCGGCACAATATAAATCACTCATCTGAATACAATAAGACAAAATCCCCTCCACAGGAAGCTGCAGTCTAGAATAAAAATGTTTTTGAAGAGATCAGATCTCCTCAATTAAGTCATCTGGAGTCAAATTTTGCTTTTCTGCACAGGCTGTAACTACTACTGATTTCATATGGATTATGCAAAAACAATATGAAAAAATTCAGCAAAGTTAGCTCCAAGTGTCCCAAAGCTATAAGCCAATTAAATACAGTTGCCTTTTTACAGTGCAATATTAATTATCTTTCAGACAATGAGTAACAATATGACCTGATCCTGTAGTGGCAGGCTGCATTTGAGTTCTGTGATAACAGATCTGTATCAGAACATCAGCTCTAATACGCAGAAGAATCCAAAATGAAACTCTTGTAACAAAAAGCATATTGTGGTCATCCTATCAACAAGCCCTTTAATCTTACAAATGTATTAAAATGCCACAGAGAGATGAGATGAGATGAAAGCAGATCAGGTGTAGGAGTTGGGACTCACGGCAGGCTCTTTCATCTGTCCCGTCGGTGCAGTCCTGGACTCGGTCGCACCAGTACGCGCCCGGGATGCACCGTCCGTCGGAGCACGTGAACTGCTGGCTGGAGCACGTCCTTCCCGCTGCAACACACAGGCACAATCAGCCTTTCCTAGCAACCCACACTGTGGATGAGGAAAACACATTTCCCTTCCTCTTTAACTACCTCACCTTTCTCATAAATACCAGTGTAACACTTTCTGTGCCTGTACCTTGGTGTACTCAAAGGGATTGAAGAACACTTGACAAGCACACAGCAGATAGCACAGCTCTGTGACAGCTCCTGAAGCCTGCAAGGTCACTGCTTTTTTCCACTGAAAAATTGACCTCTAGGTTAAAAGTTACCTCCCTATAATTATTCTGCCTAAAACATCAAATTACCAATTGTCACTGATTTTAATGTTTTCCCTGTTATTTTATTTACTGGGTCAAAATCAGTCAGTAACTGTAAGTTATTCAGTCAACCAGTATGTCACAATGTAAATTCAGCAGAGCTGGAGGAAAGGCACCACTTTCTAATACAGTCAGGGCCTCAACAGTCAGGAATAGTTTGCATATGTAACTAATGAAGGATTGAGAATTATGTCTCTTCTCTTGACAGCAGTCAGTAAAAAGCAACCACATAAAACTGTTCAATTCCATTTTGATTCCACTACAGCTAAATTATACTGTCAGTTCTTCGGTAAACTAATATAACTCTGTGAAGAAATGGCTGAAGGGCAAGCTTACTGCTAACTTTTCCTTCCCTCTGCCATCTACACATTTGTTTCTTTCAAACTCATGTTGTATCTCATCCTCTGAGTCTACACATTGGCATCTTGTCATCTGCTGCTCTACAGGGGCTCTGTATGCCTTCTTCTGTCAGCAGCGTTCCCAAAATAAGATAAAAAGTCCCCTTAGAACAAGGACAAATACCAGGAGATGACTCAAAAATGGCAGCAGCACAGTGCCACTGTGTAGTTAGTAACACTCATGATTAACTAGTACATGGTGAACAATGTTACAGTGACCCAGTTGCAAAGTCAAACCCAGAGCTGTTGCTCATTTTGCAGTTTGTATCTACAGATTCCTCAGTTAAAACATAACCAGCAGTTGTGCTGACACCTTCTCAGAGAAAGAAGGGAGCAAAAGGCAGTTACCTATTATTAAAAATTTTCCATCCTCAGTGGGTGAAGACGGAATCAAGATACAAAAGCAAAAACCAAGTCTGTGAGCAAAATCCTTCCAAAATAATCATTTTAACCTCCCCAGGGGTTGGTGAGTGGCTCCAGAGCTCTTCAGTTCAAAGAAGTTATCAAAAAATTACACACACAATAAAAATGAAAATAAATTAATCTTATCCTCACCACTTAAAGTAACTTTTAACACTAGAAGTGCCAAAAAGAACATTCTTCAAAACACTGCAGTTGTTCACTTGGCTTGTGCAATAATGCAGAGAAAGTAATTTGGTGCAGTAATCATCTCAGTTCACTGTTCACCACTTTGGCATGAATTTACAGCCCTTCAAATGCTTAGTCATGAAATTCTAAGCCAGAGTAACATATTTTATTTGTCTATCAATACTAAGAAAAGAGCAAAGCCCATGGCTGTTAAATTATTTTCTTAATCTAAACTGTACATAGAGCACTAAACGCTTTAGTTGAAAATAGCAATTCAGACATGAATAATACACTCTTTAGAATGTTTAAAGTGAAGTACTAATCAGAATTATGTTCTAAGTTTAAGCTGTCCAAATGATAATGAAAGACTAGACTCCCACCCTACACCAAGACCATAGATATTTCTCTTCTCTGAGTGTGAGAAAGAATGGCTGTTAATTCTAAATAATGACGCTACTAAATAGCATTGCTGAAAATCATACAAGAATATTTATCATTTTGCTGATTATTGATAACTCCTCCTGCTTTATATATAAATAAATTTCAAATTTATCTAAAAATAATTAAATTGTGTTATCTATAGTTCTGAGATGCCACTGTGAATTTTTTAGCCAATGAATATAGCAGATATAGTATTATGCCTATTTCACCATTTTTGAAATTACTGAATTTTGTATCAAGTGAAAAACCAGTATATACTTGATCTTTTTCTCTGTATTTTATCTACTTCAGACTTCCATTTATTTAATTTCTAGAAATACTTTAGAGTGACTTCTGTTCTTACAGAGGGCTTGTTTGTGTATGTTCTCACTATGCTGCTATGTAAATTACATTATTTCACAAAGCTCGTATAACACTGGAAGTTAAAATACTTACGACATTGTTGATGTTCATCTGAGCCATCTTCACAGTCCTCCTCATCATCACAAACCCATGAGTGTGGAATACACTCACCATCAGTCTGACACTGAAACTGATTTCCCTCACAGGTAGGTTGTGCTAGTGTAAGCAATGAAAAAATTGTCATTTCATGCACATCTGAGAAAGCACTTTCAAAGAAAATAATTGCATATGGGAAAAGAGGGTCTAAGGTTCAAGTGTCAATGAATTGTAACTTCCATGAAACACATGAAGCATTTAACAGATGAAAGAAAATGGACAGACGAGAGAGGGTGTCGTTGTCCAAGGCTTTCCGGCCGCGCNCCCCAGGGGGACCCTTTTACTCCCTGGGTCTCCTCCACCAGGGCCCTTTCTGGGGGATGGGATTCTCCTGCTGTCCAGTGGCCGATTCCCTGCCCTGGGGCTCTACCCGAGCCTCGGGGGGCATTTCTACGGGCACCACAAGAGGGGAAAGTGGACCAGCAAAAGGATGCTCAAAGGCAAAATTCAGCCTAGTAAACTCCTGCATAGACTCTTCAGCTTTATATCCTCTCCTGGAGACACAAGCTCCTCTAGAAGGCAGATCCCAAAAAATTTCAGTTTCTGAACTGCCCTCTGGCAGAGCCCTTTTTTTCACTTGTGTATAGAATCCCACTAGCTTCCCCAGCCTCACAGGGGTCTGTTCAATTGCTCTCGGTCCTCCTCAGTTGCTGTATCTCTGGTAAGAACATGGTCTCCCAAAACAAGCTCATGGTTCTTCCCTGTGAATTCGTGAGGCAAAAGTGAGGGTCAGATCAGAGCAATCTGAATGTAGTTCCAGCTCCACTCTGTACTCTTCAAATAGACAAACAACAGGGAACCATCAAAGAGAAAGATCAAAATGAATGTCTGAAACTCTGTCAGAGCTTACTCCAACCCTAGTTAATACCCCAGGAAGAATCCCTAGTACAACACAGTCCAGTAAACAGGACTCTGGTCTTGACCATCTCTGTTCTCAGGATTATGTTTTTGCAGAAATACAAGGTCAACTTGGAACACTTTGTGCTCATGGGATGATATGCAAGCACAACTATCAATTGAACCAAAGCATCAAGGGAGAAAATTAAAACAATTTGTAGATTTAGAGTTGAAAGGTACAAAATAACATCAGTAGTAAATTAATAAGAGGGATAAAATTGATCAGTACTACAGACATGTACTTCATGCATACTTTTTTAAGTCCTGCTTCAAGAACCAAAGAACAATCTTTTAGTATGATTTTAACCTCAGACCATTTTTAAACGGTTTAAAACTATCTTGCTAGGCACTCATGTGCCCCACTACCTATAGCACATTACCATATTGTTTTTAAAGGACAATTAACTCCAAAAAATGAAGTTTAATTTTCATTATTGCTATGGGATAACACCATTTTGTTATGCCAGTTCAAAGGCAATCTTCACCCAGGACTACAGTAGTTTTTTGGAGCTAACTAAAGTGCTAAACAACAAATCAGACTGCCCAGCCATGTCAATGGCCTCCAATTATTACGTGGCTCAAGCAGCAAAGAAATAATACTGTGTACAAAGAACAGATATAAATTAGTCTCACTCCCTGCCAGCTGAGGGGCAGAAATTGGCCTAATCTGTAAGTGGGCTGATAATTGCACCAATCAACAAAACCTCAAAGAACACTAGAACTGAGAAGGTAAAATAGGCAAGTTCCTGAAAACAGACTATGGAGGCAAATTCTTCATTTTCACAACTTTTCCATTCAGCTTGAGAGAATCTTTGTGCACAGATATTACAGTGCACATGAATAAAATTGCTGTCCCTGAGCTGCTGATACAGCACAATCAACTCCAGACAATTAAGCATGACTCTACTTTGGGTGCAGTAGGTACAGTTAGTTCTCCAGGGTCTGAAAAGTCCAAAGATTTGGAGCACAAGTGATGCTGGTGGTGGCTGTATATCCAATAATCAGGATTACTACAGTAATAGAATACAATACATTTCTGCATCTACTTAGAACATTAGTCATCATATGAAACTGCAATATTGTCAGATTTTTAAGAAAAGGTTAAAGTCATGTTAGAAGCTGAACACTACTTGATTTTCTGTGTACCAAAGCCAAATGAACTCATGGAATATGACTCAAATAGATTCTGCAGTATCTCATGACAACTAGTAGTTTTCTCCTAACTCAGTATTCATTCTGGTACCATAGGCATAGTTGAGCACACTGGAATCTCGTAATTTCTCCTGTTCCAAAGGAGTTGCTCTGTGTTTGTTTCACTTACGGCAGCCAGCTTCATCTGTGTCATCCGAGCAGTCTCTGGCCCCATCACACCTCCAGTCTGCAGGGATGCAGCGCCCGTTGCCGCAGCGGAACTGCCCCCGCTCACACCCTGGGGGGAAACAGGGAAATGAGCAGCTGAGCAGGGCAGGAACATGAAAACAGACTGTGAAATTCATCAGCAACTCCAGTTTACCCACAGCCTTGCAGCATGGAGAGAAAATGATGACACAAAAAAATAATACAATAGATAATACAAAAATATTAAAAACATATATATAGAAAAGACCTCTACATACCCAAACAAAAAAAAAAAAAAGGAAAGAACCATCTTCAAATATTACAGAACATCTCCAACTAAATTGCTAGAAATTTCCAAAAATTTTAGCATTTGTATGTTATAAAAACAAAACTAGTTCTAAAAAAGGAAAAATAACCCAAAGAGGTCTCAGAATACATATGCTACAGAAACCTATTTAGCAGGAATGAATCAATTTTTGATTTCCCAAGCAGTATAGACTTTAAATAAAGGTAGGACATCATTTTCCACACTATTTCTAAGGGCTAAATATGCTAAACATTAGTGCTGTCCAAAGTCTATGAGGATTTTAAAATATACAATAATAATTCCTTTAGCTGATGTGGAAATCATGTTTCAGTGGTAACTGCTTGAAAGTATAGAAAGATCTCAGTTTTGTTTTGCTTTTTAATAATGCCCTCATACTTAAAATACTTCCTCTGAAGTACAGGAAAGCATGTCTTGAGTCAAGATTTGAATAGCAAATAATTTTAAAAGAAATTCAGATACTTATGGCTGATCAAAAGCTATCCTACTGTCATTCTCTCCTGCTTGATCTACTAAGGATTAAGACCTGATAAAGAAGCATTCATTTCCAGGTGTAAATGCAGCTGGATTGGACCTTTATTAGTCAACTAATGAAATCTCCAGTCTGTAGGAAAGAGAAAAGGCAGTGTTTATGGCCTTTCGTTGTGACTACAGCCTCATAAAAAGGGAGTGAACAGTTTTATAGATCCTCAGAACAATGAGCTACAACATAATTAGGTTCAACAGAGTTCTGTTTCACGTTAATCTGTTGTCAGCACCTCAGAGAGGGGAACATTGAAAAAACCTGAGGTAGCAGCAAAGTCTAATTCTGAAGAAAAAAAGTCCTGTTTCCTGATTTAATTAATAACCATATAATAAGATTACATCTTTGAATTATTCTGAGTGATTTGTCCAGAGAAGATAACCTCAGCATAGATGAAGTATAACCACCAATTTCGTGAATTCATGATGGCATAAATAACACACTACCTAACTTTCATGTAAAACCAGGCATATCAACACTGTCACATAAACACAGTTAAGTGATGTATTCCTCAGGGATATAGGCAAGCTACTTTATGCAAGGAATGTTCAAATCTGATTGTCTGGTAGTGACACCCTGATTTATAATGTATCCTGCAAATGGTCAAAAATTTCACTTGGATAAATGGTGGTACGGAGTGGTACAGGAGTGTGTTCACCCAAATACCTTCTATAGACTAATGCATGATGGTGGTTGGTGGTGCAGGTCTGGGGTTGGTGGTGCAGGTTTCTTATCAAC
Organism: Drymodes brunneopygia; assembly: GCA_013400955.1. Classification (NCBI taxonomy): domain Eukaryota; kingdom Metazoa; phylum Chordata; class Aves; order Passeriformes; family Petroicidae; genus Drymodes; species Drymodes brunneopygia. The sequence goes on along the minus strand of VZTZ01015563.1, from coordinate 8,399 downwards.
TACCTTTAAAACACAACAACCTCCCTTGCAAAAATGCCCTGAAGGAATGTACAAGTTCACTCTGGAATCCCAGGCCCTCTCCCTGAATTTTGCCCTACAAAGCAACATTTTCATATGAGATTAGCAGTTAAAGCTCTAAAAACACAACACATAACCCACTGTTTATCAATTGCAATTACTATGCAAAGCAAATACTAAGTCTTCTTGTATATTTAGTATATGATGGCTATTCAAAAATATTCATAGTCACTTACTTTAAAAAAGAAGTTACAATATAGAATCCGCATCCACACGATTAGGATTTTTAACGAAATATGCTTATAAACAAGCAATATGAGCAACTGGTATATTATTTCTAAATAATAACTAGCTAAAAAAAATTTCAAGCACTATGTAGGACAATAATTTATTTTGCCTATCTTGTATTAGGTTCTTATAGTTAAACATACCCTTATAGTAATTAAAATGAGGCTATAACACTGATAAACTTTTTAAAAAGTAGTATAAACACAGCAGTCTTTGTACAGTATCAGAAATGGTAACTGAATGTTAACAGAAAATCTACAAGTCACACAGTTCTGCCACACTCTATAGTACTTCTCAGAATTATAATTTAAATGCTCACACCTACATACAGTAAGCACCATATCAATGTCCATTTATACAATTCTTCAGCAGACCTGTTATAATTCATTTAATTGTGGTGTTAAGCTTTACATTATCTGCTGTGCTTACTTATAACTGAAGGCAAAGAGTTCTGAAACTCCTACAAATATTATGAAAGACTAAACTTCAATTACCATTGTTTTATATTATCTTTAGAACAAAGAAAATGACCTAGCAGATAATGATGTAAATTAATTTTTTTAAAAAAAGTTTGAAAATCAGTAATATGAAAGAAGTAAAAGTGATCTGCAGTATCAAGGACACTTCTCACAAAGGTTCTAAAAAGCTTGTGTTTCATCTGTGAGCAAAAACAATTCTAACTTTGATAAAGGAGAAAGTCACCAGGGGAAAAATACATGATTACAAAGTTACTGCTACAAATACCCAGGAGAAATATCCAGGATGAAAGAAAAGTAGTCATGTCAGCAATAACCAGATTTGGTATATTCTATGCAATGTGAGCCTGCAGCACCTGGGTTTCAGCAAGGGCAGGGACTGTCAGAAAACAAAGGGTATTTGCTTGTTTATTGATACTATTTAAAGCCTCAATTCACTGAAGAATTAGTCATTAGTAATTTTATGGAAGGTTTTCCTTTCAATGAATTTTTGTGGTTTTTTAAATGGTAAGGCAGCTCATTAATCAGTCAGATATTACAAAAAATTAATACTAATGAGCTAATTTCCATAGAAATTCAGATTTACTCTGACAAACGCTGATAGGAAGGAAATAACCCCTGTGTTTAAAAACAAGCAATAAAGTAATCAGTCTTCATTTTCATGCTTAAAATTTGCTAATAGAATAAAATTTGGGTGACTTTTGAGAGTTCAAGTTTCAGAAATTATTGAATTTTTGGTGTTGCTCTACTATTACTATAATTCAGTTTTAGTCCTCTGACTGTGACTAAAGCACTACTAAAATATGGGCCAAAAATGCATGGCAGACCTTAGGAATCACATATATGTAAAAAGAAGAATCTCTGGGTAATAACAAAAATAATTTTGAAAAGTAAAATCGGTTTCAACTGCTTGATGTTCAGGAAAACACCAAAGGAATAAAAAATATATGATATTGGCTTTAATATAAACCAGGCTAATACTGAAATTGCAAAGTAAAGATCAGAAGCATCACTGGAAAAATGTAGACCAAAGTGCTATTTCTAAACTTCTTGTTATACTTACTATCTAGGGGCTTCATGCTAACTTGGTCACTGGACTTTATATTGTTCTTTGTGTCTGAGATTCTCTTGTAAGAGGCTCTCAGTGGACGTTTCAGATTCAGAATTTGCCCAGGTAAAACAAGAAGGCTTATGTTACTAGCTCTGGGAAAGCTACTTGCAGAAATATTTTGTCAGGTAGTCATTTTCCACTGGAATAGAACAACATAGTAGTGATTTTATCAGACAAAAGATTGGGCAAGTTACTAACTAAACAAAACACCTTTTTTTACTTCTAATTTATTAAAAATAAGTGCATCTTCCACCACTATTCACCTTATTTTCTACAACAATTGTTGCCTGCTTATGAATGAAGTACCCTGTGGTAAAGCACTGCCAAAGACAAACCCCACTGCCACTAGAGGAGGGTAGCCAACATTCACACCACTAATGAATGTTACTCAATGTCACATTAAGTCACAGGGAATTCCAGCAGAAGAGAGAGAGGTTAATAGCACCATGCATTTCACAGCACAATGCTTTAACCCATAGGGCTACAGTCTTCAACAGGAAGGCAGCCCACTACAGGCCCTCAACCTCCACTGGGCCTCGCTTGTCCCAAGGTTTGTGTAGAAACATTTAGTTTTAGAATTAAAGCTAAAATTCAATCTTTTTGTATTAAAATCAGAATTTTATGTTTGGCTTATAATAGAACCAAAACAGCCTTACTCTTAACCCCTCTGCATTACTTTTGACTCCTTGCAGTTCCTCCCTGAACAGTTCTAGTCTTTTGTATTCTTTAATTTTCTACCTGCCCATTTAATCTTGAAGCCCCTCATAGTTTAAACTCTGAGTACAAATCTTCTGAATTACATTTGCCACCCACAGATTAAGGGCCATGACTGTTCATTCTGGCTAAACAGAATAGGCCAAAACTCCTCATTCATTCTTCCTTGCTTGCACTCACAGTGCCTTTGAGTACTGCTAACCCTTCTTTAGCAGTTAAGCCTGAATGAAGAATTTAAAGTAATGAGGAATGTATTAAGCCCAGGGTAGATTGTACCACTCTCAAACTGTCCACTCAGAAATCAAACTTACACTGCTGCAATTACTTTACACTTCAGGAATCAACTCCCTCAACAGATTTATTTGCATTTAAAAGAGTAATGTTCTTCAAGGCAATATTTTTTCAACTGAGCAGTTCCACTTGTAATATATCTCCAGGTTTTCAACAAGTAAATGCAAACAGACTGCATTACAAACTTCTTTCACACAAAATTTACAAATAGAAAAATAAGTGACAAGCTCTTTTTTCTCCCTTTCTGGCTTCCAAAAAAGAGGGTACTCTAATTCCCATTTGGCCCCCAAACAGAGCAGCCCACTCTAGGGGCCTTGCAGGTAAAAGAATCCTGAAGAATCACCTTCCATACACTTTGATGTCAGATTTTTCCTAGCTTAATTACATGTCAAACAGCCTGAGGTTTTGGAATGCTCAAGGAGGGAAGCCTGAACCTCTGGAAATTCCATCTCTGTTCCCCCTCACTAATGTAGAAAGAAGCAAAACCCAAAGGTTAGGAAAAACCTTAGCTTATTTTCAAATAATGCCCTGTGATACTGAAAAGCAGCATTCCGCTAGCAATTAGAGCAGGAGAATGAAAAAATATTATTTAAGATATATAAGAAAAATAGAGTCTGATGAAATTATGCTGACTTTCATAAATCTCGAGACAATGTTTAACCTTCAGTCTTTCTAGACTCTTTAAACTTCATTATTTACAATACAAACTATTCAGATTAAAAAAAACCCAAACAACACAGACCACACAGACATTTACAGGTATTACACAAAGCAGTAAAAAATTTACTTGCAGTTTTCAAGCCCTTGAAACACGAAACATATTTTGTACCTATGTATCTCTAAATTAGATGAAAGAAGTAATTTTTACTGACAATATCAACAAAAAGACAGTACAAATGAGCATCTGCACCTGCTTCACATGACTGAAAGATCTTTATAGACAGATTGATAGGCAGGCAGAGGATGCATCCAGGGACAATCTGGGGCAGAAAAGCTGAAGTGCCAGAGAGACAGCAATACACTGTTAATAGGGAAGTGTAGGACTTCTTTTACTGAATTATCATCCAATTACATATAACAAGATTATTAGCAGTAAAATAGCATCTATGGAGCCAGCAGATGACCAAGAACCCCTTGTGCCTTGCACTGTATCATCATGTAGCAAAAAGGGTCATGCCCTAGATAGTTTGCAGCATTAAGACAACAGGTTCTTAAACTCCTGGGGCTGCCCTGATGTCAAGAGGCCCAATGGCCCCGTTCTTCCCTTCACCAACACATATTCATACTCTATTTTTAATCCCTCGGCACTCAAAAAAGTCACAGCACATGAGAGGCACACTCTGTTTTGCTGGTATGTTTATTAGACAGCACAAGAAACAAGGCACATGCCAGATTATTTGGGGGTGGGAGGCAGGGGGCAGTGGTGGAAATGATAAAGAGCTGTACCTGAAGCAAAAGATCTGGTTCTTTACCACTACCAGCTGGACTTATTGTTGAGTAAACCACATTCTGTGTTCAGCACAATGACGGGTATCAGCAGCTGTAATAAATGAGTTCTACTCTGACAGATCCAATAACTACATTTGAAATTTTTGTTTACTGATTTTTTAAAAAAGTACTTTGAAATTCAAGACCAAAAGTGAAAATATTGTCTTTCATTATGGACTTAGAAATACCATGTTACTCTGCAGCATCAGCATATTTTTATGGTTTGCCTTTACTTGCCAAGCAGGAAAAAAACCCAGCAAAATCTACATTGTATTCTGTGATTTGTGTTTGCATGTTCTTGCATATACAGATACTTGTCAACTAAAGCACTTGCTAAAAAAAAAGCATTAAATATCATTTTAATTATGCTCACATGCAGAATCTTTGATAAAAATACTTCAAATCATTGTATTCAATGTTAAGCTATTTGTTTTCAGTTAATACAGTTATAAAAGGACTATAGATTAATTTCTGCTAATGCCTCAACATAAATCCAAGAATTAAAGAAATTCAGGACTTTACTGAAATTAAGCAGGAAAGCTTTCCTGCAAAGAAAAAAGGGTTCAGGTCTCCTGCAGACAAGAAGTTCAAAGGAATAACACTGTAAATGCTTCCTAGCAACACTAAAGATATTCATAATCCTCACCTTCTCTACCTTACTTCAGTTTTATTAATTGAAAAAGCAGCAAATGCAAAGAGCCTGATAAAAATAGAAATGGTTTATTAATTAGTTCTTAACAAATCTATTCAATTTTATTTTTTTCAAGTTTAAGCCTGAACCAATAAAGAGAGCAAGCTCCCAATTTTTTTGATATACCACATGTGGACCTACTAGGGGAAAAAAAATCTCAGTTTTAGGTTTTTTTTTCTTAAAGCTCTGGTATTCAGAACAAAATATCAATGGTTTCTACATTACCACTTTCAAACCAATTATTCTGGGGAAAGCAAAAAAAAGTCAAGATATTCAATCTTTTAAAGTCATTCCCATTGATCCTAAATGTAAAAAACCTAACCCTCTAAATTTAAAACCATGACAGTTTATTTATTATATATGCTCACAAACACTACATATCCATACTATGTATCATACAGTACTACAAACAAAATAATAAAAATTAAGTTACTTTATAATCTTGTTTCAATTCACTTTTTTAAAGCAACAAATAAACTTTTACTATCTTTTTAGTCCTATAACAAGGCAGGAATAAGAAATAATCTTTTTAAGTAAGGACTAATTCTAATAGACAGGAGGTGATACTCCTTTCTACTGATAAAGTAAATATTCTTCATATTGAACAGACCAGGTTCCTTCTTTCATTTAAGTCACTGACAAATTTCTTGTACTTCAGAGATAATTGAGGGTAAGCCATTAATTTTTCTTGGACACCTTCTTTAATCTAAACTGTATATAAAGTACTTTGCAGGAGGACACTAACAAAAACTATTTGTACTCCTTAGAGATTTTAGTAAAATTATTATCTGTATGGCCAAATTCAAGAGAACCAGTACTTGCAGTGCTGCTGAAAGATTAGCCTTCTCAAAATAAAAATGTGTTTCAGACATTACATGTAAAGAACATGTTCTGCCTTCAACTGGATAACCCCAACCAGTAGTCTTGACATTAGGTGTCTTAATCCACATTAATCAGCTGTGATTGTGTTAGCTGGGGAAGTGAAGCCAGCCCTGTGGATCTCTAGGGAAGCATACACATCCCAGCTCTCCTAAATCTCAGTAACTTCTTTTCCGTGAATGGCACATTAAGTATGCAAAAATCTGTTCTAATTGACCATATGACATAAAGAGGAAGAAGAACATGCAAACACACTAGAAAAAAAGACAGCCTCAGTTACTCACAGAAGGAAGCATCCCAAGCATTTTCATAAGAATGAACCTTGCTAATGGCCCCAAGGCTGCTGTAGAATAACAATTGGGTAACAGAAGGTGGGGGGGAATATGACCAAAAGAGGAAAATCTTCAAGACTAGGAAGTATTTACAATTACATAGTGTGTGGAAAGTGGAGGGGGAAAAAAGTGCTTATAAAACTTAGAGAGAACATGTACAGTATTATATCACTGAGAAAGTCAGACAGATGCAGTAGCAGATGATTAAACCCTCTCAGGAAGCTTTTATTGTTTGGAGACCTGTACAGTTTTTTTAATAAATTTTCCAACCAATGTGCTGTTTTTTCTCAAAATTAGAGCCCATGTTGAGATGATGACCTGCATTCAATTCTGTCATGCTCTCCTGAAAGCTGAGGAGTCATTGTAGTACTAGGAACTGGCCTCAGTAAGAGCCTTCCTGCGCAGTTCATGACAGTGAAATTGTGTCATTTTTGTATTTCTTTTCTGCATCATTGCTAGAATGAAAATGTCTATGCAATATAGAACATTTTGCCAAATCATAAACCTTCCTGTAATTTTATATTATAAGTTATTAAATGAAAAATGAAACCTGACATGCAAAAAATAAACCACTTTCCCTTACAGATAATAAACATAGTAAGCATAAAAAATGAAAGCTATTTCTGTCTTCCTACCACAGAACCCATAACCACAACAAAATTCTTTTGCATCATACCAGTAAGACTCTAGATAAAAAAAAGAGGACAATTTAAGCTGTGCCCCAGAGCTTCACAGGGCACTAGTCATCTTGCACAAATTCCAAAAATCACAACAGTTACTCATTGCAAACTAAACCTGTGGGAACACTGTTAGAAAAGCAGAACTGACATGTCTGTCAATTCATAGATAGACCACATGCTCCAAGCATCTAGTGTGCCTAGACAGGCATTCTAATGCTGTTTACTACTGCCCATGACATTGGGAAATACGTTTATTCTTTTCGATGCATTGACACATCACATCTCCCCCTTATTCAGCAGTGACTCTGTTTCAGTTTGCAGCTAATGGCTGGTCACCCCTTACCAAGCTGCTCAAAAAGGAAATTCCATTTGTCAAGGCAGGCCTGAATAAATGAAGGATCATAGAATCATGGAATAGTTTGGGTTTGAAGGAGCCTTAAAGATTGTCTAGTTTCACATCTCCTGCCAAGATCACCTGAACTGAAACAATGTTGACTGATGTGCTCACACAAAATGGAGTTTTATCTTAAAGAACCTGAAAATTAACAATAAGAATTAAATCATCCCATGGCTGTTTCATTTCTAAGTGTAGCATATTTTCTTTATCATTACTGGTTTAAAAAATATTTTAAGAAATCCTTTTACACAAATAGTAATACCTGTGAGTGTGCCACATTAAAAAGACAGTCCTTGAATTCATCAGAAGAAGATAAATACAAGAAATATCATCTTCTCCTGAAACATTACTCTTCCTGTTAACCCCAACTGAAGCATTTTACTTATGTTTTCCGTAAGCATCCAAACTCTATAACTCTCAGATTTACTCACCCATTTTGACTTTTTAAGGATTCTTGATTCTACTATGACTACCCTTCATTGGTAGCTTTTGGGCATAATATTTAAAATAATTCTTTAAATTACATTAGCTAGCTACTCTAAGCAGCATTCCAGACACAGAGGTTAATAGCAGGGAAGAACTTTTCTAGCTTGTGTAGCTGTAAGAGCCCTACACTTGCTACATGCTTGGAAACACAAAAGCACACACGTACTGCACACCATGTCCAGAAGCACATCCCCTACTGCACATCCAGAAGCAAGCACAGAAACTACAGGAAAGGCATTCACTGTCTCCCAGGTACCTCAGTGGTAACACACACACAAATAACATTGCTCAGAGAACTACAGGCATTTGCCTACAGGCCTGCAACCTTTAACTTGTAATCCCTTCCTCATAGCAATAGTTTTCCATCAGTCTTTCACAATGTCTGCTAGCAGAAGATTGCAACCACACTTGTTATATTGCTGTCTAGACAGTCAGTATCTCCATACAGGTTGTTTAAAGATCAGATTTTTCCTTTAACAGGGTGATCATTTGGGGCTCTCCCTTCCTCTACTGCCTTACAAGAGTTAAGTTGATACCTGAAGGATTTT